>CM050521.1:74111059-74611059 GCA_027563665.1 Antrozous pallidus | reverse complement strand
GGTGGGGGGAGCTCCTCGGGGACAGAGCTGGTGCGGGGCGTTGGGAGCCTCGTGTGCGCCTGGGAGGGAGCGGGGGGGGGGGGGGAGGGATGGAGGTCAGCTGTCGCTGTCCCCGAAGGCAGGTGGACAGCGGGGTCCCCGTGGAGGGACAGCTGAGTAGGTCGCCGTAAACGAATTGGTCTCGGACCCACCGCCAGGCGCCTCTGGTCCAGGCGAACAGCGGGAAGCTGAACGCGGGCAATGAGAGCCCGGATCAGAGCCCAGAAGTGGGGCCCCCTCCCAGCGGCCGCCCCTCAGCTGGGCGTTAGGGGGAAGCCGGCACTTCCCAGCAGCCTCTTTTTCTTCCTCTTTGAACCCGAAAGGGCTCCACTCCTCCCAGCCTCTTCCCAAAAGCCTTGTGCCCCGCGCCCGCCTGACCGCCGCGGTGAAGCGCCCGGACAGCGGTGTGGGTTCAGGAGGAAACGTGGGGGAACTTGGGCTCGCGTTTGTCTTGCGGAAGTGAGCCCCGCTGCCCGAGCACCTGAGATGCCCCAAAGAATGGCCCTGTCCGGGAGACTGGGGTTCGCCTGGGTGCTGAGGAGCGGACGTAATTCAGGCCTGAAGCCGTTACCTGGAGCCGAGTGCGGCTCTCTTCCCGGAGGGGAAACAGCGGCTCCGTAGCCCTGGATTTTGCTTCCACCCTAACGGAAGCTGACCCTTTCCAGCACTCTTTCTTACTTTCCAAAATGGTCCTTTGTAGCCCGAACTAAAAAAGGAAACAGAACACCGAAAACCAACCAACAAAAGCTGCCCGCGGAGTGGCCCGAGGAGGGCGCAGGGCCCGGGCTGGGAGGGGGGCACCTCTGAGGTGACCCGTAGCCCCAGGCTGGGCTGTTGCTGGTTGCAGGAGGGAGACCCACAGCAGGAGGGACCTGGGGTGTGGGTCTCAGTAAGGGGGGGGGGGCATTGGAAAGAAGGGGAAGGATTTGGGGGAGAGGCCAGGAACGGGACTTGGCTGTGATGGCCGCTGCCAGGGAGTGGGGAAGTGGTCCCGAGTATCTTCCTAAGGCTTGTCTCCAGGGAGGGAAGACGGCAGCTGTGGTTGGCGAGGATCAGCCGTCCCTCAGCCAGGACTGGTGGCAGTGCTGGGGGTGTTTGGTCATTTTTCTGGTTTGGACGGTTTTCAGGTTTTGTCTGTGTTCCGGCAGGATTATGAGAGGCGTTGGTTTTCGTCTTGATTTGTCGTGACCAGCATGGCCTTGCCTGACCTCTGTGACATTGTCCGAGTTCCCCCCTCCCCCCCAGGGGGGGGGGCCTGGCCCATGCCTCCCACCACCGGGGTGAGGTCCTAGGACCCCGCAGCTTCTGGATGTCAGGGCCGCTGCTTTTTCTCCGGTGATGTTGGGCAGGTGACTTTGAACTGCAGTTTCCACATGTGTAACCTTGCACCATGTTACAGGGTTGTTGCGCAGATTAAATGAGGAAATGGGTGGAGAGGATTTAGCCCAATTCTTGGCACAGAGAGGCGCTCAGCACACAGTTCCCCTATCCCTCTGGATGTGGTTTACTTTGACATCGAGGTTTCTTCTCTGGAACTAGGCGAGCTGCTCCGGAGGAGAGGCTTGAGGGGAAAGATTTACTCCCGTCGCCCTGAGTCAGGCTTGAGCCTGGGCAGTGGTGGTCACAGTACCTTCTCATGCAATCGCTCCTTTGGCAACCACCTTTAGGACTCTGCTCCCCGGAGCCAGGAGCCCCCGTTGGCCACGTGCCCTCCTGTCTTGGTGGTGTCTTGCTTTCTCGGTCTCTTCTTCGGAGCCTCTTGTCCAGGAGTCTGGGTCAACCTTGCCTGCCCTGGCCACCTTCACCTTGGCTCTCCGAGTCCTACGTGGGGCTGGGGAGCCACAGGGCAGGAGATGGGGGCCACCTGCTGATAGGATTCTCAGTGAGAGCCCAGGGCTGTGGACAGCTGAGAGGGGCAGAGGGGTTCGGGCCAAGCATTTAGAGCTGGAGTTCCCCCGACACCATTTCATCTCCTTCCAGACGGGAGCCTTCTAGAAATTTGGATCTGAAGTCTGGCTTCTGCTTTAGTTGCGATAGTTTCGTGCTTGTCTGTGTCAGGCGACATGGGCTTTAGATCCTTGAATTAGCTCTCATTCTTAGAAACTAAAAGTTATTTCATTTCTCCTGGCCAGACAGTTGCTTTAGATGTTTCAGAATGGTATGGGAGCTCACCTCCCAGTGACTGTCTGTCACTGCCTGATTTATTATATCAAAAGTTGCTAGGAATAAAGAAAGAAAAAGAAAAAAAGAGGCAATAGAAAAAGGGCCAGTGTCACAGTTAAGAAACAGAAATACACAAGGCTTTAAGTAAAAGAGGCTTATTTCATTTATATTAAAATAATGTGCTGGAGCCAGCCGGCATCAGTCGAGCAGTCCCTGAAAGGGGGACGAGGCTTACGAAAAGATAGAGATAGAAAGATGGATAGAAATAAAGAAGAAATAAAAGATAGGGGATCAGGCGGTCTGCAAAGCCCTCTTTAGGACTGTGGCCCCGAGTTTATTTGACTCCACTCTTTTAAACAGTTCTGGTTACATATTACACAGTTCCTTGTTCCCCAAACAGCAAAGCTACATTCCATTGTTAACATGTTTCCCCACTAAACCCCTTATCTTAACTAACTTCCTTAGGCTATACCTTCACCCAGGACACCACCTAAATCTTTTTCCACAGACAGCTTGGCTATTTACAATGTTATGTGCTGGAGGACAGTCGTGTTTGCTAAACTACAATGAAAGGTAACCATTCTTGGGGGGGGGGGGGGGGGCAGAAACCATGACTAATCTTTAGAGCAGACAGGCCAACTTGTGACCTGCCCTCTAGGAGGAACTTTGTTCCCCGAGGATGCTCTCCACATATCCCCCCTTCTTTTACTAATTAAGCAGATTGGATTAATCTTAGTTCATGTAACCCAGCACGTACTGCAAGAATGCTCTCACCTACCCTATGTATTAAAATGGGAAATAAGCAAAAACAGTATCAGTACAAAACTTCCTAAGCCTATAATTCCAAAAGCTAAATGTTGAAAATCTCCTACAGAGGGAACAGTCTTAAACTGATCAAGAAAATTTTTGGCAGTCTGACTAGCATCAAAGTGTAGGGGTACTGCATCTTGCAAACCTTGAATCTCTTTATGCAAAGTTGATAAGTCTAAGGATGCATTAGTAGACATCCTGATACATCACTCTCTTTTGACAAATAGGTATTCCGTCCCCTTGTCCAGAATAGTTAAAACCCACATATAGTTCTGGCCGTATGTGTCCATTAGAAGGCATCCCCAAAGCATGAGTGTCATTCACATACACTGGAACCGATGGTCCGTCCCATTCAGCTGGATGGAGTAATGGAGGGTCAGGAACGTAGGCCCAGTGGGTATCTCCTCGGACGCTCGGCACTTGGCAGCTTAAGATAGCCATCATAGCCAGGAACACAGAGACTCCTGTCTTTGGGGTAGACGTCTCCTCTGTCAGCACCTGTTCTGCTTCAACTGCCAACTTCTTCATCTGTCCCAGGTGGGCGCCGCCGCTGTCCTGGTCGCCTGAGCCAGGCTGTGGGGCTGCTCCTGGAGAGTCCGTCGTCGAGTTCCCTTGACCAGGTCGCCCAACTCCTGCGTAGCGCACAAGCCTTTCCAGAAGCCACCTCGCACTTTCGGCATCCTGGGGAAAAACACAAACATGCCCTCGTCCCCGAATGGGCACGGGGTCTGGTCCATGCCACTGTCCAGTCAAAGGGTCCTTCCACCTGACCTGAGCATAGGTGGGTGCAGTTCCTGCATTCCAGAACCGCTGGGCCGCTAATTGCCCGTGCACATCCAAAATTAAAAAAATTAAGAATAAAGAGTATGATGTAATAAGTTATGTGGTGTCAGGGGATACAACTCCCCCCTCTTTATTTTTTTGTAATTGTAGCCTAAGAGTGCTGTGAGCTCTCTCCACTACCCCCTGTCCGTGGGGATTGTATGGGATTCCTGTTTTATGACTGATACCAAGCTTCTGGCAAAACTGTTGAGAACTTCTTCCAGTACAGCCTGTGCCATTGTCAGTTTTAATGCATTTTGGCTGTCCCATAACTGCAAAGCACTTTAAACAGTGAGCTATACAGTGCTTACTTGCTTTACCTGTCTGAGCTGTAGCCATAATAAAGCCAGAAAAAGTATCCACGTGACATGTACATACTTTACTTGCCCAAAACTGGGGATATGAGTCACATCCATCTGCCACAAATGATTAGCCTTTAGCCCCCTTGGGTTAACCCTATAATGAGGTACTGATTGAGTAGTAGGACAACTTGTACATTGCTTTACTATTTGTCTGGCAGCTTCTCTGGTAATTTTAAATTGCTGCCTGAGACTATTGCTATTTTGATGATGGAGCGCGTGAGATTGCTCAGCCAATTGCTCCTGGGTATATAATATTATCCTAGTTGCAGTGTCTACCTGTTCATTCCCTTCTGATAACGGTCCAGGCAGCCCAGTATGAGCTCTGAGATGACCAAAGAAACATGGCTGGGTGTGCTGCTGTAAGGCGCGCTGTATTCTCTAAACATACTTTGCACTATGGAATTAACTGTCCCAATAAAGGGAACAGTTTCAATTACTTCCATTGCCCTTACCACATACTGACTGTCTGAATACAGGTTAAATGCTTGATCTGGAACACATTGTAGCACTGCTAAGATGGCACACAGTTCTACCACCTGTGCAGATGTATAAGTAGTTTGAAAAGTTGTCACTTCACCATGAATACTATAGGCTGCATTACCATTAGATGAACCATCAGTAAAAATTAACAAAGTCTCTTTAATAGGTTCTTTTTGTACTATTTTAGGAAATACAAAAGCATACTGGCTTGCAATTGTGAGGATAATGATTATCTGACCAGGGTAATTAGCCATAGCTGCTCCCCAGTCATTGCTATGTTGCAACAGCCAATCTACTTGCTGTTTGGAATAAGGAAGACAGATATAAGGTGGCTCGTGTCCAATTAACTTGCAAGCTTCAGTCCTCACCATGTGAATCAGAGCAGCTACTTGATCATAATAAGGAGTAAGCACCTTTGCAGGAGATACGGGCAGGTGAATCCATAATAGAGGACCTTCCTGCCATAATACTGCTGTGGGAGTATGTTGAGTAGCAAGAATATAAGCTCCCCATGGCTGAGAATAGTCTAAATAAGACACATGCTGTTGACCAATAGCTGTTTCCACTACCTGTAAAGCCTGTCTTGCTTCCTCTGACAGCTCTCTGGGAGAGTTAGGATTAGAATCTCCTTTGAGTACCTCAAACAGAGGCTTGAGCTGTCCTGTGGTGACTTTAAGATAAGGTCTTAACCAGTTAATGTCTCCTAGCAGTTTCTGGAAATCATTAAGCGTTTTTAACCCATCCTTTCTCAATTGTATTTTCTGAGGGGGAATACAATTCTGATGTAAGGTATATCCCAAATAAGGGAAAGGAGACTGTCTCTGTACTTTCTCAGGGGCAATAATTAACCCCTTTTCTTCAAGCCCTTTTTGCAGCTGAGCATGTGCAGCTAGCAATATCCCTTCATTCTGAAAAGCTAACAGAATATCATCCATATAATGTATAATGTAGACCTGAGGAAAATTTTTCCTAGCACTAACAAGTGCTTGTGCAACAAATTTTTGACATAATGTGGGACTATTAGTCATCCCTTGGGGGAGAACCAACCAATGATATCTCCTCATAGGTTCCTGAAAATTAGTGGATGGTATACTAAAAGCAAACCTTTTACAATCTTGAGGTGCCAGGGGAATAGTATAAAAACAGTCCTTAAGGTCAAGAGTTTTTTATAGGTACCTGCTGGAATGGCAGAAGGAGAGGGAAGCCCTGGTTGTAAGGCTCCCATAAGTTCCATTGTCTCATTAACCTTTCTTAAATCTTGTAGTTACCTCCATTTTCCTGACTTTTTCTTGATAACAAATATAGGAGAATTCCAGGGGGGTGTTAGAGGGTGCTATATAGCCTTTGTCTAGCTGTTCCTGCACCAGCTGTTAGGCGGCCTGTATTTTTTCAGTTGTCAGGGGCCATTGATCAACCCACACTGGATCATCCGACTCCCACTGAATCGGATCTGCCTGGGTTGCAGGATAATCAAAGGCCCCTCCTAGAAATACCCCAACCCTGCCCTAGGATGTCTGGGCTCTGGCATGATTGGTTCCATTCTTCCTTGACCCTCTCTTCCTAACCCCTGACCTGGCAGTAGCCCTTGATTAAACATTTGCCTTGTTACTGGAGCACTGGGACTATAAATGTAAACTCCCATCTCCTGCATGACATCCCTACCCCATAAGTTCACAGGAAGTTTAGGAATAATGTACGGTTGAAATATTCCTTTATGTCCTTCATTATCCTGCCAATGCAATTGATTACTGCTTTGTTCTGGACTACTAGCTTGACCAATGCCTTGGAGCTGTGTTAGAGCAGGCTGCTTTGGCCAGGATGAAGGCCATTGCTCTTGGGTAATAACTGATACATCTGCTCCAGTATCCAGCACCCCTGTTAATTTTCTTCCATTTACTGTAAGGGTTAGCTCCGGGCGTTGAGCCTTAATAGCCTGAACCCAGTATAGGTCAGAAGATCCAAAACCCCCCGTTCCTCTGAGTGCTAGTGGCTGTATAAGTCCTGAAGGGATTTCCTTGGTGCTGTTTGGGTCCTTTCTGCAGTGCCCCAAAGCATTGCTGAGGAGCCTGTGGCTGGCCCCTCCTCCCGTTTCCCTGCTGGGGAGGCAGCACATTCCCTCGATTATCTCTCTTAGGTCTTCATTCATCTGCCCAACGTTTTCCTTTTTTACATTTAGGGCGCAGTCCAGGTTGTTTAAGACCTCTGCTATTTCTTTTATTAACCCTTTTATTGGAGGGACACTGCTTTGCCGTGTGTCCTGCTCCTCTACAAGTGATTTTTAAAATTTCTCCTTTTTATTAAGCTAGAATACTATCTTTAAAGAGTATCCCCTTAGGCTTATTTGTACCCAGAGGGACTATGGGAGGTCTTAGTAACTTAGAATATTTAATCAAATTGTTCATAAAGACATTGGCTTTTTATTTAGCTTAAGACCTTAATTTTAATTTAAAAAGCTAACTTATTTAAATAATTAAAGTAAGCATCTTTATTTAAAAAGGAAAGTGAATTTAGTAAATGTAGATGTCTGATTTACAAGCTGTAAATGTTGCCCTGCCTTTAGCTTAACAATGTAGGAGGCTACCAAATTCAGGCAGTAAATGGTGATTTCTAATCTGTTTTTCAGGTTTTACTTAAATTCAATTACTTATAAAAACATTGGCTTCTCAATGTAACTCAATTTATATGAGACCTTAATTATATTTTATTATAAAGGCTAATTTATAAAGTAAGTAGGTATCTTTATTTAAAAAAGCAAAGAAAGTTATTCAGTAAACTTAGAGGTCAAAGCTCACTGTCCCATAATCACCCTACTTAAAGGTGTAGGCGACTTGGGGCTTTTTATTTCTTAAAATTCTACTGTTGTTGAAAAATTTGGCTATAATTAAGAAATATATTGTTACTCTACTTTGTCCCTTCCAGAGGCAAAACCTCTACAACTCTTAATACATGTATATAAGCAAAATATATATTGGTTAATTATATTTGATAAAACTTTCCATGCAACCTCAAGTATAATTAAAAAATATTTCTTTTAAGAGAGAACAGACTTTTGAAAACATTTCGGGGCCCTTGAAATGTCCAAAAGTTACTCTCACAGTGTCTTGAAATATACTTGGAAAAATCAAATATACATATTTATATATATGATTTAAAGATTATATACTTAAATTATCTTAAAGAATATCAATTAAATTTAAACTGGGTTACAGAATTAATCCTTTTTTTTTTTTAACTTACTGGCTGTCAATTTCTTTTTGTATAAAGACAGATCTTAAATTTTTTCTTTCTTTTTTTTCTTTCTTCCTTTCTTTTTCTTTACTTTTTTTTAAAGCAATAACTAACACTTAACTTTGCTAAGATTTGCATTTCCCTGCAGGTTCTTCTATCATGGTAATGTGTGGCTGCGTCTTCTGAATTCTCCTCATTCTCAGGACGAGGAGGGTCCCAGGGCTCATCATAAAGATGATACTCCTTGTGTGCCGGCAACATTTCTTTTCCTTCTTTCTCATGTTTTGTATAAACATTCTCAGGCAGCGGCCGCACAGCTGGCTGCGCCAAAGGCTCCACTGGTGGAGGCTTATCCTCGGGGGGCGGGGGGGGGGGGGGGGGGGGGCTCGTTTCTCTGAGCTGGGACAAGACGTATTTTTATCCCTCAGAGGTAATTTCCCTAAACTAGGACAAGAAGTTCTTTTGTCTCTCACCCTTCCTTCCCCTTTTCTCTCCTCATAACGAGGACCAAGGCAGTCCCTAATAAGATTCCACAAAGAGCTGAGACCGGTTTGGCTCAGTGGATAGAGCGTCGGACTGCGGACTGAAGGGTCCTGGGTTCGATTCCGGCAAGGGCATGTATCTTGGCTGCGGGCACATCCCCAGTGGGGTGTGTGCAAGAGGCAGCTGATCGATGTCTCTCACTCATCGATGTTTCTGACTTTCTATCCCTCTCCCTTCTCCTCTGTAAAAAATCAATAAAATATATTTAAAAAAAAAAAGATTCCACAAAGAAAAAAATTCAGGCACCTTCCACAGACCGTGATCAGAATAGCCCTGAAGTTTTTTCCAACCTTAGCCCAAGTCTCAAGATTCACAGTTCCCTCTTCAGGAAACAAAGGACAGACATCTGTGACAAAAGCTAAAAAGTGCTCAAGCTGCTTATATCCTCCTCTAGTTCCTCTTGCCTTAACCATATCTTTAAGCACGTGCACAAACCATTCCGTACTATTACCTTGACCCATGGCATTTTACTCCCGACTATACCTTCAATCACATTCGCTGCCCCCCCACTTCTTACTTGATCCGATGTGTCCCTTCAACCGGCAATGGCCTTCACCGAGTCCCCTGTGTCAGGATCCTGTCTGGGAGCCAGCCGGCATCAGTGGAACAGTCCCTGAAAGGGGGGCGAGGCTTACGGAAAGATAGAGATAGAAAGATGGATAGAAATAAAGAAGAAATAAAAGATATGGGATCAGGAGGTCCGAAAAGCCCTCTTTAGGCTTTTATGGCCCCGAGTTTATTTCACTCCACTCTTTTAAACAGTTCTGGTTACATATTTCCCAAACAGCAAAGCTACATTCCATTGTTAACATGTTTCCCCACTAAACCCCTTATCTTAACTAACTTCCTTAGGCTATACCTTCACCCAAGACACCACCTAAATCTTTTTCCACAGACAGCTTGGCTATTTTACAATGTTATGTGCTAAACTACAATGAAAGGTAACCATCCTCCGGGGGGGGGGGTGGGGGGGGGTGGGGGGGGGCAGAAACCATGACTAATCTTTAGAGCAGACAGGCCAACTTGTGACCTGCCCTCTCGGAGGAACTTTGTTCCCCGAGGACGCTCTCCACAATAATGTAACTTGAAACTGTACTAAGATGCCAGTTTTCATCCATGAGACTGACAAAGACACACAAAAATTGACCACACTGTTATTGAGACTGATACTCTCATATCTTATTGGTGACTGCAAAATAGTACAACCTGTGTATTATAGATGCATTTACCCATTGACCTCGCAGTCCCTCTTCTAAACATCTCCCTTCAGGTGCTCTTGCCCAGTATGAAGAAGACATACATTCAGGAGTATTTAGTGTGGCATTTTTATAATAACAAAAACGTAGAAATAACCCAAGAGGTGGGGGGACACAGGACTGATTAAATAAACAGTGGAGTGCCCGTAATGAGGCATTGTGCAGCTGTGGAGAAGGACGAACATGGAAAGATCTCTGGGAGATATGGCCACAGGACAGACCGAAAGCCGGGGCAGCTTTGTATGAAGAACACAAAGGCCATGTACCTGAAGGGGAGAGGGATGAAAGGGTAGATGGGTCCAGGGAGGAAAGGGATTTCTTGGTGCATGTATTTTTTCATAGTTTAGATAGTTGAGCCATGTCAATATAGTATATATTCATATACTATAATGAAAAAGAACCCACCAACTTTGGTTTGGCTCAGTGGATAGAGCGTTGGCCTGTGGACTGAAAGGTCCCAGGTTCGATTGCAGTCAAGGGCATGTACCTTGGTTTCAGGCACATCCCCAGTGGGGGCTGTGCAGGCGGCAGCTGGTCGATCTTTCTCTCTCAGGTAATTTTAGGAAAAAGTCACAGAATAATAATTTATTTAATTTGGGATAACCTTATTTTTCCAGGTAATCTGGAGCTCTCTTTACAGGTGAAGAGAAATATTTTCTGATTTCCCGGAGGAGGTTCATGTGAAAAAAGGGTTTTAAATTAGTTAACATCTAAGATTATTCCCAGCTGTCACATTTTATGATTTTATTATCTGTGTGTCTGCTAGACACCAAGGTACAAAAACAAATAAAACAGAGTTCTTGTCCATTAGACATTTTAACCTTTGACGTGGATAGTTTTAAAGAATGTTATTTCAGTTTGTGCTTTTTTAAAATAATGCTTATATAGGTGTGTGTTTGTGTGTGAGCAGACATGTATAGTTATGTATTGTGAATTGTTAATAACCTTTGCTTATGTTTATACTATAGTATTTTAAAAACTTTATCTGTAAAATTTTTTATGAAGTATTCTAGTCCTTTGTTACAAATACTACAATTTTTTTTTTTTTTTTTAGTTTTTCATTGTTTTCCTAAAGGCCTTTCTCATTTTACAACTGTACAAATATTTCTGTATTTTTTTCTAGTATCTTTATGGTTTCGTTTTTCCTTAAAAAAACACCACCATATTTAATTCATTGGGAAATTGCTCTTGCGTATGGCATGAGGTCGGGATCTGACTTTATTTTTCCCAGATGACTACCAGTGTCTAGCACCATTTATAATTCAGTCACTGAATACAGTCCTTTAATATCTTCCAATGTGTCTCTTCTTTCTTCCTCGAGCTCAAGAGTGAGGCCTTCATTTCTGGGTTAAAAAGTACTAACGGGTTACTTTGCATTTATGGATGGGGGAAATCCCAGAGGGCAGAGAAAAAGGCCGTCAGAAGTGGTCATAGGTAAGATACAAATCGGGGTGATCAGCACGTTGCTCTGCGGATATCTCTAGGTCTCCGCCTTCCAAACACTCGGTGTGGGATTGTGTTTCCTGAGCATTGTCATTGGCTGGGGCCATGTGACTAGTCCTCACAAATTGTGAGCAGACACGACGTAAGTCCGTTCGGGGCCAGAGCATTTCCTTGCTTGGGCGAGACTTTCCAGTGATTGCTGACCCTTCAGTCTGCACCCCCAAATGCCTGGGATGCCATAGCTCACCCGTCCTCCTATATTGAGTCTGCACCCCCAAATGCCTGGGATGCCATAGCTCACCTGTCCTCCTATATTGAGTCTGCACCCCCAAATGCCTGGGATGCCATAGCTCACCCGTCCTCCTATATTGAGTCTGCACCCCCAAATGCCTGGGATGCCATAGCTCACCCGTCCTCCTATATTGAGTCTGCACCCCCAAATGCCTGGGATGCCATAGCTCACCCGTCCTCCTATATTATATTGGCCATGTAGTGGGAGGAAGAGATAAACCTTTTTTTTTTTCACAAGCCACTAAGATTTAGAGGGTATTTGTTTCTGAAGCATAGCCTCACTTATCCTGACTTGTACACATATTTCTTTCAGCTTCCACTTTGATTTCTTTGCCATCTTCTGAACTGAAGAGAGGGAATTTTCTAGAGAGAAGGTATTTTTTTCATGTATATTGATAGATACGAGGGAGGAATCGGGTAATTTTAAGAAAAAGAGAGTCACAAAATAATAACTTATTTAATTTGCGATAACCTTATTTTTCCAGGTAATCTGGAGCTCTCAAAATGTTTGCCAAAGCAACAAGGAATTTCCTTAGGGAAGTTGATGACGGCGGTAACCTGATCGCAGTATCGAACCTGAATGACTCTGATAAGTTACAGCTTCTAAGTCTGGTGACCAAAAAAAGCAGATTCTGGTGCTGGCAGAGACCCAAATACCAGTCTTTGTCCGTCTCCCTTGGAGATGTGCTCACGGAAGACCACTGTCTGAGTCCAGGTATGTTTCTTTTCCGCTTGTTTGCAGTCAGCCCCGGAACAGAAGAGGATGATTCTTCTGGGCGCAGATTGACTTGAGTAACGTCGGTGGTACCTTGTGATTTTTTTCCTGTTCCTTGCCTATTGCCTTGGAAACATCTCTTTTCTTCAAATGACATCATTCTGCCGACCTGATCTGAAAAGTGATAGCTTAAGTGTTTTATTTTCTGTTAATCCTCACCCAAGTGTATTTCCCCCCCATTGATTTGTAGAGAGTGTGGGAGGGAGGGAGAGAGGCAGAAAGAGAGAGAGACACATCAGACACATCAGTGAGAGGGACGCATCGATTGGTTGCCTCCTGCGCATGTTCCGTCTGGGGCCAGAGATGGAGCCTGCGCCTGAGGTACGTGCCCTTGCCCAGAACCGAACCTGCGACCCTTGGGTCAGGGAAATGGAAAAAGCCAAGTGTGAACTTCCTAAGAGACCCCCGGGGTATGTTGAGTGATGAGGGGGACTGAGGCTGTTGTGTGATGGTGTCCGGTCGGGTGAAAAACGCCTCAGCCACAGAAACCAGGAGAATGGCAGCTCAGGCATGAGATCATCAGACACTTATCTTTAGTGTCCCGATAAGAAGGGCAGATCTCTAAGGCAGTCACCTGGGTATGACCGGTGAGGCGCATGGCGGTTCCCAGAGGCCTGACGGGGCCCGACACGGTGGAGGGTAGCCTGCTCCTCAGGCCCGGGCGCCGGGGAGGAAGAATGGAGAGTCTGGGGCTCGTGGGCTCCAGCGTGGTGTTTGAGGGAGGGGTCGGGCGTCCGCTGACAGCAGAAAGACAGAGATAAGGAACTGCGTGACAAGGAATTGCCTGCCTGGGTAGAGGTCAGCTATCATCAGATAAGGCTGCGAAGGGATTGATTTTCAGGGAGATGGCAGTGAAGGCCAGAAGAGTGTCCTCCAAGACTGGTGGGTGGGAAGGGCAGATCCCACGGGAGAGGCCAGGTGGCCAGCCTGCCAGCTACTGCGTGAGCAGGACTCTATCCTGGCTGGGCCGGCTCTTTTTCTGTTTCCATGTCATCGTCACCAGTCCTTTGATCCCAGAAAAGCACTCATTCCAAATATTCTATTTCTTCACCAGGAGGATGGTTAAATGGATGTTTACTTGACAAATAGTCATTCAGTTCCACAGATACTATGTGTCCTTGTTTATACATGTTTGTATTGGAGTCTTACCTAACAATAGACAAACATGTAAATTGACTGTACCTCCGCTACACCCATAGCCAATCAGTGAGTATGCAAATTAAACCCAGCAAAGATGGTGGTTAATTTGCATACATAGGTGCCCAGTGCCTGTGTTCTGGGGACATCCTGGCACCCAGGTCACTGTGAGGTAAGCCATCAAAGCCCAGGGGACAGGGGCAGAGCCAGCTATGTGAGGGGACTGAGGGTACCCTGCCCAGGCCGAAAGCCTTGGCCACAGGCTTTTGGTCTGGGCAAGCCGGGGCTGGAGCGGAGCCAGCAATCCATCGATCACAGGGCACTGGGGGACCCCTGGCCAAGATCCCCTGCCCAAGGCCAAAAGCCTCTGAGGGCTCCTAGTATGTGAGAGGGGGCAGGTTGGGCTGAGGGAGCACCCACCCCCTAGTGCACAAATTCATGCACCGGCTGGGCCCCTCGTTGAGAGAGAAAAAATTTAAAAAGTCCCCAGTAGAGCCCCTGGCCATCTGTGCACTCACACCAGCTCTCAGCACCAGGGGTGCTGGGGCCATGTGCTTGTGCCCCCACACGGCGTGGCGGCCACCTCTCCATTTGGGGTGCGAGCCTCGTGTTTCCCACGGATCCGCACAGGATTGGACAGGCAGGTGACCTGGTTACAGAGGGGGCCGTGTCCTCATCGGATACACGTCTCGTTTACTGCAGTGGTCGTGGAGTCGGACTTTGTGAAATACGAGGGCAAGTTTGAAAACCACGTGAGTGGGGCCATCGAGACGGCACTGGGGAAGGTCAAGCTGAATGTCGGAGGCAAAGGCCTGGTGGAGAGTCAGTCCTCGTTCGGAAGCCTGAGGAAGCAGGAGGTGGGCTTGCAGCAGCTCCTCGGCCAGGCCGCTGACCGGTAAGGATGACCTCGTTTGGCCGCTCGGGTCTTGGCGCATCTCGTGTTTGAGGCTGGATCTCCGTTAAAAGGGTGACTAGTGGAAACTTGGTCCGTAAGCATTTGGAATGCTCCGGGCCTTTATTTTGTTGAGGGATATTCCCGCTGTTTTCCCACTTTGCTGAAAGTTTTTCACAGGTGGATGCTGGGTTTTGTTAAATGCTTTTCTGCGTCTATTGATATGATCCTACGATTTGTATCCTTCATTGAGTGTAAGTGGTGGATCCGGTTACTTGCAGGTATTGAACACGCTTTGCATCCTGGGAAAATCCCACATGATTGTAGTGAACCATCATTCTAATGTATTGCTGAATTCAGTTTGCTACTATTCTGTTGAGGACTTTTGCATCTGTGTTCATCGGGGATGTGGCCTATAATTTTTTTTGGAGCGTCTTTGTTTGGCTGAGGAAAACCTAGATAAAATGATGGCAGAGAGCCCGGCCAGCGTGCTCAGTGGTTGAGTGTCGAGAACCAAGAGGTCGAGGTTCGATTCCCGGTCAGGGCACGTGCCCGGGTTGTGAGCTCGATCCCCAGTGTGAGGCGTGTGAGAGGCAGGCAATCAGTGATACTCTCATCATGGCTGTTTCTCTCTGAAATGAATGTAAGCATGTATTTTAAACATCATAGCAGAGACTGTAGAGGCAGGCAGTCAGTGATACGCTCATCATGGCTGGTTCTCTCTGAAATGAATGTAAGCATGTATTTTAAACATTATAGCAGAGACTGTAGAGGCAGGCAGTCAGTGATACGCTCATCATGGCTGGTTCTCTCTGAAATGAGTGTAAGCATGTATTTTAAACATCATAGCAGAGACTGTAGAGGCAGGCAATCAGTGATACGCTCATCATGGCTGGTTCTCTCTGAAATGAGTGTAAGCATGTATTTTAAACATCATAGCAGAGACTGTAGAGGCAGAGGCATGGATCCGGTCCCCAGTGAGGGCGCCCGGGAGGTGCACAGGCTGCGTCACCCCGAGCAAGCCCAGGGCGCCCCCCGCGGGGGGAGATCGCCTCGGCGTGGTCCTCAGACCTGTTCGTTGTAACTCTCCTCTTTCGAATGAAGAGCCACACATTTATTGAGGCCGTTCTGTGATGACCCACATTCGTGTTTTGTTCTTAGGACCATGGACCCCCCTGTCCCCCTGCCACAAATTCTGTACTTTTCTGCCTTGTCTCCCATGGGCAGCTGCCACAGGTCACGGCTCTGAGACTAATGCCACCCCCCCTCTGCCACGGAGTCATCGCTTCTCATCAGCTGGGGTCTGGGAATTTCATTCCTGGGAAATCATTCCTTCCACCCCTTCCCCAGTTCAAGGGGTGCCGGGGGCGGGCACAGGTGACAGCAGGAAGGTGGTAAAGGACAGATTTAAAGTCTAGAAATGGAAGAAGTGTCTCATCACAGAGCCACTTCTCCCTGTCCGTTGCTAAGAGGTAGAACTGAGGCGCACTGCGGGTCGGATAGATGTAGATAGATGTAAGGCTAATGTTCTTGCTGCTTTGCTGGAGCCATAAATTCTTACCTACATCAGCTGCCCATCTTTGGCCGCCCACGGTATCACTGGGTTGATAAGACGCTATTTGGTACACGTGTGGCCTTGGGCGTGGTAGTTAGTAATGGCTTAAGGACTGTATGTTCTTGAGGGCTTATTTGCATCAGCTGTTTTGTTTCAGGTCGTTTAGATAAGTGGTCACCTGTACACAGGCTGTGTAGCCCTCGGAATCCAGAGCGCTCTGTTTATTGCCCACGAGACGTGAGGACGTCTCGAAAACAAACGTCCGCTGGCCCACGAGAAGCAAGTGTGTGTGCACGACGCTTATCTGGCATTGCTGGGCAGGAGGGCTTGGCACGGGAACGGACCTTCCAGATGCACGGAGGGGACCCCTTTGAGTACCCCTTTGCTCTACGTGTATCTTAAAACAGGCGCGATGGAAACCCCGCTAAGATAGGTGACGTCAATCTCCTTTTTGCGTGAAGAAGCACACGTTTATAGCGACCGTTCTGTGGTGACTCACGTTCGTGTTTTGTTCTTTGGATCACGTCGCGCCCTGTGCTTTTCTGCCTTGTTTTGCACTGTCAGCTGCTGCAGGACACTCACTGCCTTAGGAATAGGTGCCACACCCACCCCATCTCTGCCACAGATTTACCGCTTCTAATCTGAGCTGGGGTCTGGGAATTTCATTCCTGGGAAGTCATTCCTTGCACTCCTGCCCCAGCTCTCCGCTGTGGGTGCAGTTGGCCAGGTGACCTTTGAGGGCTTTCTCCTGGCTGATGTGAGGGTCACGCCAGCTCCTTCGCTTGTTTCAGTCCTTGGTTCCAGCTGGTTCCGAGACGGGGCCCCTCTGTGCTTTGCTGGCTGTGGTGGGTGAGGTGGGTGTTAGCATACAGGCCGAGGCCACTCTCATTCTCTGTTATGTTGTGAAGCAAATTCTGCCAAACCGGCCACACTTCTCTGTGAATACCCGATAATCAGAAGTTTGGTTCTTTCTTTTTTTTTTTTTTTTTTTAAATATATTTTATTGATTTTTATAGAGAGGAAGGGAGAGGGACAGAAAGTCAGAAACATCGATGAGAGAGAAACGTAGTTCAGCTGCCACTTGCACGCCCCCTACTGGGAATGTGCCCGCAACCAAGGTACATGCCCTTGACCGGAATCGAACCCGGGATCTTTCAGTCCGCAGTCCGACGCTCTATCCACTGAGCCAAACCGGTTTCGGCAGAAGTTTGGTTCTTTATGAAGTGACATCATGCAAGCCATGGTATGCAGTGATAAATCTTTGTAATTATTTAAAGTATTTTTTATAAAATGTATTTTCATTGATCTCAGAGAGGAAGGGCGAGAAGATAGAAACATCAATGATGAGAGTAAACCACCGATCGGCCACCTGGAGCCCTAACCCCGGGCATGTGTCCCTGGCCAGAATCGAACCAGGGACCCTTCAGTCCGAAGGTCGACGTTCCATCCACTGAGCCAAACCCGCGAGGGCTATTTAAAGTATTTAGACATGACACTCCAGGTCTCAGAGCTAAGTTTTATACACACACAAACATCAGGTGCTACAGTTTGTGATGCCCACACGTGGCCACTGTCGTGGTGATATAGGAGCTCTGTGAGTCTTATTTCACCCGAGGAGGTTCTGAGGGGAGGGGTTTGAAGGCCTGTGTCTTTCGTGCGGAAAACGTTCAGTGAAGTAGGAACTGGACTTCCTCCTGGTACACTGCCCTGAGAGTGTCACTGATAGGCGTCCTCATATGTCATCGCATCCAGCAGAGGGTTTGAAAATCATCCCGTTTGTCTTCATGTTCAACACAGTGCTGCATCGTTATCTACATATATAAAAGGCTAAGCGACCAGCCCACCGGCCCACCGGCCCACCAGCCGGTAGGTATGATGTACACTGACCACCAGGGGGCAGACGCTCAATGCAGAGCTGCCGAGCGACAGCAACTTTGCGGAGTGCCCTCTTGCACTCCGGGACCCCTCAGGGGATGTTGGACTGCCGATTTCGGCCAATCCTCACAGGCCAGGCCAAGGGACCCACCTGTTAGAGGACCCTGCTCACTCGCTCACTCTGCAGACACCCCTTGAGCCCTGGCGGCACCCCAGGTGCAGCCAGCTGGGGAGGAACCACGGAAGGTGGGCTCCAGGGCATGTTCACCCATCTTAACCCCGTCCTGCCCTGCCAGCCATCTTCTAATTGGTTTCCTTTCAATGTGCATGAATCTGTGCACTGGATCACTAGTTTTTAATAAATAGAGTTTGTGTCTAACAATCTAAAGACCTCTGGCCACATGTAGTTGGAGAACAAGAGTTTCCTGGATTCATTCCCCACCCCCCTCTCCCCCCTTCAGGGGCAGCCTTCACCTAAAACCAGGTGAGGGTGTCCTGGGTCTGGGGTGGGAACAGTTGGAACCTCTTCATGCTGTTCTCTTGGGGTGGGTGGGGGAATATGGGGGTAATTTTAGGCTGAGTACAGAGGGTTAAACTTCAGGCTCATTTTATAAAATGGAAACTGTTGGTTGGGGGGTCATGGAAGTGTAAGGCATGATGTAACAAGCACTGATAGACCGCCTGCCTCTCCTCTCAGATTCAAAAAGATCTTTTTCTTTAAACCAGGACATAGAGCCATCTTTCCCTGCCTTCACTGTGCAGGATTCCGTTAAAACGGCTTTGGTGTTGCCAGGTGTCTGCGGGAGAATTAAAGGAGAGGGTGTAAGCAGGGCAGGCAGAGTGGCGCCCGGCACATGGCACTCGGAGTGTGAACTCGCCATCAGGGTCGCTCCTATGACTGGGGCCACCTGCAGCCCGGGCACGGCGGGGACGGCCGGGCTGTGCGCGGAGAGGCGCCACTCAGCATCAGCATCGGGCAGGGAGGCTCGGCTCCGGAGCCTGCCAGCCCGGTGGTCCCCTCCTGAACCCCACCGAGAGGGGACTCAGCTCAGCGGCAGCCACAGAGCCTCTGGCGCCCCCTGTAGCAGCACCCTGTCTTCTCCAACAGGAGGCTGGAAAAGTCAGGAAGGTTCTCCTCCGTGTGTGTGTGTGTGTGTGTGTGTGTGTGTGTGTGTGTGTGTGTATTTTTATTTTTTATTTTAGAGAGAGAGGGAGGGAGAGGGAGAAAGAGAAACAATGATCCGCGGCTACCTCCCTGCCCGCTGGGGGGTCCGGCCCGCAGCCTGGCCCTGTGCCCGGAGGACACGGCGCGGAGCTCCCCGGCCAGGCCCTGCGCCTGTGTTGGCTGCAGGGAGTGCTTGTTCCGTTCTTGAACGAAGATGTGGAAGCCAGCCCCGTGGACAGAGTCAGCAGGCGCTGGCGGCCTCGTCCTCGTCCTGTTCTTTGTGGGGAGAGAGCTCTGCGGCTCTCCGGGTCCCACCAAACCCCTCTTTCTGAGGTGCCCGGGCCGGCTGCATCTCCGCGCGGTCTGAGAGGCGGCCTTTCTTGTCGGCCCCCCTCAGCTAGCCTGTCTCCTGGTTCGGGTCTCGGCTCGTAGCACGGGGGCAGCGGGAAGCCCGTTGGCTTTGGGGGCGTCTGTGCACAGAGCAGCCAGACGGCCGAGCACCCTCTGCGGGAGGCGGCGTCCTGGGGGCGCTCCAGCTTGACCCTGGCAGTGGCTCCTGCCCGTCCCGGGAGCTCTCCTTGAAAGGCTGCAGAGCCGTTTGGGGCGAGGTGGGATTTAGGCGTAAGGGGGACGTGCTGGCGTCTTCAGAGACTGACAGGCCTTCTCGCACTCGATCACATCCGAGACGTCCCGCGTTGAGAGAGGCTCCACTGGCTTACGTGCCGCTGAGGGAGAACCCTGCCCATCCAGCCACTCACCGTCAGTGTCAAGACACCCCGATTTCAGAGGTGGGAAGGCCTGTGGGAAACGAGGAGACGCCGTGTGGGTGGGAGTGGGCTGGGCATGACACCCACCATAATGCAAGTGGCGGTGGGCAGCCACTGTGGGGCGGCCTGGTCGTCGGTGCGGTGAGCAGGTGTCTGCAGGTTTCCTGCCGGGGGCTCTGGCTGAGCGTCTCTGGACGTGGGACGTTCCCTCTGTGGTGCAGATGGAGACTCTGTGGGAGCACCCCCGCCCCCGCTGCTCCGGTTCTGGGAGGATCCGCTGATGGTCTCTGGGGAGTGCTCCCAGGAGGACTGAGCAGAAAGATTTCTTGTTCATTAATGAGCACATAGTAAGTGCCTTCTGTATGCGGGCCCAGAGTGGCCCAGGAGGGAGAGGGAAGAGAGGCGGGGCTTCTCTGGGGGCAGACATGGCCCCTGCCTTCTCCTGGCCCTTGTTAGCCTGTGCCTCTGGGTCATGAGCTCTCTGCTGGGCGTCCCTCTGTGAAATAAGAGTGACGGTAACTTTACAACCAGAGTGTCCTTAGTTGTAAAGAACAACCATGGTTGCCTCACACATGAAAACATCTGCGGGTGGGTGAGTCACCCTGACCCCGAGTTAATGGTGCCTGGTTAGTTCGGTAGCTCAGTGGAGCCGCCCTGTGGCAGCTTCCACGCATTGCTGGTCTCAGCAGCCTAGTTGTCTTGATCCCCAAATGACCACATTGAAGATGACAAGGCAGAGAAGAGGTCCCTTCCCTGTGCCTCTTCGTAAGGTTTCCTCATGGGTCCCCCCAAACACTTCCCTCAGGTCTCAGGTCAGATCGCCGTGGATGCCCCAGCTTACCCCACCCACTGCTAACTGGGCAGGATTTGGGGGAGGATCCACTCCGAATCAGGACCATCCACTTCCCTGCCCGTTAGCAACCTCTGTCCGTCTTACATCTCGCCTTCTAACAAGGTGGGTAGCTTGTCCAGCGTTCAGTTCCAAAGGTGGCAGCAGTGCCCAGGAACCAGGACCCAGCCCCCGGTGAGCGCCCGCGTGCCCGCTGTCTGCCCGGCAGCCAGGATCATTCCCAGAGCCATAGCCTTGATGCCCTCTGCACCCCCACCCCCGGTCACCCGAGCCTTAGCCTTGGAGGTGGGACGTGGCCCCGGCCACGCTGTTCCCCGTAGGTCTGGGGTATAGGCTGGGAGGTGTGTGCACAGGTGTGGGGTGTAGGCTGGGAGGTGTGTGCACAGGTGTGGGGTGTGGGCCGGGAGGTGTGTGCAGTCTGGGCTGTGGGCCGGGAGGTGTGTGCACAGGTCTGGGGTGTGGGGCGGGAGGTGTGTGCACAGGTCTGGGCTGTGGGCCGGGAGGTGTGTGCACAGGTCTGGGCTGTGGGCCGGGAGGTGTGTGCACAGGTCTGGGGTGTGGGCCGGGAGGTGTGTGCAGTCTGGGGTGTGGGCCGGGAGGTGTGTGCACAGGTCTGGGCTGTGGGCCGGGAGGTGTGTGCACAGGTGTGGGGTGTGGGCCGGGAGGTGTGTGCAGTCTGGGCTGTGGGCCGGGAGGTGTGTGCACAGGTCTGGGCTGTGGGCCGGGAGGTGTGTGCACAGGTCTGGGCTGTGGGCCGGGAGGTGTGTGCACAGGTCTGGGCTGTGGGCCGGGAGGTGTGTGCAGTCTGGGGTGTGGGCCGGGAGGTGTGTGCAGTCTGGGCTGTGGGCCGGGAGGTGTGTGCAGTCTGGGCTGTGGGCCGGGAGGTGTGTGCAGTCTGGGCTGTGGGCCGGGAGGTGTGTGCAGTCTGGGCTGTGGGCCGGGAGGTGTGTGCAGTCTGGGCTGTGGGCCGGGAGGTGTGTGCAGTCTGGGCTGTGGGCCGGGAGGTGTGTGCAGTCTGGGCTGTGGGCCGGGAGGTGTGTGCACAGGTATGGGGTGTGGGGCGGGAGGTGTGTGCACAGGTCTGGGCTGTGGGCCGGGAGGTGTGTGCACAGGTCTGGGCTGTGGGCTGGGAGGTGTGTGCACAGGTGTGGGGTGTAGGCTGGGAGGTGTGTGCACAGGTGTGGGGTGTGGGCCGGGAGGTGTGTGCAGTCTGGGCTGTGGGCCGGGAGGTGTGTGCACAGGTCTGGGGTATAGGCTGGGAGGTGTGTGCACAGGTCTGGGCTGTGGGCCGGGAGGTGTGTGCACAGGTCTGGGCTGTGGGCCGGGAGGTGTGTGCACAGGTCTGGGGTGTGGGCCGGGAGGTGTGTGCAGTCTGGGGTGTGGGCCGGGAGGTGTGTGCACAGGTCTGGGCTGTGGGCTGGGAGGTGTGTGCACAGGTGTGGGGTGTAGGCTGGGAGGTGTGTGCACAGGTGTGGGGTGTGGGCCGGGAGGTGTGTGCAGTCTGGGCTGTGGGGCGGGAGGTGTGTGCACAGGTCTGGGGTATAGGCTGGGAGGTGTGTGCACAGGTCTGGGCTGTGGGCCGGGAGGTGTGTGCACAGGTCTGGGCTGTGGGCCGGGAGGTGTGTGCACAGGTCTGGGGTGTGGGCCGGGAGGTGTGTGCACAGGTCTGGGCTGTGGGCCGGGAGGTGTGTGCACAGGTCTGGGGTGTGGGCCGGGAGGTGTGTGCACAGGTGTGGGGTGTGGGCCGGGAGGTGTGTGCAGTCTGGGGTGTGGGCCGGGAGGTGTGTGCACAGGTCTGGGCTGTGGGCCGGGAGGTGTGTGCACAGGTGTGGGGTGTGGGCCGGGAGGTGTGTGCAGTCTGGGCTGTGGGCCGGGAGGTGTATGCACAGGTCTGGGCTGTGGGCCGGGAGGTGTGTGCACAGGTCTGGGCTGTGGGCCGGGAGGTGTGTGCAGTCTGGGGTGTGGGCCGGGAGGTGTGTGCAGTCTGGGCTGTGGGCCGGGAGGTGTGTGCAGTCTGGGCTGTGGGCCGGGAGGTGTGTGCAGTCTGGGCTGTGGGCCGGGAGGTGTGTGCAGTCTGGGCTGTGGGCCGGGAGGTGTGTGCAGTCTGGGCTGTGGGGCGGGAGGTGTGTGCAGTCTGGGCTGTGGGCCGGGAGGTGTGTGCACAGGTCTGGGCTGTGGGCCGGGAGGTGTGTGCAGTCTGGGCTGTGGGCCGGGAGGTGTGTGCACAGGTATGGGGTGTGGGGCGGGAGGTGTGTGCACAGGTCTGGGCTGTGGGCCGGGAGGTGTGTGCAGTCTGGGCTGTGGGCCGGGAGGTGTGTGCACAGGTCTGGGGTGTGGGCCGGGAGGTGTGTGCAGTCTGGGCTGTGGGCCGGGAGGTGTGTGCACAGGTCTGGGCTGTAGGCTGGGAGGTGTGTGCAGTCTGGGCTGTGGGCCGGGAGGTGTGTGCAGTCTGGGCTGTGGGCCGGGAGGTGTGTGCATAGGCAGGAGCCATGGCCTGAGCTGGAAAGAGGGAGTGTTTTCAGGAATCTGCTGGAGATGGAACCATGTAGGATGGCTGGGGCAGGGCGTGGCGGGAGCAGTGAGAGTCTGCCAGGTGGGCCCGTGCCTGCGCATCAGCACCAGACAGTCCCCAGGAAGGTTTATATCTGCATGTCATCCTCTCTTCTCTCTCTCTCTCTCTCTCTCTCTCTCTCTCTCTCTCTCTCTCTCTGTCACACACACACACACACACACACACACACACACACACACACGGGTGCATATAGATTCAGACACACATTCATTAAAGCGCATGGATGAAGCAGAAAAACCCTGTAATACGTTTGTTTAACCACTTATCCCCACACCTGTTCCGCGTCTCTGCACTGGCGCTGTCCTGAGAGAAGCCCGAACCCCTGGAGGCTGCAGTGGGCGGGAGGAGACACAGTGGCACAGACAAACGAGCTGGAGAAGCACGGGTGGACGTGACGGTGCGGGAGGGTGAGCAGGAACACCGCCTCCCCAGGTGATGGGCGCCCGGAGTTGGGGTCAGGGGTGCCTGAGCCCAACCTGCTCGGGCGGGCGCTGTCTTTAAGTGGACAATTCAGTCATTCAGGACATCCACACCACTGTCCATTTCTAGAACTTTTTCATCACCTCAAGAACTTCCCCATTCCCCCTTCCCCCGCCCTGGCCACCTCAAATCTCCTCTCTGTTCACCATACAGGTGAACTTGCTAGATGGTTCACGTAAGTCCCGCTGAGCCGCAGAAGCAGAATCATTCGCTGTTTCTCCCTCTGTTTGGCTTATCTCACTCAGCAGAACGTCTTCGAGGTTTGTTGATGTGGCACGCATTAGGACTTGTATGTTCGAACTAGTGGCCCAGTGCATGGATGCGTGCACGTTGAAAGGAAGTTAATTAGAAGGTGGCCGGCAGGGCTGGTCTGGGTGGGGCGGGACTGGGTGAGACAGGCCAGACATACCCCGGAGCCAACCTCTCTCATGGTCCCTCCCCCGCTGGCCGCACGTGGGTGGCACCGTGGCTTAAAGGTGCAGAGTAAGGTCTGCAGAGTAAGCCGGGTCCCTCCAGCGGGTGGGGTGTCTGGCCTGCGGGGATTGGGCCGAAACCGGCCCTCTGACATCCCCCGAGGGGTCCCGGAGTGGGAAAGGGCACTCTGCAAAGTTACTGTCTTACAGGGTGTGGAACAAAAGCACAAGTGTGCAGTAAACCAGAATCGGGGCGACAGTGCCCCAGCACCCGCATAACCCATGGTGAAGGTGGAATCGCAGGCCCCGGGAGGAATTGGGCTCCCTCCTCTCTGGTTTAGAACTGCTGCTGCCAGCTTCTGCTTTCAGCATCTGCCCCCTGGTGGTCAGTGCGCATCATAGCTACCGGTCGGACGGACAGAGCACATTCGCCCATTCCTCTGATGGACACCTGCGGTTTCCTCTCCAGGCAGCTAGTTGTGGGGAGAGGACCTCCATCTGCTCACTGCAGTTCTGGGGGCACTTTCAGAACCCTGAGCGCGGCCTGCCTGAAGTGGGGGGCAGAGAGTGAGCCTGTGGCTGCTGCGCTTTACTCACCTGGGCATGTTTACGCGGCCAGGATGAGCACTGTGATTGTTCTCATGCCAGAACCACTTCCTGTCCACTTTATAGACTCAGAGCGAATGAAAGCTCCAGAGAGGTTATTTCGTTGATCGCTCCTAAGCGTGAAATCACCTCCTGTAGAGGGAAATTTAGCTTATTCTTGAAATTCCCCAGAGTCGCTGTGTGGGAGCCCCGAGTCTGCTGGGTGACCTTGAGCAGGCCATGCCTGACGGGCCTCAGTTTCCCCATCTGTAAAATTGTGTAACCCCCTTTGTAAGAGATTAGACACCCTCCCGGGACTGATAGGTGAAGATGTCCCGTTTTCATTCCGATCTGGCGTCTTTACGGCTGCTCGCACCGGAAGCCTGCGCTGTCCTCTCTGGGGCCCTGTCAGCACCCCCCAACGGTCATCCTGGACCTCCGGGCCCGGCCGGGCTGCCCGTCCCTCTGCCCTGATTCAAAAGGGGCCCCCAGGTGTAAGGCGGGCGGATTGCAGTTCGTTTGGGTTGTGTTTCCTTTCCGCCTCCTTGACAACCAGCGCTGCTTTTGACCAGGCCCCCTTCCCCGGCAGTCCCAGCGCCCGGGGGAGTGGCTGATGCCTTCCTGCCCCTCCTCTCATCGCAGGAGATAGATGCTGGCTGTCACCTGTTCACTCCTCGGCCGTGATCAGCCACGGCTGGGCCCCCGTCCCGAGGCACGAGGCCACTCTCGGTGTTTCTTTCTCAGGAGGATCAACCTGAAAAGCCCCTTGCTGCAGCAGGTGCTGGAGAAGCAGAACGAGGTCCTGTGCGTGCTGACGCAGAAGATCGTGACCACGCAGAAGTGCGTGATCTCTGAGCACGTGCAGATTGAGGAGAAGTGTGGCGGCATGGTGGGCATCCAAACCAAGACCATACAGGTGCGCACACAGGGGCAGCATGACGGGGACCCACACCCAGATGGTACAGGTGCACACATGGGGGGGCAGCATGACGGGGACCCACACCCAGATGGTACAGGTTCACACGTGGGGGGCAGCATGACGGGGACCAACACCCAGATGGTACAGGTTCACATGTGGGGGGCGGCATGACGGGGACCCACACCCAGATGGTACAGGTTCACACGTGGGGGGGCACAGCGGGTACAAACCCAGACGGAGCAGGTGCACACATGGGGGGGGCACAGCGGGTACAAACCCAGACGGAGCAGGTGCACATGTCGGGGGGCACAGCGGGTCCAAACCCAGATGGTGCAGGTGCACACGTGGGGGGGGGGCACAGCGGGTACAAACCCAGATGTGCAGGTGCACACGTGGGGGGGGGGCACAGCGGGTACAACCCCTACAGTGTAGGTGCACACATGGGGGCGGCACAGCGGGTACAAACCCAGATGTGCAGGTGCACATGTTGGGGGGCAAGCGGGTACAAACCCAGACGGTGCAGATGCACACATGGGGGGCACAGCGGGTACAAACCCAGACGGTGCAGGTGCACACGTGGGGGGGCACAGCGGGTACAAACCCAGACGGAGCAGGTGCACACGTGGGGGGGCACAGCGGGTACAAACCCAGATGGTGCAGGTGCACACGTGGGGGGGCACAGCGGGTACAAACCCAGACGGTGCAGGTGCACACGTGGGGGGGCACAGTGGGTACAAACCCAGATGGTGCAGGTGCACACGGGGGGGGGCACAGCGGGTACAAACCCAGATGGTGCAGGTGCACACGTGGGGGGGCACAGCGGGTACAAACCCAGATGTGCAGGTGCACACGTGGGGGGGCACAGCGGGTACAAACCCAGATGGTGCAGGTGCACACGTGGGGGGGCACAGTGGGTACAAACCCAGACGGAGCAGGTGCACACGTGGGGGGGCACAGCGGGTACAAACCCAGATGTGCAGGTGCACACGTGGGGGGGGCACAGCGGGTACAAACCCAGACGGAGCAGGTGCACACGTGGGGGGGCACAGCGGGTACAAACCCAGATGTGCAGGTGCACACGTGGGGGGGCACAGCGGGTACAAACCCAGATGGTGCAGGTGCACACGTGGGGGGGCACAGTGGGTACAAACCCAGACGGAGCAGGTGCACACGTGGGGGGGCACAGCGGGTACAAACCCAGATGGTGCAGGTGCACACGTGGGGGGGCACAGTGGGTACAAACCCAGACGGAGCAGGTGCACACGTGGGGGGGCACAGCGGGTACAAACCCAGATGTGCAGGTGCACACGTGGGGGGGGCACAGCGGGTACAAACCCAGACGGAGCAGGTGCACGTGTGCCTGGGCGTTGGCACCGGCAAGGCCACGCAGCCTCACTGGCTCCCCCGTGAGGACGTGTCAGGGCCCTCGGTGGTGGTGTCGGCGTTCATCAGGGCTCTCTGTGTGACAAGCTAACAGAAATGGAACTGCACTCGGCTTACACGAGACAGAACGTACTGGCTCCCGGAACTGCAGCCTCCAGGAGTGACTGGCTGCAGTCATGCTGGGGCCGGGACCCCGGAGGACGTGAGCTGCCTCCTGGGGTGGGTTCCCCGGATGGGCTCTCTCCTCGGTCTCCCCCACCTGCTGGGACCTGAGAGGAGAGCTCGGGCTGGAGCTCAGGTCACCGTCCTGGGGCACCCATTCCTGAAGGGGACCCAAGTCCAGGGCAATGGGACGCCCAGGGCAGGCCGTGCCAGCTGGGGTCAGACACAGCCCCTAGGAAGATGGGCCAAATGAGCACGAGCCGGCCCAGATCACCCCCAGAGGGCAGGGGTCTTAGCAGGCTCTGGGATTGGCTGCCTTGAACCCTTGGCGGATTGAGGGAGGGAGGGCAAAGGTCTGTACACCTGCTGTCTAAGCAGTGCTTCTGGATCCCACTGTAGTGCCTTCCCAAGCTGGCCCCCACCCAGGGCTGCAGTTGCTGGGGTAGGGGCTCTGCACCCCATGCTGCTTCCCCTCCACCCTCCCCGAACACCCAGGTGCACCCACAGGGCCTGGGGTGACACGAGGGGGCTCTCAGCTGGGTTCTCCCCCAGGCCTTCCTATTGGGCAGGGTTTTCGTTAGGACTCCAGTGCAGTTTCTGGAATCCTGAGGAAATGGGAAGTTAGCTTATTTGTCTTATTACCTTGATTCATCCCCGGACCTAAGTTCACCGAATCCCGATCCCTGGGAACTCACTTTTGTGCCCCCAAGTTGGCCACTCTAGGGGGACTGTGTGCAGGCCACGAGGCCGCTGGCTCCCCCTTCCCACGCCTCGAGGGCAAGTGCACGAGGCATGGGGGAGGCAGCGGTGGGGGGGCGGGCTCACAGGTCGGAGTGTGCGCTCGCCCACAGGTGTCGGCCGCGGAGGATGGCTCTGTCGTCAAGGACACCAGCGTGGTGCTGGAGATCCCGGCTTCCACCACCATCGCCTACGGCGTCATCGAGTTGTATGTGAAGCTGGACGGCCAGTTCGGTGAGTGCTGCCTCCGGCTGGGCGGCTGGCCCTGAGCCAGGCTGCGGGGCAGGCTGTCCTCCCTGGGGCGCACACTGGGGGCGAGTCTCTCGCCGCCTCGGGGATGGACGCGAGATCCTGAGCGTTCAGGGCCATCCTGTGTATGACAAGGGCCAGTGGCTGCGCTGGGAGCAGTGGGGTGCAGTGTCACCAGCGCGACACAGGGGTAAGAACGCGTCCTCTGCCATCAGACAGACCGGGGCCTCGCCCTCTGCGGAGCCTTGCCCACTGGGAGGGGCTCCCCCAGGGGCTGCGGGAGGAGTGACAGGTGAGGCGCAGGGAGTGCCGGCATTGCGGTCATTTACTCAGTTCTCCACTGCAGGGATTATCGTCGTCATTTCACCCCCCCCCCCCCCATACACACACACACACACACACACACACACACACACACACACACACACGAAGCCAGAAACATTGCTCTTGGCCTTGCCTCCAGTCACTGGGCCCTTTTAAGAAAACAGGGCTTGGGGGTTAGCAGGGTCGCGGCGCTCAGGTTGCACGCTCCTCCCCCGCGCTCCCTGAGAAGATGGGGTTCTGAGTCCAGAGAACTGTTTGCTTCTCGGGGATGTGAATGAAGACGTGTAACCCCAACGGTTGCTGACCTTTTTGGGGATCGTAATCTATACTGATAAAGGCGTAACATGCTCGAGATGCCCCTTCTGGACGAAGCTGGGGCTGCGAGGGAAGTGGTGCCAGCAGCCTGGGGAAGGCCTACTCTTGCATGAATTTCATGCACCGGGCCTCTAGCATGTTGATAAAAAAGCCACCTATGGTTTGGAGCTTTACCCTGCCGTCTTCACAGGCGACATGGCAGTGTCTGCGGCCTGCAGAGGAAATCTGGAAGGAGAGGGAGGTGGGGGTGGGCAGAGCCGGTGGGGGTGTGTGTGGCGATCCTGTCCTGTCCTTGGGGCGCAGTCATCCCCGGGGGCGGTGCCGAGTGCGGTCCCGGTGGATGGGGATGGTTCCGTCTTAGCTGTCCTCCCTGTGAGTGCCGTCAGTGCCCACGACAGAGGATGGTGTGTGCCGACCCACTCTTCCACACGCCGGCTCAGCCGCCTTTACCCAGTAGGAGCCCCGGAAGCACCCCACCTCGAGTCACCTACTGTTTTTGCTCACATTTTTGTCTACACTTCAGACACCTTAGTCAGGGTCTCACACATGGACGTCTGTGAGGGGGCAGACGGATTGCCAGGGCCTTGCCACCTCTTTTTATTTAAAAAATTTTTATGGGAAATGTTACACGTTTAAAAAAGCGAAAGTAATATAACGAACTTCATGTACTTCCTGCTTCCAGAATGAGGGCAATTTATGTTCCGTGGATAATTCCCCGCCTCCCTCCACCCCCACTCAATTGTATTGTTTTGTCTATAAATATTTAAGTATTTTAAAAAAAAATAAGGCTTTAAACAGACTAGTTTTTCACTCAGCACTTTGAGACTGATTCATGTAACTGGAGAAATAAGTTCATTTTTTTTTGCATTCATTTTGTGCACCTGAACATACTGTCGATGATTCTGTAACAGTGTCCGTTCGGTCAAATGTAATGTAGCAGATTCAGACATTCCCAGCGTCACCCGCACGCGGGGCTCTGCTGCCGCCCCGGGCCGGCTGCTGTCCAGGACACACAGGGGAGCCCTGGGTCAGGAACAGTTTCCCCGGCGTTTCTGGGAAGCGATGAGCCGGATCCGATCAGACAGCGCCGCCCGCAGGAGGCCGGCTTCCGGGGGAAGGGGGCGTCTCCCCGTGCACACCTGTCCGCTCCTGTGTTGCAGAGTTCTGCCTCTTACAAGGGAAGTGCGGTGGCTTCGAGAACGAGAGGAGAATCGACTCCATCTTCCTGGACCCCCTGCCCTTCCGAGAGTTCGCGTTTGGAGACATGCCCGATGCTGGGCAGGGGCTGCTCGTCCCCAGTGGACCGCTGGGCGTTCTAGAACAAGGTACTGCCAGCAGGCCGGGCATGGTGGCCGGCGGGCGATGGAGCAGCGTGCCCAGGAGGTGACATGGCCTTCGGGAGCGGGGGTCCGGTGCTTCACCGAGAGGATCTGAGAACAGAGGGGCGGCACCCGAGTCCGGCCCGGTCCGCTCAGGGCTCACCTGGGCCGGACCGAAGGGAACCTCGGCGGGGGTGCCAGTTTGAGACGGTGTGTAAGACAGGGACTGGTGTGTGCTTCCATCTTAACACACAGGCCTGGGGACTGAGAGCGGCCGGTGAGCGGCGAGGAGAGCCCCCGGTCTGCATCTGTTCGGTCCCAGTCCAAAGCCCGGCCTGGTCAGCACGGCCAGCGTCTCCCGGGGGCTCTTCATCACGTGGCCCGAGGTGTGGGTGCCGGCACGGGAGGGGGGCCCCCCCCCAGCAGTCTTAAAACGTCGGAGGGGTGGGGAGGCAGTACATGGTAGGCGATGAGAAGGAAAAGGGGGAACAGACAGTTCCGGAGAACTTAGTACAGGAGCCAGGAGCGGCTCGGAGGGGCTGGCTGGAGGTGAGGGGGGCGGCCACCAGCGGCCAGACCGGACTCTTTGTTCCTGTGGCAGACACAGCGCCGGGGGGAACGGCGGTGAGGGCCCAGCCTCATGCCGCCACACACCAGCCCTCCCCCCCGGGCGCCCGTACGAGGCGCTTTGGCCTGTCTTGAACCTTCGTTCGCCTAAGCGTCTGTAGACGCAAGTGAAGTCACAGTGTCGTGGTGTGGGGATGGCTCCCGTTTGGATGTGTGGCAGTTAACTGGTTAAAGGGGGGGGATTCTGGGAGAGGCTCCAGCAGCCCGCAGAGGCTGAGCCGGCAGTGGGGCCGGTCCTTCTCCAGGGCAGACGGGGGAGCAGGGACCGGCCCGGGGCAGCAGCCGGGTCGCCCTGACACGCGTTAGATGGCCAAGGACGCACAGTGGACCGCGCAGTAGCAGAGAGGACGAAAAGTAGCTCTGAAGCATCGGGAAAGCACCGACTCGGGTTTGGTAACTCAGCCGCCTCCTTTACTGCTACAGGAAGGGCCTAAATCCTCCTCCAGAAAAAGAACCCACGGGACTGACAGTCTGAAAGGAAGCTGGCAGCCCCCGTTCTGCGGACACGCGGGGGCTGGTGACCTCGGTCCTCGAGCTCCGCTCCCCGGCAGGGCCGAGGACGGCGGCTGAGGAGCGGAGCTGCCGGGGGCTGCGCACAGCGAGCTGCGTGCACAGGTCCCGAGCCGTGTGCTTGCCCCGCAGCCACTGCGCCCCTGGAGAGGACCTTCCGGCCCTTCGCGCGGCTGCCGGGGCGGCAGCAGACGGCGCTGAGCCGCGTCCTGCGGGCGGTCCTGCTCGACGAGGAGCTACTCCAGGGCCTGGAACAAGTGGTAAGACCGGCGGGTCTGGAGGCACAGGGTCCCCTCTGGTCCCCGAGACGTGGCGGGCCGGGCCTCTCGGGATAGGCTTTGACCTGAGCTGGAGACAAAACTGCGTTAAAGATCCCCCCCTCCTCTTTTTTTTTAAAACATTTTATTGATTTTTTAAAGAGAGGAAGGGAGAGGGATAGAAAGTCAGAAACATCGATGAGAGAGAGACATCAATCAGCCGCCTCTTGCACGCCCCCCACTGGGGATGTGCCCTCAGCCAAGGTACATGCCCTTGCCGGAATCGAACCTGGGACCCTTCAGTCCTCAGTCTGAGGCTCTATCCACTGAGCCAAACCGGTCTCGGCTCCCCACCTCCTCTTGAACGCTAAAGCTTTCCGCTTCTTACCCCCCGGTCCTTAGCTCTGGCTGCAGAAAGGTGGCGGATGCCAGGAATCTAGGTGCGTCGGTCCCCCATGGCTGCTGCAACAAGTGACCACAAACTTCTTGGTGTAAAACAATAGACATCGATTCTCTGAAGGCGCGAAGGTGTCAGCAGGGCCATGCTCCCCCAAAGGCTGGGGAGCACCTCCCTCCACTCTGCAGCTCCTGGCATTCCGCGGCTTGCGGCTGCCTCGCTCCAGCGTCCACGCTCTTCCCATGCCTTCTCCTCCGCCACCTCCTTTTCTGTTCTTAATGGGCATCCGCCAGTGGGTCTGGCCCACCCAGGAGGATTTCATGCCGAGATCCTGACCCTAATTACATTTGCAGACACTATTCCAAATAAGGCCACATTCTGACGTTCCAGATAAAAATACATTTGAGCCGGGACTGTTCCACTACTCGTGGGCAATGTGGCAGAGCCCGGCAGGTCGGCCTGTTTTGTTCGGAACAGGCCGGAAAGCAGCCTCTGTGTTTTCCTGGGGGGCCGAGTTCCTTAACCATTAGCTGTGGAAACGGCGAGGGACACACCGGCCAACCCCACCCCCCGGGCTTTCTGCTCTGCTCCCCTGCAGGAGGCTGGGGAGCTGTAAGCCCGATTTCTGCAGTAGTTGTTGTTGGTCTTTTTAAATCTTCTTTTACGCCGAGTCCGAACTCTGCTTTTCTGATTTAATGCTTCACGGCGTCCAGCGTTTTTCCTCTCTCAGGATTGGCCTGTGTCAGAAGAGCTTAGCGATAGCGATGGAGACGGTCGACACCGGGACACCCGCCGTTCGGGGGACGCGGAGCTCCTGGGAGGGGGGCTCTTCCTTTCTAAAACGTCCCTTTCAAGAGGGCAGTGTCAGGCCAGCATCGGCTGCCTGGGCGGCGGGCTCTCTCACAAATGTCTCGGCCACGTGGCCAGGCAGCCCTTGCTGGCAGGACCCCCCCCCCCCCACGCCGATGGACGGGGCTGCCGGGGCCCAGGTGGGAACGGGCTGCAGTTTACAGCGTGAGCAGCAGACAGGACGGCGCCTTCGTGTTCCCCTCACTCTGCGTGAGGCACTTGATTAGTCCCTGGTCCCCCCGGCAGACCCTGCCCTGGACGGTCCCCCCCTCACCCAGTGCCAGAGCCGCCCTGGCAGGGCGCGGTTACAGCTCCCTGTGAGAAGGGCTGTCGGGCTCGCGGTACCGGGGAGACGGCAAAGGCTAGACGCTGCCCCATCACCCCGTCTCGTCTCTCCCCCGCAGTGTGACGACGTGGTCAGCGGCCTGTCGCCCTCACCGGCGATCCTGGGGGAGCTGACGCCCCCCCAGAGGCAGAACCTCACAGCCTTCCTGCGGCTGGTGGGGTGCAGCGTGCAGGGCGGGCGTCCGGGCCCCGAGGGGGCGGTCAGCGACCAGCAGCTCTTCTCCACAGCCGCCTTCTTGGTCAGCGCACTCGCAGGTACCCCGGGCCCTGTTGTTTCTGGGACATCGCTCTGCTCCCTCTGGAGGGGCTGGCACGCGTGGGCCCTGCTTCCGGCAGCGGGCGGGGGACGAGGCGGAGGGCGGGGGAGGTTTGCCCGGCCGCCACGAAGTCAGAAAGCCAAGCATGGAGGCGGTCCACTGCCAGCGCCCCGCTCTGGGCAGAGCCCTTCTCTCGCCTCCGGGGAGGGCTGTCTGCGGGCTCGCCCCTCGCCCCCCGGAACACAGCCTGCCAGGCCCGTGAGCCGGCAGCGTGAGAGGCAGTGGCTCTCCTGTGGCGTTCTCCCTCCAGGGTCTGGTCCTCTGACCTGTACAAACCTTCCGCCCGAGTGGGGCCGTGCGGCGGGGCGGCGTGGGCAGCGTCCGGAAGGAGGGCCGAGGCGCTGGGAGAGCGGCCCGCCCCAGATGAGCGTGGCCCGCTGGCCCGAGCTCACCGTGCCAGAGGGGGGACCTCCTTCATGAGGCAAGACCCATTTCCTGGTCCCCACGACTCCCTGCCAGGGGATCAGTCAGGGACTGCGCTCCTGATGCATTAAAGCGTGCCCCCCCCCCCCCCCCCCCCCCCCCCCCCCCCCCCCAGCCGGGGCACAGCAACAGAGCCCAGGACTTTCCGGTTTTGGAAGAATTACAAAAGAGGAGGCCTCTCTCAGGCCCATATGCTGACGAGCCGTACACTGCATGCTCACGACTTTTTAAATTCTGGATGTACCGGGTTAGAGTTACAGCTGCTAACGAGTGCAGGGGTGGAGGGAGCTCATCGGTGGTCTCTGGGCCAGAGGGGTCAGCAGGCGATTCCTTTTCTTTCCTTTTCTTTCCGGCCCAAAGGCTGGGTCCCGGAGGAGTGGGGCCTCTCGGGGGCTGCACCTGCTCTGCCCGGGGAGGGAGTAAAGCCAGCTTGAACAGCACTGACCTGGATTTCCTTTCCCGGGGGCTTGACAGTGTGGGGCCCGCACCGTCTTTGGTCCCAGAGGTCCGTGTGCCGTCCCCTCGTCGGGCCACGTGTTTTCTTCCCGAAAAGGACTAAAGGGTCTAAACCAGGTCACTATTTACTCAGCTCTCTGGCACACACACACAATCTACGGCTGATCCATTGAGGAAACATGCTCAGAGAGGTGTACGCAAGGCACGCCCCAAACATGCAGTGAGGTACCTCTTCTGTCACCAAATTCCAGGTTCTTCCTACTTTTCCTTGCAGCCCCCGAGTCTGGGCAGTTAGTTCTTCCTGACGGGCACATCCTCTGAACACACGCCCGTTTTCACTATTTCCGCAAGGCCCTTTCTGCCTGGTCAGCACCGGTCATCCCCTGACCAGCTGTGAGCAGAACCCTCTGCCTGGTCAGCACCGGTCATCCCCTGACCAGCTGTGAGCAGAACCCCCTGCCTGGTCAGTACCGGTCATCCCCTGACCAGCTGTGAGCAGAACCCTCTGCCTGGTCAGCACCGATCATCCCCTGACCAGCTGTGAGCAGAACCCCCTGCCTGGTCAGTACCGGTCATCCCCTGACCAGCTGTGAGCAGAACCCCCTGCCTGGTCAGCACCGGTCATCCCCTGACCAGCTGTGAGCAGAACCCCCTGCCTGGTCAGCACCGGTCATCCCCTGACCAGCTGTGAGCAGAACCCTCTGCCTGGAGAGCAGGGAAGTCTCCATTAGGCAGAGCCCAGGACCGGCTCTGCTCCTGCGGACGCCTTCATTTTTTAAAGTGGCTGACTTTTGTCTTCGGCAGAAATGCCGGAGAATGGAGCAGCTCTGCTGGGCACCTGCTGTGAGCTCCAGATCACTCCCACGCTGTGTCGCTTGGTAAGGAGGGGACCTGGGGGTGGGCAATGATGAGATGAACACATCACGGCTGACAAAACACGTCCAGTCTTTCTCTCCACAGCCCTTCAGGATAGCGGGTCACACGGGCACTAAGTCCACTATTTTACACCCACCGATGCCACACACCCTACCTCACAGGAAGCCGGAGGTCCAGAGAGAAGGGGTTTGCTCAGAGCCCTTGTCTGCGGACGCCAAGCCTCAGGCAGCGCTGCAGGCCCCAGTGCTGAGCTCTGTGCCCACTCACCTGGCGGGGAGGAGCGGAGGACCATTCTCTCTCAGGACTGTCATTAGCTTTGTGCCCTCAGGCGATATCACGGCTAGACCCAGAGTTAGGTAATGAGCTTAGCCCTGAGATTCAAGATTAAGCTTTTCCTCTTTAAGCTACAAATTGGGCCGCTGACAGGAGGAAATGGGCAGCTCCCGCGGGCGATGCCAGCCTGGGTCAGAGTGAAGAGCACACCTGCCTGGGTTCTTTAAAGGCCGAGGGCCAAGGCCGGCACGCTCTGCAGGCCCAAACTCAGAGCTCGGCTCCCAGATCCGGGAAGCGGACACGGGGAGACTGCCAGCCAGGCCCCGAAAGGGGACACATCGGGGAGAGCTGAGCACTGTTGGTGCCTTTGGCGCTGCTCGCACAGGAAAGGCACCAGGCCGAGGGACCGTTTAGTGTCCGTCACTCACCACCACGAGCCGCTGCACCGCCCGGGGGATGCTGCATTCCTGTCTGTGACCGCAGACACGGAACTGCTCGAAGCTGCCGGCAGGCGTGTCCGGCCGCAGCCGAGGGTGCGCGCTGGGGGCGAGGCAGCTGGCGGGCTGAGTGACGGGCACACAGCAGCCCAGCTCCGTTTCCACCACGGCCGAGTGCTTGGCCGTCCACAGAAAAAGAACACCCGCAAGACCACGTCCGTGGAGCCCCTCCTCCTCGCAGGCCAGCTCTACCTTTGTGGTCCCCCCCCCCCCCCCGCCCCCGTCTGCTCTGCTGGTGGAGGAGCCTTTAGGAGTTCCCGCAGGGCTGCACGCTGCTCGGCACCCCCCCCCCCCCCCCCGAGTCTTTGACCGCCTTCCTGGACTGCTCAACTCCGACAGAAACCCTTTGGGGACACAGACCTTCCTGGGCATCTTCCCACAACCGCCCTGGACACTGCTCTCGAGAGAGAGGTTCCTGCCTCCTGTCTTAAGGAATTTGGCGCTTCCTTAGAAAGGGGTGGGAAAACCTACCTTGTCTGGTGGCCAGAGTAACCATGGAGGCTTTCTGGAGGCCTTGGGAGAAACACATCTGCCAGACCGGGAAGAGGCGAGTTAAAAGCGCCCAGAGTTCACCCCCCGTGCCTGCCATCTGTCACACGGCAGTGCCTGCGGGCGGCGGGCTGGCGGGCTGGCGGGCGGTAAGGAAGGGCGCGGGCTGCTGCCCGGCTCTTGAGGCAGGAAGCACAGCGCAAGCTAGGCCCTGCCCTTGGGGGAGCCCGGGCACATGTTCTGAGACGGCATGTAAAAGCCAAGCCAGCCCCACCTACGCGTGTCCCCTGGCTGGCGACCCGGCGGCCGGCAGGGCGCAGAGGAGGGCCAGACGGGGCTCCCGCTGCCAGCAGGCCGGCACCCTCGGGCCTGGGCACACACCTCCGTGACCTCTTCCCCTAAGGGTTCCCTGCCCCGTTTGGGGAACGTAAACAGCACCGTTTCCGTAACTGACCAGGCTGCACCGCGCCGTTTCAGCTCCGGGCCCTGTGTGCGGGCGGAGAGGTGGACCTGGAAGACGCGGCCCTGGCTCCCCTGCGGGACCCCGAGCGGTTCGCGATCGCGCAGCGCCTGCTGGCCACAGCCGGCGTCACCCTGGAACGACGGCAGTCGGCCGTCAGGGCTGTCACCGGCAGAGCCCCCGGCCCCGCTCTCCCCCCGCTCGTCCTTTACGTGAGCCTCAACGGACTCGGCGCGTTGGGCCGAGCGCACCCCTGACGTCCCCGTGACCCCGAGCTCGCCGCCAGCCGGGCGGGCACTGCCCACACCCCTCAGAGACCCCTTTGGGCTGAGTTCAGCGCCACGGCGAAAGCCAAGGAAATGAACTCAGAAAGGGGTCTAAGACGGGAGTTTCTGCCCCAGCAGCCACCCCGAGTTGGCCCCCGGGCACTCTGTACGCTGGTCTTTTCTGGAAGAGGCCCTCCTGCGCCGGGGACCCCGAAGCGGGTGCAAGCCCACCCCCGAGGAGCTGGGCGAGGGCTGCAGACCCTAAGCCAGCGCACAGTCAGACTTCTGTTCTACAGAGAAGTGGGCACTCGCGCCCTTTCTCCCGTTACACAAAAACAGACTGGGCTGACACTCTGACCCCAAGTTCATTTTAAATTGTGGACGCTGGGGAAGCAGTGTCTCTCCATTGAAGGCTACATTTTGGACGTTCTGTATGCTCTTCAGTGACTAAACAAAAAGTGTGAATGCTCCTGGAGTACATATATCCCGCTAAATAAAATTATACTGGACAAGTCTAGCAGCAGGCCGCCTTCCTGAAGGGGTCAGCAATATGCAGTGTGCCTGCCTGCCATGCTTCAATGGACATGTATGTCAGAAACCATGTGCCATTCCCACACATGATGGGCGTTCAATTTATAAAGCACATGTTAAGTCGAAAGAGACGCCGAACGGTGTGGATTTTGCCTTTTCTTGTTTCCACAGCCTCTGTAGCTAGCCCGGCTGTTTCCTGTCCCACTGCTAACGCCCCGGGCCCGCAGCTGCTGCTCTCCCCCAGCAGCACCTCGTGCGCCCGCTGCTCTCCCCCAGCAGCACCTCGTGCGCCCGCTGCTCTCCCCCTGCAGCACCTCGTGCGCCCGCTGCTCTCCCCCTGCAGCACCTCGTGCGCCCGCTGCTCTCCCCCTGCAGCACCTCGTGCGCCCGCTGCTCTCCCCCTGCAGCACCTCGTGCGCCCGCTGCTCTCCCCCAGCAGCACCTCGTGCGCCCGCTGCTCTCCCCCTGCAGCACCTCGTGCGCCCGCTGCTCTCCCCCAGCAGCACCTCGTGCGCCCGCTGCTCTCCCCCTGCAGCACCTCGTGCGCCCGCTGCTCTCCCCCTGCAGCACCTCGTGCGCCCGCTGCTCTCCCCCTGCAGCACCTCGTGCGCCCGCTGCTCTCCCCCAGCAGCACCTCGTGCGCCCGCTGCTCTCCCCCTGCAGCACCTCGTGCGCCCGCTGCTCTCCCCCAGCAGCACCTCGTGCGCCCGCTGCTCTCCCCCTGCAGCACCTCGTGCGCCCGCTGCTCTCCCCCTGCAGCACCTCGTGCGCCCGCTGCTCTCCCCCTGCAGCACCTCGTGCGCCCGCTGCTCTCCCCCTGCAGCACCTCGTGCGCCCGCTGCTCTCCCCCAGCAGCACCTCGTGCGCCCGCTGCTCTCCCCCTGCAGCACCTCGTGCGCCCGCTGCTCTCCCCCAGCAGCACCTCGTGCGCCCGCTGCTCTCCCCCTGCAGCACCTCGTGCGCCCGCTGCTCTCCCCCTGCAGCACCTCGTGCGCCCGCTGCTCTCCCCCAGCAGCACCTCGTGCGCCCGCTGCTCTCCCCCTGCAGCACCTCGTGCGCCCGCTGCGAGGCCCGTCCCCGTGGGCGCGGGCGGAGCAGCCAGGTTAGAGAGGAACGGGCCACACGGCACATTTCCCACCTCCCGGTCCTCTGCTTCCCGCTCTGAGGACTTTAATGCTAAAGAAGCAAACCCTTCCGTCACTTCCGAAAAAGGAGAGTCATCCCTGTGCAAGCACTGGCATAAACAAACTTATGGTCCCCGAGAACAGGACACAGCGTGCGCACCGTGTGCAACAACATAAACAAGCACCTCGGGCACACATTGGACAGGGTCATGCCAACGCGAAAACGGTGCTAAAACGGCGGCACGGCCCATGGCTTTTGTTTGTCTTCTGAAATAAAATAAACAGAACGAACTGTGAGCGGCATGTGTAATGAGGGTGCTCGTGTGGGAAACAGACAGGCACCGCCATGCAGGGGACAGGACCCTCCCTGCCGAGCTCTCTAGAAACCCGATGGGCTCCTCGGTGCGGGAGGGAGGCGGGGCCGAAGGCGGGAGCAGGGGCGGCCCTTCTATCGCTGTTGGAATCCTGGGTGTTCCTCTAGAGGAGGAGAAAAAGCCTAAACCAAAGCGCGCACACACAGGCGGACGCCAGGCAGGAAAGTGCCACCCCGGCAGGTGTAAAAGCCTGGGTTCCATGGGACAGGCGACCAGGGCATTTTGTTTCTCAGCTGCCCCCCCGCCGCCCCACCCGCCAGTCCCCGGTGGGCGGTGTCCCCAAACTGAGCTCCTGGGGAGGACGGAGCTGAGGCCGCCCGGCGCCGCTGCCCGGACAGGGAGGAGCCTGTGCTCTCAGCTGTGAGTCGGGGTTTGTTCCCCTGCAGAGCAAACCCACAGGCAGCAGAAGACGAGTCCTCGCTTAACGGCGTCCGTAGGTTCTGGAAACTGCAACCTGAAGCGAAACACCACGTAATGAAGCCATTTTAAACCAGAGCTAACTGACATAAACACGAGACAGGTTCCTGTGGCCTGTCCCTGGTCACCGCAGCGTCACCACACTTCCAAACAAAGACCTCAAACACTCCGGACACTGAACAGTGACACAGGTGTGAGCTGTCCAAACACGTAAGAAAGAGGAATAAACACAACGGCTTTCCAAACCACGATGTCCGCTCCTGGCCGCAGGCGGCCGAGGCCTTGTCAGCAGCTCGGTGCACGGCGGGAACCCGCCCGTCGCAGGCCACCGACACCCCCTCCCCCCCCCCCCAGACCAGGGCGGTGTAGACACGCCAGTCCATCCGACACGCCATCACTGGCATGTGGAAGGAAACCGCATACCCAGCGAAAACCCACGTGCACACTCCACAGACAGTGGCTCTGCTCTGGCCAGTAACCCTTCCCTCGTCAACGTCAGAGCGAAACAGCGAACGAAACCACGAAACCACGTCACTCCGGAAACTGTTGTACCATGCTGGTTCTCGGGGAGACATCAGAAATACACCGACCTAGCAGCTTCTCCAGCATGAGGTACAGGACCCCAGAAGCCAGCGGCGGGAAGAGTGGCCAGTACCTTTTCTGGACACGGACTGCCGGCACACCACGGCCATGGCTCCATGGCTCGGCCGGCCGGGGCCCGCACCCCTCCACCCCATGTCTCTGGGCGGCGTCCGGGCAGCATCCCACGCCCCGCGAGCAGAGGCCTTTTCTTGATCCAGCGTTTTAACCGTCTCTGTCCCGGGAGTGTGCTGCGTCCCAGACTCGCGCTGGCACAGAGGAAACAATGGTTAGGGTTTCCTTGTTCAAGAGAAGAGGCAGGTGAAAATTTGTAACACTAAATTACATTAGAGGCTTTTTATAAACTATTAGCATTTAAAAGAAGTTTCCAAAGCTAACCTCATAGACTCTGTATTTTACTGTCTGAAAGCCTCAGTTATATTTATAAATGAAACACTACATTTTTTCCAATATTAAATATTTATTTCTTTTTACATACAAAAATATTTTACCAGGCATATGGAATTTCACAGATTGAACATTTCAATAATTTTTGTTTGGGGCACTATCTGGAAATATGTGAAAAGAAGAATTTTATAGGGACATCGTCTGAAAAGTCAATAACTGTATTACAGAAAGATTTTATACAAGGACAGTAATATTTCTTTTACACAGGACTTAGCAATACAATTACTTGGAAAGCAGTAGCAATTAGTCTTTATTTTTAAACCTTTTCATCAGAAACTCACTTTAGCAGCTTGTTTCGCTTTGATGTTTAGGTTGCCAACCAGATTTTGTCCTCCGTTAAGAAAAAAAAAATCCTACACTCACTTCACAGACTAGAGGTTAAGAAGAGCATGCATCTGTGTTCAAAATAAAGGCAAACCAAAATGGAATGGGGGAACCCCAAAGCAATGTTTTCACCACAAATACGCACCCTGGACAGGCAGATGACGACGCTGAAGCCCAACCCCTCGTGCTCGCTTGTCTACAGCAAAACCGAGGTGCCACCTCCTTACCAACCAGTGTCACTGAAGAGACGGGGCCAGTTCCTGTTTAAAGAGCACTCAGCCAAGAGAACGGTCCATCTGTGTCTCAAGGACAGATGGAGACGAGCTCTTGTCTGGTTCTGTCTGGAAACACGAAGGCATTTCCCGTTTGGACCATGTTTCCAGAACAAGCTCTGTGTGCTCCAAGCAACGTGACTAATAAATACCACTGCCCCTCTCTCCTGTTTCACCACATCCTCACAGCGTTCCCTCTTCCTCCGCGCCCCCGGGCCACCCTGACGGATGGGAGGAAGAGCAAACTTCAGGCCGGCCCGTCAGATCTCTCTCCCCCGCCTGCTGTTCCTGTAAGTGCCAGACAGACCTCGGTTTCCGACTTCCAAAAGCAGGCCTCTGGCCTCTGCTCTAGGGCAGCCTGTTCAGTGGGGCCCGAAACAGGCTTCCAAGCATCGAGTCTTTCATCTCCCACGTTATCAGCACCATTTACGTCACTGTAGATGTGTTCCTTTAGCTTGTGCTGAAGATCAGAAAACAGAAAAAGCTAGTAGTAAAAAAAAGAGAATCCTCGCTGCCGACAGACCGACTTCGGTGTGTGGAGGCCGTTACCGTCCTAGCGCGGCGCCGCCGGCCGGCCAGTGGCGGAGGCATCAGAGAGGGCCACGCCCGTCAGACTTAGTGCCACCAGTTACACAGCATGGGCTGGAGTTTGGGGCGCAAGAACGGGGTAGGGCAGCTTTAAGGGGCACAGAGCAGTGTGCCCTGTGATGTGAGAGCGCGCTAAATGGATCTGTGAGTGGTCTGGTTGGCAGCGAGGGCTTGCTAAGCATTCAGCTTGGAGGGGATTCTACACTAACATGGAGCTCCTGCCCCGGGCCGCCGAGAGGAAGACCAGCCCCTCTTCTGGCTCGGAGCTCTCTCAAAGCGGGGACCGACGGCCAGGGTGTTGTGCACCAGGCTGTCGGCTCCGGAAGAGGCCGCTTCAACGGAATGAACAGCTAAGTGACCCCGATGCCAGCGCTCACACACAGAGAGACCAAGCAGACTTCCTAGTCAAGCAGTTACCACATCGGAGCCACAGACTACATTTTGTAATTTAAGCTGAAGACAGACATTAAGTTAGCCTTATGTAACAAATGGAATATTAACAGTAAAGGGACATAAAGATGTTACTAAAGGTCAGGAGTCAGAATTAGGATCTCAGTCATTTTTATCAAAAGAGCAACTTTAAAGAAGGTAGTGCAGTATACTGCAGAAGTGAAAACGATGCTTTTACATTCTTACCTCAGTCAATTTGATATCATTTCCTCCACTTTTTTTTTGGCGATTAAAGACTCATTTTTTATTCTGTGCACTAAGTCATTCCAGGAACACACAAAGTAACATGACAGATTATGGAAAATACTTTAAAAATGAATAAAACTCGAAGCTAACAAAAATTATTTAAAAAATAATCTTACCTTAAAAAATTACATAACTGTTATTTTCCTCCGCTATACAATGTCTATTTACATAAAAATGAATATGATGCTGAATTATTAGTCAATGGAATTCATTCTTAAGTTTGTGAATAATTTTCACTTGTACTATATACAATAATCTTATCATTAAAATAGTGAATCTGTTCTAAGAACTCAAAATACATTATAAATGTTTTTACATGAATTCTCACAGCACATCCTTTGGAACGAGAGGAGGGCAGGTACCATCACCTCCCAGTCTGAACCACGGAACGAAGTCACCAGAAGGTCTAAATAAGAATTTCCCAAGAGGTTTTCGCCTAGCACGCTCCTTTTTCCTTAAGGAAATTAAGTTATAATGTTAACTTTATGGGCTTAATACTTCATTTATTTTTCAAAAAGGAGATTAGTACCTGACCCAAGGTAAACCCTTTCAAACAAAGTGGGAAAAGTTCCCGAATGAGTAAGAATTTGGAAGTAATAAAAAATTTAAGAATATTAGTTATAACAACATGAGTGAATATATTTAGTTTCATTATTCATGTATTTTAGGAGAATTTTACATATTCTATACATAGCTGTATATATATGTTATATATATATGTATATACACACATATATATAAAATATATAAACATTTAAAAAATGACCTGCTATCTATATACGCAAAATTTCAGGATTGTCTTTTCCATATTTAGCATAAAGATTCATTATTAAAAAATTATTGGCTCTCAAGTCTGTGATTTCTGGAAAAATTAAATATTTTTTCAGAAGTTGTAAAAGTGCAATGTTAAGCAGGTCATTATTTATGCTCAATATTTACCAATTCAAAATAATTGTATCTAACTCCATGTCTATCCATCTTGAAAATCAACCCCAATCATGTTCATGACACTTGTTATACTTAAAAATAAGTACCAATTTAATAGATATATTGGGAAAAACCCAATATACCTGCATAAATCAGGCATCTTTACGCATTTTACAATTTAATAAAATTTTAAAGTAAAGATCATCATTATTGTTATTAGGATATTATGGTTAAAACAACTAGTATCTGCCCAGAATCTATAATGCCACATTATTGCATTTTATTGCTAGTTTGTATTTTCTAAATTTGTATTAATTACCAATTTGCTATTTTAAGGAAAAATGTCCTTATCAGAAATAAGTAAATTTTGCTAAATTATAGAATTTAGGTTCAAGCTACTCTTGCAGAAGTCATATTGGATTTATGAAAACGATTTTTAGTAAGCTATGCTCAGCAACTGTATAAAGTTGGCAAGAGTAAATCAAGCCCTGATGTACTGGATGCTTGATATCACCCAAGCATCAAAGAGAAATTGAGAATGCACAGTCCAGGCATGGCTGTAGTCAGGGTGAAGCTGCTCTTGCGGCACCTCACATAGATTCCGGTAGTTAGTGTTAGATTTTACTTAACCAAAGACATCAACTCTGGCTATTTTCACATTTGAAAGGGAAAGATGTATGTGTAACTACTTGTGTATAAACAGTCCTGCCCTGATTGCGGATACTCGACTGCCCACAAGGAATCCTCGGGTCATTCATGTCCCAACAGGCACAGCATGTTCCCCAAAAGCATAAGCATGTGTGCGCGCACTGTAACTATTAGCAATCGTTCAACATCAGCAAAGCTGATCACCTTCGCCCTACTCACTGCTGCGGGAGAATCCGGGGGCCCTGAGATCTCTGAAGTTCCTGCAGACTCGGGTTCACTCAGGTTCAGTGGCTTTACTGAGATACATGAGCTTCTCTTCAACTCTGGCTTCTGGGCTGAAATGAACTCAACTGTCGCTTATTTGATATTAGTAGGGGACTAGTGTGTATTAACTAAGTAGTTTCTGATGAGTACCATTTGTAATAGAAATAACTTTACATATAGACTATTTTCTAAATAATATGCACTTTATCCCATGTGATAAAGCTAAAAATACATATGATGTAAAGATCATTTCTATTTTGCCAAGATGATTGAAATAATTTGTGGATAAGCTGTTTGTGCTGCTACAAGGATCCCAAAGCTGTTTGTTCACAGACGAAGGCACACGGAGAATGTGGAAATGAAATTCCTCTTAAAACTTACAATGTGTGGGAACACTAAGTCACAGGACCTCACCCCAACACTGTGCTTAGATTCATGTTGCTCGGAGAAGCCAACATGACATAAATATAGGTGGTTAAAAGTTACCCAAGTGCCGAAACCGGTTTGGCTCAGTGGAGAGAGCATCGGCCTGAGGACTGAAGGGACCCAGGTTCGATTCCGGAAGGTCAAGGGCATGGACCTTGGCTGCGGGCACATCCACAGTAGGGGGTGTGCAGGAAACAGCTGATCGATGTTTCTCTCTCACCGATGTTTCTGACTCTCTATCCCTCTCCTTTCCTCTCTGTAAAAAATCAAAATATATTTTAAAAAAGTTATCGAAGTTATTAAATGAATGTGATAGTTTTGCCACCCATTCCCTATCCTAGGACAAAGAACATGAATTTGTGTTCTGGATATGATCCTGGAATTTAAAAATATCTATGCATTTCCACTCTGAAAATACAGCAGCTTGAGAGTTCTGTTTTACTGTGACAAGGTTTACACAGTGTGTGTGTCCCACTTACCACCTGCACTTCCTCCCCCTCCGGTCCTCCCGCAGCATTCCATGTGAAGCCCTGGCCGTGGAAAACAGGCGGCGGCCGGGTCCTTGGTGCCTGCCACCAAAGACAGCCACCACCGGTTAGTACCTAGCCCTTAAGAGTGATGATTCTATGTGAAAAGCTAGCAGCAATATAACATACGAACGACTTATGTGATTTTGAGCCGCATCTCTGAATACCTTTCAGGAAGAATTTATACCATCCAAGAATCCTAAAGGAAGGTGTTATTAACTGAGGCTGATCTGGAAATTCGTATATATTAATACATCTAGAGGAGAATTCCCCCCCCACTCCAATCCTTAAACAAAAGTGCATTTCCTTAGAGAAATGTAAAAAAAAATTAATATGTATTATATAATATATACAACGTATATTATATAATGTATATGGTATAGATAGGTAAAACAGCTGACGATTATTTCCAAATTTTAAAAGTCATTCAGTGGTCCGGGTTTTCTACACAACAAAGCGAACAAATAATCTTAATGATCACATCATACTTCAAACAGCACACTGGTTGTTCACAGCCCCTCCAAACTGCACCTCAGCAGCATCTTCACGCATCACAGAAAGATGCAGAGGCATGACACAGTTGCTGACCATATCCTAATAAAAACCTGTATAAGAAGTTCGTTTTTGTCCATTAAAATTTTTCCTGTGAGAAAAAAATAAGCAAGTGTCATTTTGCTGTTTTACAAGAGGCGTTCTCTGAGCCTGCCCAGCTTGCTTGCCGTTAAATACATGGTAAATTAACATCAGCCAGTTTTTGTGATAAACAAGAGTACAAGGTATTGCTCTTCATTTTTTCACTAAAGATAGAAATGAACGGGGAAAAAACAATATATCTGTATAAATCAGAATAGATAGCCATAGGTCTCTGAAATAACAAAGCTATGTAGCATTGAGCAGACTTCCGATGTCAGATTTGGATAGTGGTAGACTTGCTGTAGCACTGACATTCAGGGCCTGCTTCTTTAAGAAATTATATTAGGAAAGAAGGCCAATAACGACTATTTTTTTAGAGTAATTTCCCCTTCACTTGTTAAATGCTGAGCTAAATGGCAACTTTACAAAACTATTTCAAGTATTCATTATCACAGTGAAAATGTGAGACCAAGGTTCGAATGAATGAGTTGGAAATTCTTGTGATGAAAAAGGCAAGGGCACTAAATCAAAACATATACAAAATGCTTCAACGCATTTCTTTATGGGATATGAATAGATTGTCCATAAAAAGTTAGAAAAATTAAGATAAGTTATATATTAGTACACCTCCCCAACCACCTTGTCCATAAAAATTCAGAAGAGGGTACAGGCATAGCAACCTGTGGGAGAATGCCTGGCCTTGGCCGACATCTCCTCGGTGCACGCATGTTCTCAGTAGCAGGTTATTTGCTGCAGTCACTTTCTAAAAGTTATATTTTAATTGTGAACCTCATTGACTCATCAGTAAACCCAGCTGATGGGGACCCACTGTGGCTCCATTCTCAGGTTCTCTATGGCAGTTTGTAGTTTTTCAAAGGCTTTGTCTAGATTGTCGTTTACGATGATCAAATCAAAATAGTGGTTGTACGCTCTCTGAATTCGTGCACTTTCATCCACTGTTTTCTTCAAGTCAGAGTCCTGTTGAAGAGTTTTAAAAGGAGATGTTTTTATTATAATATATATTTACTTGCTCAAATAGCAACTCAGAGTGAACCTAAGAAATTAGTAGCTTGGATAATTTTTTATTGTGATTCTGATATTAATTCTCAAAATCTAATCCACAGTGTTAAAAAGACATACTACCTGTTCCTGAACCTATCTTTCCCAACCGCGTTCATGTTTGTGCCTATGAGTATCCTGTATTTTCTGTTTCATTGACGTTAGGATAAGATTCCTAATTTTAAAAACTGCTGACAATAATTTTAGGATGAAATCTAATGGACTCTAGATTATGGAACCCAATTTCTAGTGACTGTTAAGCTCAAAGCTAAATTTGCTGCCTATTTCCAAGAAAGAATCTTACAAATGTATTTTGAAGACTAACTTTACATTATTATTTTTTGCTAGCATTATTTATATATCATAGAATATTTCTAGTCATTTTAGAGTGATGTGGGGGAATAAATAATGGGTTCTGCATGACTAAGAAAAGCTTTTACAAGTGTTTTGAAATTTCACAATTCTACATGTTCTTCAAATACTTAGAGTTTCTATTAAAGTGTCTACTGTATTTCATTATTTATAGATATCACAATGAATAGGACAAGAGGGATTCCTACCCTAGTGAAGGAGGCAGACAAAGGGCAAATAAACACAAGAAACTTGTGAGTTGTATTAAGTTCTATAAAAGAACATAATCAGGAACAACACATTTTAAGGGATCTACTTATAAAGACACCAAGGACATTACTTTTACACTGAGAACCACAATGGGAGAAAGAGCATTCGGGGCAGAGGAAAGAGCAATGCCAAATCCGAGCAGGAAATGACTGGAGGTGTGAAGACACCGAGAGACCAGGAGGCTCAGAGAGTTAGGGGAGGGGTGGGATGAACACGGAATAGCTCATGAAGGACCCAGACGCAATGGAGGCATCACTGAATTATGATGGTGGCAAAGGGTATGGAAATGACTCAGACTATTTACCTACGTTGGTGATAAAATCATTAGGATTAGCTGACAGGCTGGATGTGAGAAGTGAGGAATATGACTGAATGGAGATGCTCTTGGGTTTCTAGCATGAGTTAACCAGGTGGGTTTAGAAGATGCAGAGTTGGGGAGTAGGACTGGAGAGAACATTTTTTTGGGTGAGGGGGTGGGGGAGGGAAAGCAAACGTTCTACTTTGTACGTGTTAACTGTGAGATAGTCGTGAGACATCCAAGTACGCAAGTCAGAGCTCCGAGGCCCGAGTTATCTACATGTGCATTAGGAACCACCAGCACGACAACAGGAAAAGCACAAACTGAAGGAGGAGGTAACATTGTTAACCTATAAAGAAGTTCTCACCGTCAAAAGCTTGGTGGCAATGCCAGCGTCCACCACGGCCTTGTGCATGGCGCGCAGCGTCTCCAGCTCTGGGGCGGCGATGAAGACCACGTAGGGCATGAACTCCGATGTCCTCAGCACCTTCAGGGCCTGAGAGGACAACAGTCACACACCACTTACACAGGCTTAGAGTTTGTATCGTTTCCCTGTACTGTTCACTGAACAATCAAAGTCTCTCTGCCTCTTCCTAAGGATTAAGAATATAATTTAACACTTGCCCCACTTCTATCCTTTGATTCCATACAGCACTTTCCTAAAACAGTGATCCATTGTATTCTGACCTCTCTATCCTTTGAGCTTCCTGAACAAAGCATTAATGAAGGACCCAAAATTCAGAAGACTGCTGTAAATGTTTTTATGTTAATGGTAGAATCTGCTAATACTGAAAAAGCTAGAAATAATTTAAATGTCTACTAGCTGGAGAGCGGTTACATAAGTTAATATATGTCTATCTAATGAAATACTTTGCAGCAATTACAAAGCTTAAAAAAAAGCTCTACAGTAATCAACATGAAAAGGTCTTCAAGAAACATTATTTAATAAAAAGAGCTAAAGAATTTGTATAGAATTTTTCATTTATGTAAAAGAATCAAAATAGAAAACATTATATACATATGTATATGTGTACATATATATAGAGTTTCCCAAAAAATGTATACACACTTTAACAGCCGATAGCTATTAAAATGAAATGTATTTTAATGAACACTGATTTTATAATTACTCAAAGTGTGTGTATACATTTTTTGGGACACCTTGTATATGTGTGTATGTATACGCAAAATACATACGCAAAAATATCTGATTTTTTACTTAAGGCCTAGTAAAAAGACAGGGAGATACACACCACACTCAGTAATATTTACCTCTGAGTAGGGAAGTGAGAGTGGGTTGAAGCAGAAGAGTGGAAAAGGGTTGGTAAGAGACACACAGAATAGAATGAGAATGAAATGAATATTTGTGTGATTGGGTAGGAAGGGGTGTGACTGCAAATTTTTATTCTTTTTAATTATTTATCTTTAATTTAAAACATTCTTTCAACTACAGTTTAAATTCAGTATTATTTTACACTAGTGGCCCTGTGCACAAATTGGGATTAATTAGAGGAAATAATTTAATATTGCTATTTGCCCTTTCTCTACAATAGGAGTGTCAGAGATGAAAGAAAATTAGTAAAATGTATATGAAAACCTTCCTCCTCTCAGTGTCTGGGGTGCACCACAGGACACAGAGTCAAGTCCCCATCCACCCACATGTGCCTCAAAATCACCCAGACCTGGCTGGCCCCCGCCCCAATTTGGCTAGATCCAGACCTGGACAGTTCCACCCTTGTCAAGCCCCACCGGGCAGGGGGCACAGCCTCAGATCCCCCCATCAAGCCCCACGGGTAGAAGGGTGTAGCCTGAGTTCCCCCGAACCAGCACTGGGGGTGCACCTTGAGGTCCCCTGAGGTCCCTGCTGGGTGGCGGGTGCAGCCTGAGCTCCCCTGTCAAACCCCGCCGAGGGTGGAGGAGGGTGTAGCCTCAGGTCCCTGCTGATTGCTCATTCAGGCTTCTTATGGGATGTTGGCCTCAGCTGTGGATACAGCCACCTTTGTGATGGAGTGATGGTCAATTAGCATATTTCCTCTTTTATTAGATAGGATTAGTTTCAGGTGTACAGCACAGTGGTTAGACAATCATATACTTTATAAAGTGTTCCCCTTGATATTTCCAGTACCAAACTGGCACCATGCATAGTTACTGCAATATTACTCTGCTTCTAGGCTGTACTTTACATCCCTGTGACTATTCTGCAGCCTGGTTTAAATGTTAAATTTCACATTTTCTAATGTATGCATTTATGTATTACCTGAACAACTAAATAAATACTGAACTTCTGTCATGTTTCCAGTGCTTGGCTACTTGGCTACTTAGTGGATGCATAACAAGGTTCTCCATCACCAACAGGCAGTCTCAACTCAAAACAGAACAAAAACTCCACAGGAAATAAAATTTAAAATCAGCTTTGGAATCCATGCAGCTTACTTGTGGGTTGACATCCAAAATGCAAGTTCGTCCAGTTTGGACAACTTCAAGAATAGAGTCAATCTTGGTTCCATAGAGATTTCCTTCATATTCCCCATGTTCCAAGTATTTTCCAGCTTTAATATCTGCTTCCATCTCAGACCGGGACACGAACTTATATGCTTGGCCATCTTTTTCATCTTCCCTTGGTTTCCTTGAGGTAACTAAGTAAAATCATGTTGAGAATTTACACAAAGAGAACGCAGGATTTTAGAAAACAGACTAAAATGAACAGGGCAGCTTAAGATGCTTCCATTTAGTGCCAAATCTGGCCTGCTTCCTATTTTTGCAGATAAAAGTTTTATTCGATCACAGCTATGCTCATTCTTCTTCCCTGTGTTTCACTTGTTTTATTCTGGTGGAGGAGCTACGAGAGAGACTAGATGAACTGCAAAACCTAAAATATTTACCATGTGGCCCTTGAGCAAAATAGTTTGCTGATCCCTGACTTATAGGAATGTTTTAAAAGGTAGTTCCCAATATATAATTTGTATAAAAAATGTGCTTGATAAGGTCAGTTTGAAATTCAAAATATAGTTACCTGGAAGCAGAGTCCTGCATTTAAATTCTTAATTATGGTGAATCCTAGTTAAGTATGAGGTATGTTGCAAGTGAATATCTTTTCCTGCTGACCCACACTTACTCCCCTTTCCTCAGGAATACCAATATGTCTGCTCCTTTCACTTTAACATTTCCTGGGTGCCAAGCATCTGAGCACTTCTCCTATTCTTAGTTGATATTATCAATTTTCTGAAGTGTACTTTTACCCACAAATTATCCTTTATTTTGTCTCAATACCTTTACTTCAGCTTCTTGCTTACTTACACTCCTAATTATTATAGTTTGTGCTTTAGTGGTGGAACTAACCACCTCAAAGTTATTAAGATTTATTAACTTTCTCTATTCTGATCTGATGTGTGTATTCTTGCTCAGAGAATGAGAACTAAGAAACCAAGTGAAAATTTAGAGGATCCTTTGTCTGACATTTTAGAGCTTTAAATACTTTCAGAGACATACAACTCCCCTGCAACTTGGGTCACGCTGGGAATGGACTATTATCACCTTTCAAACGGTTGCAAAGATGCAGAGTCAGATACTCTCTGCCAACCTGTGAATATGAGCTTGGAAGGAGGGAAGGAAGTGGGGAGGGAGGGCACAAGAGAGAGATACTTTCAAATTTAGCCTTAATCTGAGCTTGGCTGGATCAGATATAAAAAAGTTTTCAACTTCTAATCAAATACTTACATATGCAGAATATCTGAAGAAACCATTAAACAAATACACTTAAAATTAGAAAATAATCCAGATAAAAAGTTGATGGTATTTAGACTATTTATAATAAATACAATACATCAAGAAAACTTTTATAAGAACAAAATGAACTTCAAACTCAATAAATCAACAAACAAGTGTTGCCAAGGACGTGAAGAAAAAGCAACAAGCCCTTGTACACGATTCGTGGGAACGTAGACTGGTGCAGTCAATGTGAAAATCCATATGGAGTTACCTCAAAAAATTAAAAATGGAACTGCCTTATGACCCAGCAATTCCATTTCCGGGATATATTTGAAGAAAACCCAAAATGCTGATTCGAAAGAATACATGCATCCCTGTGTTCACTGTAGCATTGTTACAATAGTCAAGATTTTTGGGATCAGCCCAGTGTCATCAGTACATGGTGGATAAAAAACCTGTTGTACATTTACACAATGGAATAAAATATGGTGGACCTGGAGAGCATTACGTGGCTGAGTGAAATAAGCCAGTCAGAGAAAAACAAATACCATATGATTTCACTTATATGTGGAATCTAATGAACAAAACAAACTAATGAACAAAATAGATACAGAGCACAGACTGACAGCTATCAGAGGAGAGGAGTGTTAAGGAGCTGAGTGAAAAAGGTGAAGGAATTAAGCAAACAACAAAAGCCCCCCATAGATACAGACAACAACAGTACAGTGATTGCCAGAGGAAAAGGGAGTGAGGGGATGGAGAAGAGTGTAAAGTGGGGATAAATGATGATGGAAGGAGACACACACTACAATATTCAGATGATGTGTTATAGAATTGTACACCTGAAAGCTGTTTTATTAACCAATAAATTCAATATTTTTTAAAAATGGGGACATTCACACATTGCTGCGAGTGTAAAATAATATGGCCACTGTGGAAAACAATGTGGCAGTTTCTCAAAACGTAGTCAGAGAGTCACTATTGGAACTACCAATTCCATTTCTGAGAAAAATAAAACATACATGTCCACAGAAATACCTGTACACAAATGTTAATAGCAACATTATTCATTACAGCTAAGAAATAGAGCAATCCAAATGTCCATCAAGTGATGAACAGATAAACAAAATGTGGTGGAGCCATAAAATGGAACAGCATTCAGCAATAAAAAGAAGCTAAAGTGCTGACGCCAGCTGAAACATGGATGAACCTTGAGAGCGTTGGTAAATAAAGAAGCTATCATAAAACATCACATACTACATAATTACATTTCTGTGAAATGTCCAGATAGGCAGAAAACCCACTAATCATCAGCAAGAGTTTAAAAATATGCCCACAAAGGCACATCATTATTAAATTCAAAATACTGAAAAATAACAAAATATAACAAAAGACCCTGAATATTTGTGAATGAAAACAAGTCATGCACAAAATAAGAACTTTAAAAAATATATTTTTTAATTGATTTCAGAGAGGAAGGGAGAGCAAGAGATAGAAACATCAGTGATGACAGAGAATCACTGAGCAGCTGCCTCCTGTTCGCCCCCTACTGGGGATGGAGCCCGCAATTGGGAATGTGTCCTTGACTGGAATGGAGTCCAAGACTTCAGTCTTCAGGCCAATGCTCTATCCACTAAGTCAAAACAGCTAGGGCCAAAATAAGAATGTGAATGACAGTGAACGTCCTTTTTATTTTGTGAACCCTCACCTGAGCATATTCCTCCCCAACCCCCTTTTTTTTAGGGAGAGTAGAAGAGAGAGGGAAAGACAGAGATAAACATCGATGTGAGAGAAACACATCGATTGGTTGCCTCCTGTATATGCCCCAACCAGGGCCTGGGCCAGGGAGGAGCCTGCAACCAAGGTACCTGCCCTTGACTGGAATCGAACCTGGGACCTTTTGGTCTGCAGACAGACGCTCTACCCACTGAGCTAAACCAGCTAGGTCTGACAGTGAACTTCTTAACAGAAGTGGATTCAAGAACTACATTTTTTGAGTTTTACAATCTAGAATTTCTACTCTCTGCTAAATAATCAAATATAGGGGAGAAAACATACATCTTCAAATACAAAGATGAACAAATGACCTCCCATACACCATTTCTTGTGAAGTTATAAGAAGATGTGCCCAGAAAAACAAGGCAATAAACCAAGAAAGAAGAATGGGGTCCAGGAACAACAGCTTGAGCCAGGACAGCAGCAAAAGGAAAGACATCACCGTGGCAACAATGGGGCAGTGGAAATACAGCCCCTGGTGCTCATGAAAGTAAAAGGATTGAGGTCTGAAGAAACCAAGATGGCGGCATAGGTAAACACCTAAACTGCTGCCTCACACAACAATTTCAAAAATACAACTAAAAGACAAAATGGACATCATCCAGAACCACTGGAAAGCTGGCTGACTGGAAATTCTACAACTAGAAGGAAAGAGAAATGTTCACAGAGAATCAGAGGAGCTGCAAAGCCTGAGGTTCAGAGACACGCGCGCACGGAGAGGATGGGGCGGCCGAGTGCCTGGCTGGCGCGCTCTAGCGGGAAGGAGACAAAAGCTCCAGACTGCGCTGAACCCCAGTTCCGACTGCACTGAACCCCAGTTCCAACTGCACTGAACCCCAGTTCCGACTGCACTGAACCCCAGTGCTGGGCGAGGATCTGGGAGTCCGGATTCATTGAGGTTCCTAGAAAAGGCCGATAAATTCAGCGAGACTCTCAAGATTATGAAAAAGGACCAACTAGAAATTAAACATACACTGATTTGAAATAAAAAATATTATACAGAGACCCAACAGCAGACTAGAGGAACGCAAGAACCAAGTCAAAGATGTGAAATACTAAGATGCAAAAACCACTCACCAGAACAACAAAAAGAAAACATAATTCAAAAATTTGAGGTTAGTGTAAGAAGCCTCTGGGACAACTTCAAGTGTACCAACATCAGAATTATGGGGTGCTAGAAGAAGAGAGCAAGATACGGAAAACCTATTTGAAGAAATAATAACTGAAAAGTTCCCCTACCTGGTGAAAGAAATACTTACAGACATATAGTGATTGCTGGGTGAAAGAAGCGCACAGAACCCCAAACAAAAGGAATCCAAAGAGGACCACACCAAGACACATCATAATTAAGATGCCAAGAGCAAAAGACAGAGAGAATATTAAAAGCAGCAAGAGAAAAAGTTAATTACCTACAAGGGAGTACCCATACAATTGTCAGTTGATTTCTCAACAGAAACTATGCAGGCCAGATGGGAGTGGCAAGAAATTTTCAAAGTGTTCATGAATTTTAGAACCTACAACCAAGATTACTCTACCCAGAGAAGCTATCATTCAGAATTGAAGGTCAGATAAAGAGCTTCACAGATAAGAAGCTAAAGGAGTCCATCACCACCAAACCAGTATTACATGAAATGCTGAAAGGTATTCTTTAAGAAGAGGGGGAAGAAGAAAAAGAAGGAAAAGGTGGCTGCTTTAAACTAGAGCATGGATGGAACTGGAGAGCATTATGCTAAGTAAAATAAGCTAGTCAAAGAAAGATAAGTATCATATGATCTCACTCACTTATGGAATACAATGAACAACATAACTGATGAATAAAAACAGATCCAGAGACAGAGAAGCATTGACTGGCAAATCTCAAGAGGGAAGGTAGGGGAGGGTGGGGGTAAGGGGAAGAGATCAACCAAAGGACTTGTATTCATGCATATAAGCCTAACCAATTGATACAGACACGGGGGTGGGGGTGGGGGTGGGGGTGAGGGCCTGAGTAGGGAGGGAGGGTTGGAAGGGGTAATGGGGGATGAGGACACATATGTAATACCTTAATCAATAAAGAAGTTTAAAAAAAAAAGGATTGAGGTCTGAGACAGAGGTCTCCAAGCAAAAGTTATGACTCCATAGATAAGGGAGTCTTTGCTTTAAAACAAATCCACACACATACAACCAAGGTAAAGAGAAGAAAACAGATATATAGTAATTGCTGGGTGGCGGAAGGAGAGGAAAATAAAACAGGGTTAACTAAAACTATAGTTACCTCTAAACTGGGAGGACAGTCAGGAAGTCAACAGATGAGACCCCCCCCACTGGACAAGGCAAGAAACAGCAGAATGAAGACAATTAAGAAATAGGAAAGGCTATCAGGAGAAATAGCAAAAAGAAAGAAAAGCAACTGTTTCTAGTAAGTAGGCCCAAGGTGGGGGTAGAGGAAAACAGGGGGTTTATTTTCCATTATTTAAGTACTACTTGATTAAAATACTGACATGTAGTAACTTGCTGAAAAGCAAATGCTTTACAATTCTTTGACCACAGTGAGGCTTTAATAACTACTGCACTAGGATTTGTCCGACTTGTGTGATTCATGTGCTTACAATGGAAAGCCTTCCCTTGAAGGGATTACAAACAGCACATGAAGGCAACGGTGAGGTTACTCCTCCAACCAACCCCTAAGAATTTCAGCAATAAGCTCACTCCCTGAGAATTAAATCTCAAAACAAACTGGATAACTGGGAAACTCTGAAACTCATCGTGAAGAGATGGAGTGACGTTAGGTATGATCTGACTCAGGACAGCTGAAGGGCACTGATACACGTTAAGAAATACTGTGTTAAACATGAAGGGGGCATGTTCAGCAACAGCGGCACAGGAAGGGGAACTACAGAGGCAACACTGGCCTCACACTCTCCAATCCGGTAGCCCTCGGGGAATGTCCCACTGACAGTTTAGGCCTGGACATCCCTCTCACAATCCTGGACCACTGGCTCCTAATCACTCACCTGCCTGGTTTCCCCCAACTGCTCATCCCTGCCTGCCTAGTTGTCCCTCACTGTCCCTTCTGCCAGCCTAATTGCCCCCAACTGCCCCTCGCCCGCCAGCCTGATTGCCCCTAACTAACCCCTCTGCTGATCTGGTTGCCCCTGACTGCCTCCCCCCACCTGCTGGCCTGGTCACCCCCACCAGCCTGGTCGCCCCACGCCCCACACAGCCTGCTTGTTCAGTTGTTTGGTCGTCCCTCACTAACTCCCCTGCCAGTCTGGTCGCCCCACACAGCCTGTTCATTCAGTTGTTTGTTCATCCCTCACTAACCCTCCTGCCAGCCTGGTCATAGGCAGCCAGTTTGTGATGGTGTGACAGTCAATTTGCATATTACCTCTTTATTATATAGGATTGATTAAGGTATTATAAATGTGTCCTTATCCCCCACTGACCCCCCCACCCCTTCCACTAATGCCTCATCCCCCTGGAGTCTGTATCCATTGGTTAGGCTTATATGCATGCATACAAGTCCTTTGATTGATCTCTCCTCCTTACCCCACCCTTCCCTATCTTCCCTCTGAGGTTTGACAGTCTGATCAATGCTTCTTTTTCTCTGAATCTGTTTTGCCAGTCAGAGAAAGATAAATATCACATGATCTCATTCATTTATGGAATATAATGAACAACATAAACTGATGAACATAAACAAAAACAGATGAATCCCTCTTGCTTTGCTATCCAAAACCAGGATTATGATCTTGCAGGCTCACACAAATTAACAAAGGGATTGCCAGAGAGGTGACTGAGGACCCAGCAGGTTTCTCCCTTTTCTTTACACCAAAATGGGTGAAAAAAACAACTTTTCACACAGACATCGGAAGTAAAAGAAACTAGGAAGTTAAGGATGCTTTGTCATACTCTTACTACTTGTGTTTAGCGTTTCTGAACTACAGAGTTTGGAGGAGCCACTGCCCCCACACCAGGCGGCAGGGTGACCAGAATAGTGCTGCTTCCAGGGCACAGAGGAGCTGCTCTTCTCTTCGCTTGTTTTCACTGACATAGTAAAAACCTGTTTGGAGCTAAATATCGCAATTATGTGCCCTCACTACATTTTCTTGCCAATTAAACAGAGAAGAAAACATACAACTTACATGGCACCGTGGTTCCAAATTTGGTGGGATTCAATACTATGAACCTGTTTTTCAAGCTTCTTCGTCCCACACCTTGAGCTCCTATTAATACTAATGTCCTTCTCTGGAAGGGAGGCATTCTGGCTACCTCCTCATAGATCTGGATTTCATGACGGTCAAATTCTGCAGGAAAAGGAAATGGAAAACACCACATTCAATTGTTTTTCATGTGGGTGAGAAACTTGTGCTATTCTGTTCAGTAATGACTTAATAGGCATAACAGTGAAATATCACTTGAACTGTACTTAGTACAGATTTGGTTTTATTAATTTGATAAAGTACAAGACATTATTTTATATTATCTGCTGCCATCCATTTGTTTCTTAAAAATTTGTCCAGCCAAGCTAGAAAAATGTCTGTGCTTTATTCTTATCAGATATTCTACCCATAAGACCTTCTTATCAATTCATGAGTAGAAATAATTCCTTTAATATAAATAATCTGGTGACAAATAGTTTATGTAATTTATTCAGCTAAAAACTGTGTATCAAATATGGAGGACAGCACTATACCTAGCGTGGCGGCTTCAATAAGTCCTTATAGAATGAGTGTGCCCTTCCAGTATTATAAATGAGTAAGTACTATCTTGGTGACTGCAAATAAGTTTGATTAATAAATGCATATAGACAACATGACATTTAAATATTAAGATTCTGAAAATATGTATAAAATAAAATATAGGATCCAAATTATTTTCAGTGAAAACACATTCCAAAATCATATTCATAGTCAATAGTAAAATTACAAATTTTCTATTTTATAAGAAAGGCTTAAGAACACATATTTCATGAATAGTAAGGCTAAAGTGAGTATGAAATATTCTACTGCCATCTTTATGGCTCTCACTCTCAATCTACGGTAAGAATACCTCTTAGATTATTTTAGCAGGAACTCTTTGCATAGTTTCCCCACAGCAGCTTAACCAATGTTGAAGGAAAGCCTATTCTCTCCTTATGTATTATATTCTAATTTACTATTCTATTATTTCCCTTAGAGTATGCTATTTAGTTCATTATCAGTGGAGAGGCAGCTCTGAAGTTTAGAAAATGCTTTAAAATTGACAATCCTTCGAGTAAGCCTCCAGAGCTGCCTGCCACTCCGATCAGCCTCTAAACTGAAAGAAGTAACTCCAGTAGTTATCATATTTATCTTTCCTTAAGTCTACAGATTTAAGAAAGAGTCCTCCTGGATCAAACTAAGATTCACTTGGTCAATAATATTTTCCCAAAAGAGCCATGGACAATGTTATGCCTGAATATAGTTGCTTTTAATCATCACTCTTTCATAAAGACATTTTGCTCTTTAGAAATGGTAAATTATCAAAATTCTCTGAATAGTTTCAATTATAACATTGTTCCTTTTTTATTTATTTATTTTTTAATATTTTATTGATTTTTTACAGAGCGGGAGAGGGATAGAAAGTCAGAAACATCGCTGAGAGAGATATCGATCAGCTGCCTCTTGCACGCCCCCATTGGGGATGTGCCCGCAGCCAAGGTACATGCCCTTGCTGGAATCGAACCTGGGACCCTTCGGTCCACAGTCCGACGCTCTATCCACTGAGCCAAACCGGTCTCGGCATAACATTGCTCCTTTATTAATATAAGCATCCTAAGCAATTCACTGTGTTGTAAACTATACTCATAAGCACACTGGTCATAGTATAAGCACATATAACATCAGGATTTAAATAATGTCTTCATATTAAATTGTATGCATTCACATGCCAACCCCTTGAACTGGGTACTAATCTGAACTATATTCATTGAAAATTATATATGTAGACATTATGCCACACCGATTAATGATATAAAGCTATTTCACTTGGACTTCTCAAAAGTACTGCAAACACACCTGCATTTCTGGTGGTGAGATACATCATCTTTTTCTTTTTTTTGCTACTTATGGTTCCGCAAAAAGGTCCTGAAGGATGAAAAGACAAATATAACTTGAACAGAATGTCAAAATATGAAATAATTGCCCTGTGGATTCGACAGGGGTGGAAGCATGATCTCCCCAGGGTTGCATCCTACAAAGCAGAATGGGCAGGTAAGCCACTGAATTCTGGTACCATACCAGCAGGTGGCAGAAAGAGATCAAAAAGTTCACTTTTGAGAGACACAATAAAGCAGATGGGAGGGATTCATTCTAGACATACAGTAAATAAATTCACTTGCTAATTCAGATGAAAGAGGCAAAGAAAGGTGTCCACAAAGGACAACTTATTACTTATTTTGCGGAGCTCATCACCTGAATTGTCCCAGTCTCTTCTAACAAATGCCTTTCTCTTCTCTTCCAGGAACTGGCTTGGAATGAGACCAGCGCTTCCTCCCTCTTTTACATGGCTAGCCTAGAATCAAATTAATGAATTGCATATCTCAGTGACCAAAACTTGAGACGATACTCTAAAAAGCAGAACAAGCAGTAGTCAGTAAAAAATACATTTGCTCTTAAAACTGACCTTGAGATTTAAACCCATGGCATTGTCAAGTCATTTAAACACTTTAGCACTGAGGAATCAAGTGGCACCTAGTCATCCCACCCATGATCTGTAAGAAAATTCTGGGACCAAAATAAAAAAGTACACAGGCTCTTTAAACTACTAAAACTTTTTATTTATAACACTAAGTTAAAGAATAGAAAGGAATAAATGCTAGTCTATGTGTTTAGAGGACATTTTGTCTAGCATCCTTTAGTAAGATGTTCCTGTCGCCTTAATCCTACCACGTTGGTTTTTCCTGAGGCCAAATCAAAGACAAAGACAGCCTCGGGAAAACAGAGGGGAGCATTTAATTCGCTATCAGCAATCTGAGTATCCTGAGAAACAGTAAGTTTAAAAGAGTAAAACTTCACCTACTGTCAAGGACTAACTTTCAAAGTAAAATCCAAGTAAGTGCTAGTTTAACATAGTGGTTAGAGAACTGGCTACTAGTGGCTTATCACACAAAGTTAGTGACTTTATTCTAACAAACCAGTATTAAAAAAAATCTAATATATTTTTAGCAATTAAAATCCTGAAAAAAAAATAGAATTAAAGGAATAGATCACAAAATGCAGGAAGAAACTGAGATAATGATGAAAAGGATTAGATGAGAGATGGCATTCAAAAAGGGGAGGGGGGTTGGAAAGACAACATTGGAAAAGTTCAATAAAGGAAAAAGCCACAGAAGGCGGATTTTTCAGGTAAGCAGTCTAAGAAACTCAGTGGAAACTTCTTGAAACCATGAATTCCATTTAATTTACTCGTTTCTTAGTTTTCTAACCTGTTGCACAGTGCAGTTGTACAGATTGATGTCTTAATTTAAATGTAAGGACACACCAATGAGATTGTTCTCATTCTTGTAATTCACTCCCCTCAGAAGCCACTATAACTCATTAGAGCTAACGTGAGTCTCTGACATCTTAGTGTGATTCAGTTTGGAGCTAGTCCTGGGCCTTTTCTCTCACACTGTTCTTCAATGAGATTCTGACAGTTTAAGGGAGTTTAGACTTTCCGATTTGCTGGTTTTCTCAGCTCTGAGCACTGTGCTTGTTGGCCAATGTGAACAATGACAAAAACAGACTCACGGCTGCTAGAGATGTCGGAAAGCTGTATTAGGGGAAGGAAGACGAACATCACCACAGCTTTGGAAAATGGAAGGGGCAAAATACAGTGCTAACACACATCCTTTCCATACACGCAGAATTTAAACCACGATCAGAAACAACACTGACAATAAAGCACGCCTTCATTTCTCAATAAATGAGAAGAGGTGGGCAAAAGATTTAAGAGCTTAAAAATTATGCTTTATTTGCCAAGAAAGTATTCAGAGTAAGTGAAACAATAGAAAGACTACTACAACCACAATAAAAGACTCCTAAGTTAAAACAAAAACACTGAAAAGGGAGGACCCCAAATGAGTTGTTCCTGCCTAATTCTATATCTTACTGCAATCACCCATGGGGAGGCATCAACAGGTCTAATCCCTAAACCAGCAGTGGCACCACAGGCTAGTTAATTCTGCATTTATTAACAGCCATTCACAAATTCCCTCTCAATTTGGTCTTCTGTCCACAAAATTAGCAGCCCTGGAGCTGGAGTTGTTCATGCTGGTAAAACCACTGGAATGAATGCTAATACCGCTTTCCTGAATATGCAGATATTGGCCACATTAAGGTTGAAAATAAAAAAGCCGGTGAGAAAATTCTGAGCAGCACACTCACCTGCCACCAATTTGGATCCTCTCTGTTTACAATCTGAAGGATTTCTCCTTTTGAAAACGTCAATCCTGCTTCTTTGCAGGGTATCAGGTTATCATTGTATGGATTATAATCAAAATGACATTTCACAAATACCTAAAACACACAATTAAAAGCACTATTAAAACAATGAAATGAAAACAATTAAAAGTACTATAGATGAACCATTTATCACGGGATTTTTGAAATCTTTTCAAACCACGTTGATTTTATTTTAATTAATAATGTATTTAATACTTCAACTATGGAACTTGTCTCTCTCAAAAATTAAATTAGAACATTAATAACTTGGTATCAGAAAAGAAAATATGAAATAAACATTAGCACCACACATTAACATCCTAAACAATATATGCAACTGATTTAAGGCATATATTCCAGATATATTACAATTGACTTTTGAAAGGGCTCTGAAATCAAAATTAAATAATGAAAGTTCATGTTGAAGTCAGACCCAAAATATATTTAGTAACCTTAAAAAGTAACCACATAGATTTACCAGGACACTGGCCAAAACTAGCATGGAAATACTTTTCTGGAATCATCTTGCTCTGACTTAAATGATCAGTATTAAATTAAATAAAATAAATACTGAGCAAGCCTGGAAATTACTTTAAATTCATTTAATTAAACAAATTTCCTTTGTATCTATTTTATCAATATAAGTACATCAGTTACCAGTTAGATATGATCTCCAGTATTTAGAGTATTTTGCTTAGTTACTTTAATTTGAATTCTAATTAAGCTAAGCATTTTCAGTATTTGATGGCTAGTTCAGACAGATTACTTTCTTAAAACTATTTTTTTCATGCATATTTATAGAGATTCAAATTTTATCTTTTAAAGAACTTACTTAGCATTAATTAGCAGGTAAACTTTAACAAGCAGGAAAACATATTAATTAGTCAAAATAATGTTATTTTCTACTTATATTTCTATAAATATAACCACAAAGATATTCAAACAACACAAGCAGATACATTAATAGTGTAGTAAAATCAATATTGTGGATGCATATTGGAAAACCTGATAAAAATTTAGTTATTTACAATTAGATGATTTTCAAAGAAAGAATTCTGAACATTTCAATAACTCTGGAAAGGCTAAATATTAATGCTTAAAAATCCACAAGCCAATAATTTTTTATGATATACAATTTTAGAAATATCTAAAATGCAAGCATACAAGTAATATTAAGTTTGCCTAAAATGTGACAACTGGCTAACTTGACAATAGCATGCAGCTCAATGATTTGGCAATGGAGAAAATCCAAAACGTTCAAGTTTAATCAAGGTAGATTTAGTTGTCTGATAGGACAGAAAAACGTAGCAGCAAAGAACGCCCGGAATAGCATCATACCTGACGGACGTGGGCTGGATGCCTCTCCATATTGATGCCACTCTAAAAACACATTTTTCATTGCATAAATAAAGCCGGGCTTTAAAGGGATAATGAATCAACAAAATATAAACAAACACTGGCCCATCTTATTACTTCACTCATTTAGTCAAGCAACTACTTCCCGAAAGAACTGTCTCCATATCTGAACATAAATCAAAGCCGCAAAAAGACAGGGGTTTGAGATGAGGCACAGAAAAAGATGAGCATGCGAAGTTGTAGAAATACTGGGATTTGCCGTACTTCTCAAGAAGGCTGCACTGAATGAAAAAGGGCCTATTTACTATTCTTATCTGTGGACAGAAGGTTTTGTAACCATAAAGCTTACACTTTCTGAGGAAGTCCAAATTTCAAACATTCATTCACAACTCGCATCAAATTGTTCTGAAAATGTAATTATTTGTGGAACAAAAAATTATACCTTTCAAATGTAAAGAATTCATAGAATAATTTTTATTTATTAATTTATCAAATTAATTTTGGAACATATTAAACTGGCTTTACTTTGAACTTCGAAAATTTGTCTGAAAAAGAATTAATGAACCCAATCTTTGATCTAAACATTTTGTAATGACCTTAAAGTCATTAGATATTTGTCAGGTATTACCTTTTACTAAGTGCATTTTAAAGTGTTTCACTAAGAGGCTATGGATTTTAACTATTCACTCCTTATTAAAAAGTTGCTAAACAACCTAACATATTTCAATTCCATATTCTGAATGACAACCTAAAATATTTCAGTCCCATATTCTGAATGACTAACAATCTAAAGAAGATGCAAGAAAGAAAAGGAAGTACAAATGGCTTTTAAACACAGGAGATATTCAAATTCACTTAGAAAAATAAAATTATAACATTTCTTCCTGTCAGATTAGTAGAAATCCAAATACTTGATATACCATGGCTAGGTCTATGGGCCAAGAGCCATTTTTCTAACAATTTGGTGAAAAAACTGGTTCAATCCCTTGGGAGGACAATTTGGCAATAACTATCAAAATTACAAATGCAAAAACCTCCAATCTGGCAACGCACCTATGGGAACGTATTCAACAGCAATACTACTCAGACATTTATTTACAAAGTGACTTATGTAGAATACTATTAGCAATTGATTGAACAAGATCAGACACAAATTACTTACTTAACAATAAGGACGGATTAAACAAATAATGGTAAACCTATCCTGTCTAATAAAAGAGTGACATGCAAATGTGACCGTACCTTGGCTTCTGACTGGCTATGCTACCAGCCAATCAGAGCAAGAGGCAGGGTTGAGAGGCATGGGCGCCAGGCCCCAGGAGCGGAGAGGAAGTGGTGAAGGCATCAAGCGCCCGGCCCTGGGCGCGGAGACCAAGCAGTGGTAGCACTGGTGAACCACAGCTGCGTCTAACTGAGGCCCCTGGCAATGCTAATGTCTTATGGGTGGCTTCAGCTGTGTGCCAGCAAAAAGGGAAGGCAACCGCCAGAGGGAAGGCCCCCGAGTCCCAGCTTCAGCAGCCCAGCTGTGGAAACTGACAACAGGTAGGAGGAAGTCCCACCCCCACAGAATCTGTCCAAATCAGCCGTTGGTCACACTGCTGAAAGGCCTGACTGTCAAGACTGTCATTCTCTATCTCAGAACGTGGCAATAGAGAGGTGGGACCATGTCCAAAGAAAAACTGTTGATACAACAGAGCTGTATAGCAGAAAGGTGCCGACATTATCGACAGAAAATGTCTGAAGACCGCCGTGCGTCTGATCTTGAAAGAAGGGGACGCCTGCGACAGAATGTATCTGAAGAGCAGCTATTGGAAAAACGTCGCTCTGAAGCCGAAAAACATCGGCATCTTCGACAGGAAATGTCTAAAGAACAATGTGCCTTTGAATTTGAAAGATGGCCGTGGCGAAGACAGAATATGTCTAAAGAACAGTCATCCAGACCCTCACCCACAAACCTTGCAGGGGCCTGAACTCTCCCCCCTTCTGAGGGAGGTCTCCTGACCCCACGGCTGCTTCGCCTCCCACGCATGGCTCAGATCGGGACCCAGGTTGCAGACAGAGACTCGGCCAGCAATAGCTGCTCTATCTCTAAATGCAGTCTGGTATCAGGAATGCTCAAGACCTACTCAAGAATGCAAATAATCCTTTCCACTAATATTTACAGGGTAAACTAAGATTTTTGCTGGAGTATTAAAATTGACAGTAAAACAGTAATCAAGTTTTCAGATTAATTTAATCTGGCCCAGTGAAATAAGTGAACACTCAAGAAAATTTAAGTGTACTGGACAAAAAGCTGTTCCTAAAACAATAACTAAAATATCTATTAGTAGTTCATCTCACTGTAAAATTGTCTAACATTCAAAGATCCTAAAGCAGTCATATTTGTGTGCAAAAATTAAAATTTAAAATTACTAAGGCTGCAATATAAAATTTCCAAAAGCCCCCATTAATCAAAAAAGGGGGGGATAGTGGGGTAATATCATGTAAGGAAAAATATCCTGTAATAAAATACATCTAGAAAATTCTTACTCCAGATTAGTAACTTCCATTTGTAAAGCCAACAGCAGGACACCCATGAAAAAACACACATGGTATCAAAATAAGCCAAAGGAAAATCATTTAGGCAAAAATAAAAAGAATCCAAGTCTAATTTGCAGAGAGGATCCCTTTGTTAACTTTTGGTCGAGAATGTGTTTGTGTGTTTTCAGAGAACAACTCCAAGACCACGTGGGTTCCTACGACTGTGAGGAACTGACGGGTCTGTTCCAGTCACGAGGACAGTCCAGAGATGGGGGACACTGATGACACCTTGCCATGCTAGCAGTCGGCAGCCGTGCATGGCTGCTGGAGGCCCAGGACCAAACCAGAGAGGATGGAACTTGCATTGCCACCATGTGTCCACCTTCTGGATACCATTGCTGACATGTACACATGAAGAACTATTTGACATTGAAACTGGGACTCAGAACAGTTGGACATTGAAACTGAGACTCAAACATTTTTTTGTTCTTATACATTTATTTCTAGTGTAATATAATACTGCAGATATTAAATTAAAAAGGGAGGATATATTTCAACAAGCAGACTATGTACCAAAAGGAAAGATCCTCAAGATAACATAGTTAACTGAAAAATAAACAAACAAAAAAAAACAAGGTTCAGAGTGGACATATTATGGTATGTAACCTTTTCATTAAAAAGGAGGTGGAAGGGGAAAAAGAATATATAATTTTTACTTATTTGCATATGAATAAAGAAACCTTGGAGAGATACTAATAGCATGGTATCTTATGGAGAGAGTGAGGTTTAAGTAGGTAGAGAATTAGGAAGGAGATTTTTAACTGAATACAAATTTATATTGCTTGAATTTTGAACAGTGGAAATGATTCATTTATTCAAAAAATAAAATTTTATGGTAATAAAAGATAAAATGACTCCTGCTTCTAAGATGAAATAACAAGGACCTTCCATTCTGAAACAACTAAAAAACCGGACAACATATATGAGACATTTGTCATGCTATCAGACAATGAAGACAGTGATTCCTACAAAGTGGAAACTAGGTGAGCTACACCTGGATCCAGCTAACTGCACAAAAAGTTTCCACTTGCAACTCGGGAAAGGAAAGCTGGTGGAGCTGGCCGGTCACCACGTCGAGGAGATGAGCTGTTGGCTTTACAAGAGGGCCTCACGTGGGGCCAAAGAGCCTCGCGTTTTACATCATTCAGATTAGTTCACCAACTGGAGAATTTACGGAGGAATTTAGGCCTAAGTCCTAGCTATGAATATTACAAAAATTTATTTCCCCCACAAAAGTCCATACGGTCATTGTGAGCTGGAAAGAATTCCAGAGTTTGGACCACAGGGGTGCTAGAATCTTTCTAAGTATCAAAACTAATACGTAATTTTCAAAAGTAAATCTTTGGCTCTACTTTTCCAAATGGAAATGTGCCAATTCATGATTCTTTTCCTTGAAAACAAGCTCTCTACCTTCATTTCACCAAAGTTTATTATAAGCATACACACACACACACACACACACACACACACACAAAGTGACTAGTGAATTTCATGCATGGGGGAGGGGGGAGCGGGGGATTCCCTCAGCCCAACCTGCACCCTCTCCAATCTGGAACCCCTCAGGCCTCTGGCTCCTAACCACTCACCTGCCTGCCAGCCTGATCCCCCTGACTGCTCTCTCCTGACAGCCTTTTGCCCTAACTGCTCTCCTCTGCTGGCCTGGTCCCCCTAACTGCTCTCCGCTGCTTGCCTGATTGCCTCTAACCTCCTCTGCCTTGGCCCCGCCAACATACATGGCTTTGTCGGGAAGGATGTCTGGAAGGACATCTGAAAGGTCGCCAGGAAGATGTTCAGTCTAATTAGCATATTACCCTTTTCCTTGTCCTAAAAATGCAGGTTGTTCCCAGGTTTTCCTATCATGGAAGGGGAGCCCGCAGTAGCATCCTGGGTTCTGACCAGGGCTTAAGTGCTTGTGCTTTATCTCAGCAGATGTGATTCCTAGAAGACTCTTGGATATACCTTGAACATTTCTATCAAATTTGCCAAGTCATCCTCCAAAAATATCTAACCACTTTAAACTCCCACCATCAACCATGCATGTGCCCTCCATCCCACTTTGATGCCAATATCATTGATTTCTCCCTAGAAGCTTCCCTCTTGTCAGCTGGGAACGCTTGATACTTGAGCCAACCTCATTGTTCAGCTGGGGACTTGATTTCCCAAGATAGAATTATGGAGGAAGAAAAATAGTTTTCCTCAACCTTTCTGAGTTCTTAGTGGAGGCCCTTCTAATGAAAGACAGATCGCTAAAAGAAAAACAAAAGTTCATTAACATGTGTACCTCATGTATATGTGGGAGATCTCAGGGAAAAATGAATAACTCCCCAAGCTGGCTTAAAATGCAGATTTAAATACCTTCTTCCTGGGGAAAGGGAACAGGAGATGTAGGCCTCCTAGAGGAGAGTAAATGATTTTTAGGAAAGATGAATGGGGGTGGAGAGAAATAGTTTGTAACGAAATTTGGGTGTTATGTCCTGTGACAGGAGTCAGTCTTCTCTGCCTGATGACACTTCTCCCATCAAGGGGACCAATGGCATTTAAGCTCCTAATTTAGGGGTGTCCAATTTTAGACAGATCAGGAGACTTCAGTGAAATCCTCTGCATGCACCTGCAGTTTTTCAAGAATCTGCAGCTCAAGATCATCAATATAACAATAAAGCATATGTTGGGGGGTGGCCTTCAGAATAAACCCAACAAAAGCTTATTTCCTTTCTCAGATGATTTGCCACAGTAGGTTATTCCCTGGAGACGGCATTCTGGGAATGGTCATAACATACCCTGTGTATGTAGAAAGGTATGGGCCACATCACTAAATAATTCAGGAACAGTTTTCTCATCTTAAGGAAAGGGAGATAAAATTATGATAGTTTATCTCCCTTTCCACAGGTTTCTTGTGGGTTTGTGTCTCAGCTGCCCCTGCCCGCCACCCCACCCCCCAGCAGCCCCAGCGCCTACGCATCGGGCCTCAGCATTGGGGCTACTGAGTGCTGGCCTCCCTGCTGGTTTGTGTCTCAGATCCAGCCCCTCACAGCCCCAGCGCCCCCATGGCGGGGCTTGCAGCTGCTGGGTGCCAGCCTCCCTGCTGGTTTGTATCTCCAATCTGGGGGCCGCTGGGTGCTAGCCTCCATGCAGGTTTATGTCTCTGATTCGGCCTTTGCAGCTCCAGCACCTGGGTGGCAGAGCTTGTGGGTGCTGGGTACCGGCCCCCTGTGGGTTTGTGTCTCTGATCCAGGGGCTATTGGGTGCCAGCCTCCCAGCAGGTTTGCACCCTGCACGCGCCCCGCACGTCGAGCCCCCCCGCCAGCCCAAGGCCTAAGGCCCCCGCCCCAGCCCGGCCCACCCCACCCTGCCACTTCCACATGCCCCCACCTCCAGTACTTCAAACTCACTCCTACAGTGGGTCTATCAAGAGAACTACATTTCCCAGAATTCCTGGCGCCCCCATACCCTGCATGAACCAAGAGCACCTTGAATTTTCTCCGCCCGTGGTGGCCACCGGGGTCTCCGCACACCCCAAAGACTGGCAGCAGCCCCCCACTCCCATCGTGGGTGCTGGGCTGGGGGCATGCAGGGACCCCAGGTGCTCATTTGCATGTGATTCAGGCACCATAAGCTTAAGGAGGGCCGGCCCTTAAGTACCTTGTGGGCCACCCTTATAGGGTGGTGGTTGTTTTCACTGCACTGCAGCCACACCCCTGCCAGCCTTGCCCCTGCCCTGCCCCACCCTCTGCTCTGCTCTGCCCCCTGTTCCAATTGGCAGGTAGCATAGCCAATTAGGAGCCAAGGTACGGTCACAATTGCATGTTACTCTTTTATTAGATAGGATACACACACACACACACACACACACACACACACACACACACACACACGGGGCCCCATGCACGAAATTTGTGCACTTGGGGTGGGTGGTCCCTCAACCCAACCTGCCCCCTCTCACATACTGGGAGCTCTCAGAGGATGTCCACCTGATGGCTCACCCGCAGCCTGCCTGATGGCTCACTTGGGCATCCAGCCATCGCCCTGCTCAGCTCAGCCCTGGCTGCCTGTGACCACCTGGCCCCGGGGGCTGGGCACTCCCCGCCACTTCCACTCACAGCGCCCAGGGGCTGGGTGCTCCCTGCCGCCGCCACCACAGCTATTGCTGCCGCCGCTTCCTCTCACAGCACCCGGGGACTGGGTGCTCGCCACCAGCACCATTTCATCTCCTTCCCCAGGGCCGGTGCTTGTGTCACTTGGCCCCACCCCTGCTCCTGATTGGCTGGTAGCATAGCGAAAGTACGGTCAAATTTGCATGTTTCTCTTTTATTATATAGGATATATATGCGCGCGCACACACACACACACTCGAGAGGCCCAGTGCACGGAATCTGTGCACGGTAAGGGGGTGGGGGGTCCGTCAGCCGAGCCTGCACCCTCTCCAGTCTGGGATCCCTCTCACAATCCAGGACTGCTGACTTCCAACTGCTTGCCTGCTTGCCTTCCTGATTGCCTCTAACAGCTTCTGCCTGCCAGCCTGATCACCCCTAAACACTCCCCTTCCAGCTTGATTGATGCCTAATTGCTCCCCTGTTTGCCTCTAACTGCCCTCCCCTGAAGGCCTGGTCCCTCCCAACTGCCCTCCCCTGCTGGGCTGATTGTCCACAACTGCCTCCCTTGCAGACCTGGTCCCTCCCAACTACCCTCCTCTATGGCCATCTTGTGGTGGCCATCTTGTGTCCACATTGGGGCAGGATCTTTGACCACATGGGGGCAGCCCTCTTGTGTGTTGGAGTGATGGTCAATCTTCATATTACTCTTTTATTAGATAGGCTAGAGGCCTGGTGCATAGGTGGGGGCCAGCTGGTTTGCCCTAAAGGGTGTCCCAGATCAGGGTGGGGGTTCCCTTGGGGCATGGGGCAGCCTGGGTGAGGGGCCTGTGGTAGTTTGCAGGCTGTTCACACACCCCAGTGACCCAAGCAGAGGCCATGACAGGCCAGCACTGCAGAAGCTTGGCTTCCTCCATCACGGGGGGCAACCCTAGCCTCCTGTTTTCTCCAGCTCCATGGCTGCTGCCATTTTTTTGGGATTTATTTATCTTCTATAATTGAAACTTTGTAGTCTTGAGTAGAGGCCTGGACCCACCAGGATGTGTGGAAAGCTTGGCTTCCTCCATTACTGGAGAAACCCAAGCTTCCCTCCTGCTCTGTCCATGGATGCAGCCATCTTGGTTGGGGTTAATTTGCATAATTGCTCCTGAATGACTAGTGACATGACTGGTGGATGTAGAGGCATGATGGTTAATTTGCATATTACTCTTTTATTAGTTAGGATATGTGTGTGTGTCTACATATTCAGAAGTCCACTTTACATACTAAAATCATGACTAAATATTGTACCCTACCCTCTGAATAACGATATAAAACAAGTATTCAACATGTTATGTCAAAGAATTGCATAGAAATACAAAAACTAGCCTTTTACACTAATAGCATCCTAGATTAAAAAAACACAATTTCACTCACACATGAAACAATAAATTTCTGGAATAAACTGAACAATTAAAGATATCTAAAACACTGGTAGGTATTTCCTATTTCTACATTATTTAGGCTTGAAAACCCTCTCCTCAGTTCCAACATTCTCACCATGATTGTCAACTGCTTCTTTGTAATTAATAATTACTTCATTATTTTTTTCTTCCTTTACAATTCTATTGCACCAGCAATTTTCAACCTTTTGCATGTCATGGTACATATAGACTAATTATTAAAATTCTGCGCCACACCAAAAAACATATTTTTGCTGACCAAAAAAAAGGTGTAATTTTGATTCATTCACACCAGACTGGTATTGCGTTGTCTGCTGTCATTTTTTATTTGACAATCTAAAGGAAAAGAGGTCAGTGCCCCTAAGTAAATACTCAGGTATTGCATGGTTTTTGGTTTGTTTTTAAATATGTGTTTTATTTGATTTCAGAGAGGAAATTAGAGGGAGAAAGAGAAACATCAATGATAAAAGATAATTGATCAGCTGCCTCCTGCATATCTCACACTGGGGATTGAACCTGCAACTTGGGCATATGCCCTGACTGGGAATCAAATCATAAACTCCTGGTTCTTAAGTTGACACTCAACCACTGAGCCGTGCCGGCTGGGCCAGGCATTGCATGTTTTAAACATTCTTGCAGCACAGAGGTTGAAAACTGCTCTTCTAGCCATCCCATGCACACTAAGGTATAGGTAGTTGGGACTACATTATTCTCTCACAGGGGCTGGAACATAACAAGATCAAAAAATATTTGCTAGCCCTTACCAATTTGGCTCAGTGGATAGGGCGTCAGTCTGCGAAATGAAAGGTCCCAGGTTCAATTCCAGTCAAGGAGGGCATGTACCTTGCTTGCAGGCACATCCCCAGTAGGAGTTGTGTAGGAGGCAGCTGATCGATGTTTCTCTGTCACTGATGTTTCTAACTCTATCCATCTCCCTTCCTCTCTCTAAAAAAAAATCAATAAAATATATTAAAAATATATTTGCTAGATTAACGACTAAAAGCTTTATGGTTTTTCTTACGTAGCTGTATGTTACTGAAATGGCAGTTTGTGGTATTCACAAAAAGATTTCTTTACTAATTCCTTTATAGTAGTAAGATGAGGTTGTTTAAAAATTCAAAAATTCACAAAATAAAGCATTTCAGAACAAGTAAATAAGACAGTTTCCCCCCTCTTTTCTTTAGGAAAAGAGTAGCAACTGGTGGCTAGTTATGTCCAACAGTGTGATTAAAGATAAAAGTAATCTAGAGATTACCAAGAACCTTATTACTAACCTGTTGAGGAATAATGGTATCTCTATAGCTTGGTAAAATTTTTAGGGTGACACTTCCACTAATATTTTTCAGTAATTCTTGTAATTCTTTTGGATTGTTTCCAACCTCGTGGCCATTGACTTCTTTAATGATATCTCCCACATGGAGCAGACCTTGTCGATCTATCATGCCTCCATGAAGGATTCGGGCAATTACCAGGTCATTATTTTCAACCCTAAAGGTTACACCCTAGAGGAAATAAGAAACGGAATTGTCATTGATTTTTAGACTTAAAAATAGATTTAAATACTCATCAACATATATATTCCTGTGTCAAAAGTTTAATCTTCTTAAACCATGTGCAATTGTGATAATATATACCACCCTTAAAAAAGGACTTCCATGGTTAAGTCCTTTTAACCTGAAAAAAAGAAATGGATATTAGGCTGCATTCCACAGGGTAAAGGTTACCTCAAAGGAATGAAAAAAGACAGATATGCCTTGTTCTTTTCCCCCATTTCATTGTTTTTATAGTCAGGATCCAAAAATAATAATTTTAAGTAGGAAATTGTACACTTCACTATATATAGAACACTCCCTACCATTTCTTCATTTTTTAATAACAACTTTCTTCCATGTTTTGCTACTTCATTAGCAAGCAACCTGAGCTGATTTCTTCGAAGGGGATAGGGAAAAAATAAAGCACTTATTTTCTGAAATATTTGCTACCCACTGGCAAACTTCTGCCCTCTACTTCAGTTTAATTTTTATCTTGGTTTAATTTTGTATACTAAATCAACCTGAGACAGCATCAGGAGTCTATTTTAGACAGAGGCCAGAACCACATAAAACAAGTACAAATGCAGTTTTCATAACGATACGAGTTGTGAAAGCCAAGAAATGAGAGCAGCTTCAGCGTCATCTACTCACCAACGGCTCCCCAGCTCTTTTGTGAATGCCAAGAATCCGAATGGCATCTACTGGTAATAACTGATTATTAACAGAATTATTCATTTCCGGGCTTGATGGAGGTGAATCGTAACACTTTGATGCCACAATATCATGGGCTTCCAAGAGTGACTGCAAGGATTCAAAACATAAAGCTAAGTTCAAGTTTTTTCCTGAGATGTTAAAATGCAAGTTCACAAACAACAAACCAAATTACAAAGAGCCCGGCTGGCATGCCTCCGTTACTTGAGCACAGACCCACGAACCAGGTCACTGTTCAATGCCCCATCAGAGCACATGCCCAGGTTGTGGGCTTAATCCCCAGTAGGGGGCATGCAGGAGGCAGCTGATCAATGATTCTGTCATCATTGATGTTTCTCACTCTTTCCCCTTCTCTCTCTGAAATCAGTAAAAACATATAAAAAATATGAAGGGAGCAAATGTCAACTGGTTTAGAATATGATAATTAACATATAGGCTTTATTGATAATTTCTGGCTATTTCATAAAAATATGTGTAAAGAAAATTTTCAAAAAAGGAAAAGGGGCCTCCTTCACCTAGTGGGGAATCAAGCACAACCGAGGCCTGTGCCCTGACTGACAATGGAATCGGGGACCTGCTGGTGCTTGGGTGGATGCTCAAGCCACAGGCAAGGTGCTTTCTTCCTTCTTTAGTCAAGGTGCAAGTCTACCTAAAAATAATAATGATAATAATAATGATAATAATAATAATAATAATAATAATAATAATAATAATAAAAGGAAAAAGGCACAAAACCATGTAAGGATTATTCCTGTAAATGCTAAAGTCACTCAAATCTCTAACCTGGTCTTTGTTTTTACTCTGTTCTGTCCTCTTAGAAAATATTCATTCCTGTGACTTCAACCACTATTTATATATTGTTAATTTCCAACTTTATACCTTTGGTCCAGATCTTTCATTACTTCAGATTAATAGACTACAATCTGCCTACAACATAACACAATTATAATAATTTGAAAATCAAAGAGTTAAGCTTGTAGAGCACTGACACACTGAATTAATGAAAAAATCCATAACTCCACTGTGCTATTTAAAAAACAAGACTGAAAACACTCTTCATTAATAAAGACTAACTAGAGGCCTGGTGCACGAAATTCGTGCACGGGGGCTGGGGGGAGGGGTGTTCCTCAGCCCAGCTTGCACCCTCTCCAATCTGGGACACCTCGAGGGATGTCCAACTGCCTGTTTAGGCCTGATTGGGATCAGGCCTAAATGGGCAGTTGGACATCCTTCTCACAATGCAGGACTGCTGGCTCCAAACTGCTAGCCTGCCTCCCTCCCTGATTGCCCCTAACCACTTCTGCCTGCCAGCCTGATCACTCACTAGCCACTACCCTGCCAGCCTGATTGATGTCTCACTGCTCCCCTGCCAGCCTGTTTGCCCCCAACTTCCCTCTTCTGCCGGCCTGGTCACCCCTAACTGCCCTCCCCTGCAGGATTGATAGCCCCCAACTGCCCTCTCTTGCAGGCCTGGTCCCTCCCAAATGCCCTCTTCTGATGGCCCACAACTGCTCTCCCTTGCAGGCCTGGAACCTCACACTGTCCTCCCCTGCTGGCCATCTCATGTCCACATGGGGGCAGCCCTCTTGTGTGTTGAGCTGATGGTCAATCTGTAAATTACTCTTTTATTCGATAGGATAGAAGCCTGGTGCATGGGTGGGGGCTGGCTGGTTTGCCCTGAAGGGTGTCCTGGATCAGGATGGAGGTTCCCTTAGGGCATGGGGCAGCCTGGGCAAGGGGCTTATGGTGGTTTGCAGGCCGTCCATGCCCCCAGCGCCCCAAAAGAAGGCCTTGGGATCTGAAATTAATTTATGTCTATGATTGAAACTTTGTAGCCTAGAGTGCAGCCAAGCCTTCTGCTCACTCCATGGCAATAGCCATTTCTGTTTGAAACTTTGTAGCCTAGAGTGGAGGGCTAGGCCCTAGGGCTGCAGAAGTTTGGCTTCTTTCATCGCCCTGGCAACCCTAGCCTCTTCTCGCTCCAGCTCTGGGGCTGCCTTCGGATTATGTATCTTTTATAATTGAAACTTTGTACCATTGAAGCCTCTGCCAGCAAAGGCAGGAAAGCTTGGCTTCCTCCATTGCCGGGAAAACCCAAGCCTCCCTCCTGCTCTCAGTGGCAGCAGCCATCTTGTTTGGGGTTTATTTGTATAATTTGGTCCTGATTGGCTGGTGGGTGTGGCTTGTGGGTGTGGTCTGCGACCACCTGGCCTCGGCGGCTGGGCATGCGCCACCACTTCCCGCTCACAGCGCCCAGGGGCTGGGCACTCGCTGCCACTGCCATTTCATCTCCACTCCTGGAGCCCAGCACCACTTGGCCCCACCCCCACTCCTGACTGGCTGGTAGCATAGCCAATCAGGAGCGAAGGTACAGTCAAATTTGCATGTTTCCCTTATTATATAGGATGCTATTTTAAATAATTCTTTACTTTGAAAATTGATAAAGGAAAGGATCAAGCACTTCACTGACGTTTCAGTGGGAAATGCATTACAGAGTAGCTCAATAACCCACTTGATGAGGAAAAACCCTTTTAATATAAGAACACAGCTAATAAATGCCGAGTAAGAGAATCTGAAAAATGTCATGTATAACCTCTAATGAAAATATTGATTCAGGCAAGGATTATTAATGTAGGTAAATGGTTGAAAGGAAACAGCATTTGTATAATGCTAGAATAATAACATACTAGATTACTTCTAGTGAAAAAGCTTTCAAAGGAAGGGTTAGACTGTCATTGCCCTTAATCGGGGCCAAACTCAGCATCAATAGTGGTGGGCCAACCAGGCACTACACATTTCTGATACAATTTAATTCATGTTGCATTACATCATTTAAAATGAATTCGAGTTCCCAATAATTAACTTGAATACCGACCTTTTAGATAGAATTTCTGTTTACAGAAAATAGGAAGGACAACTAAACAACACAGAAGGGAAGCAACCAGATACATCCAGGAAGTTGGACACGCTACAGGATAATAACCTGACCTCTTCAAAAGGTCAACATAATCAAGGGAGAGAGAGATGGTCCAACCAGATGCCGCACATGGACCGAGGCTGGAAGCCTGTATGTGCAAACCAGCTGTAAAGAATATGTTGGCATCAAATAAAGACATTTAAATATAGCATGCACACCCGAGATGGAGGTCTACTTAAATGGAAAAGTGGCCATCAATGATTGAAAAAAAGGATGAATTACACAATACCTTATGAAAAATGATCTCAGTTTGTAAAAAAAAGAACGTACATTTATGCACAGAAAAAAATGGAGGAATATGCAATAAAGACAGTATAATAATTTGGGTCATAAGAATACAATGCCTTAATTTTTATATTTTTGCTTGCTATTTTCTAGTTTTATGTATTTGTTAAACTTTATACAACTGTATACTTATTAAGTTTTATGTATTTATTTAAAATATAGATAGTGTGCCTAAAAGCACTACCCAGATGCTCATGAGGTATCACAGACCTAACATGGCCAGTTACCTCCACATTCACATGTCATTTCTCCTAGAGTATTCCTAATCTCAGTGATGCCAACTGTCAGAAATTCTACCCTTAACTTCCCACATCTCTCTTCTGCAACTGTCACATGTAGCTAGTCACATGTGACATGTACCAAGTCCTGTTGATTTTATGGCTTAACACTGGAAAATCCTCATTTTATACTGCCATCACAATTTCTTGCCTCAGTACCTAACAATCTAGCTCCATAATCATTCCCCTCCCTGTTAAATGCTTCCTCTCATCCCCATCCATGGTTTTCTACTGTCCTAAGGATCAAGTCCCAATACCTTATGTTCTATAAGGCATTAATCAACTGGCCCCTGCATAAAAGGTGTCTCTGATTGTGTCCATGTTTTTGTACCTATTTATGTAGGAACCATCTCACTCTAAATCTTCATATTTTACATTAACATTGTTGGAATCAGACAAAGTCTTTGAGGAAAAAGCAAGGGGTGCTGCTCCCCAAGATTCAGTGGAAAGCAAATGACACTTTATTTCTCTATCCTACAACCATTTATTACACAGTCCATTCTTTCCCCATTAAAATGTAGTATCTCTATCATAAGACAGGTTGCCGTATGTGTGTGGATATATTTTGGGGGTTGCTATTCTTGTGGATTAATCTATTTTCCTAATGCTAACCCAATACAACACTGCCTTCATTACAGATTTGTAAGAAATATCCGTTATTCCCTTTCTCTTCTGAAACTAGTTTTTGTTAAAATGATTAACTCTTCACTGACAGAGACCAATGCTTACATTGCACTTATTTTTTGTATGTTATATTGCATATCCTTACACTAGAGGCCTGGTGCACGAAATTCGTGCACGAGGGTGGGGGGAGGGGATGTCCCTTAGCCCAGCCTGCACCCTCTGCAATCTGGGACTCCTCGAGGGATGTCCGACTGCCCATTTAGACCTGATCCCGGTAAGATCGGGCCTAAACGGTCAGTCAGACATCCTTCTCACAATCCAGGACTGGTGACTCCGAACTGCTCACCTGCCTGCCTCCCTGATTGCCCCTAACTGCTTCTGCCTGCCAGCCTGATCACCCCCTAACCACTACCCTGCCAGCCTATTGATGTCTAACTGCTCCCCTGCCAGCCTGTTTGCCCCCAACTTCCCTCCTCTGCCAGCCTGGTCACCCCTAACTGCCCCTTCCCTGCAGGCTTGATCACCCCCAACTACCCTCCCTTGCAAGCCTGGTTCCTCTCAATGGCCCTATCCTGCTGGCCATCTTGTGGTGGCTATCTTGTGTCCACATAGGGGCAGGATGTTTGACCACATGGGGGCAGCCCTCTTGTGTGTTGAAGTGATGATCAATCTGCAAATTACTCTTTTATTAGATAGGATAGAGGCCTGGTACATGGGTGGGGGCCAGGTGGTTTGCCCTGAAGAGTGTCCCAGTTCAGGGTGGAGGTTCCCTTGGGGCGAGGGGCAGCCCGGGCGAGGGGCCTGTGGAGGTTTGCAGGCCGGCCACACCCCTCAGCGACACAAGAGGAGGCCCTGGGATTAATTTATGTCCACAATTGAAATTTTGTAGCCTGGAGTGGAGCCAAGCCTTCTGCTCACCGTGGCGGCAGCCATTTCTGTTTGTAACTTTGTAACCTAGAGTGGAGGCCTAGGCCAGCAACGGCAGGCGGAAAGCTTGGCTTCCTCTGTTGTCATGGAAACCCAAGCCTCCCTCCTACTCTCAGTGGTGGCAGCCATCTTGGTTGGGGTTTATTTGCATAATCTGCTCCTGATTAGCTGGTGGTCGTGGCTTGTGGGTGCAGTGATGGTGTGGCCAAATTTGCATATTACTCTTTTATTAGATAGGATTGCTCTCTGATGTCCCAAGGTTATCAACTACACCCCAATCCTAGAAGCCACACTGAAAACGTGTATAACTGGTCACAAAGAGGTCTGGGAAACAGTGATAGTGAGGAAGAAAAAGCTACTATCATGGAGAAAGATGTTTCTAGCATATGGTCTGATAGTGAATCAGATTTGGCTTTTTTAATTACTCAAAGAAAAATCCTTTCTGATGTATTTTTGTGACAGACTTCATATATATGTAATGTGTTTTAGTTACACATGTGTTTTTGTATCCTCAGAATATCAGATTAAAACACCTATGTTGGAATTTACATACTGCAAAATATGGACCTAAATAATATTTAAAACCTCACTGCAAACTGGAAGCTAACACAAAAGGAGACTATTTGGGAACACAGGGGCCCTGGAGAGAAGAGCTAGGAAGTTTACCTGGAAGTGAGGCTCTTTGAGTATACCAACCAGTTCTGCCACATTTTCATCCACACTGATCAGAGGAGTGATATCTTCAAGAATCTCATTGACTAATTCCAAGTTATTGTCACTGACAGCTTCTAGTTTTGAATCTTCCAGCCTCTCGTGAGCCTTTGAAAAGACAGTATAGGAAAAGTAGTAAACACATATTGTTTGACTCCAGACTGGTTTTCCTCTTGATTTGCTTCTTTTCATAAAGTTTTAAGAGATGTGACTTAAAAGTGTGATTCACTGAAACCAAATTTAATTATTTCAGTCAGAGGCAATATAAAGATTTTTTAAGTAAATGTTTTCATGCAGTTTAATAAATCTTGGCCTCTATTCCTATGCTAGGCCATGAAACACTCATTTTTATAATTAAACTATGAAAAAACACACATGAAATAGGCCATGGCAGGCTGGCACGGCTCGGGGGTTGAACACCGACCGACCTATGAACCAGGTTATGGTTCCATTTCTGGTTGCAGGCTCGATCCCCAGTGTGGGGCGTGCAGGAGGCAGCTGATCGATGTTTCTCTCTCATCGCCGATGTTTCTATCTTTCTCCCCTTCTCCCTTCCTCTCTCTGAAATCAGTAAGAGCCAACAACAAAACTAAATAGGCCACATGACAATAAAAAACATATTTCTTATCCAAAGGAATTTCCTAATAACTTTCTACTCTAGGCTTCTAGAGTATTAGGGGCATAATCATTATATAAGTCACCATTTAAAAAATCATAAAAATCATTTTGGAAAACTCAAAGAGTCCAAATCAGCAAATAAATCAGTTCGGGAAGCAGTTCTTGCACTGGACCTTGAAGGACGGTGGTATCTCATGTTTTTTATAAATCTCATAATCTTTTCCACAGAAAGTGGACCATGAATCACACTGCCACAGAAAATCAGTGGTCCTAATTAGCCTTTCACTGAAGGAGGAAAGCGGAGTTTTACATTCAAACTGAGAATGATCACTATGCAGTCCTCATATTTCAGTGCTCTCTGTGTTTCTGGTAAATGCGTGCAGTCTGATTCTGAAGATAGCAAATCATAATTATTAAGATTTAGTGTATAAGTGAAACATGAAGATGTCGTCTTATACATATTTTAAGATTCATTTCTGTAAATGCTGAAGGAAAATCCAAATTTCAATTGGCAACTATCAATTACACTTTGATACCTATAATACTTAAATGTTATTTCTATCATAGAATCCTTCAGAGTCCAAATACACATTTTAATTTTTAAAATGCAATTTTGCATTTAAATGTATTTTTTCCCTAGGATTCACAAAGTAAAGCAAATTTTTAAGTGGAATGGGGGGGGGGGGGCTATATCTTAAGCAACATTTTAAAGAAACACCTCAGAAGAAATTTTAAATCACATGAAATAAACTGATAAAGAAGAAATTATAACTTCTAACTCTCTATCCTTCTCCCTTCCTGTGAAAAATCAATAAAATATATTAAAAAAAGAGAAAGCTTAAGACAAAATAGTTAACATTTATTGAGGGCTTGTGTCTGTGTGTGTGTGAGGAACTACATTCTGAGTATAGTGTAAGAGAGTGTATGTGTGTTTCAGCAAAACTAAGTATGTTATTATCATCCTCCTTACAGACACAGACACTGATGAAAGAGATAGGTGATTTGTTTAAGTTCACAATGCTAGTAAGTGGCAGAGTCTGGTAGTATAACATCAAGGCTTGAGCTCTTACCTACACAAGTTATTTTACTTTTTCACTATACAGACAGCCATGCTAACATCACCTTGTTGTTACAATGGCAAATGGGATTTTTTTAATATGTAGCTTTTTAGCTCTAAGATTTTGTGAAAGAAATTTAAAGTCAGAATTTATTTAGTAGATTTCAAGAGACAAGAGTACCAACTAGAATTTACCTAATCAAACCAAGGACAAAGGAAACTCTGATAAATGAATCACATGCATTTGAATAAATGGGTCTTGTTTCCTTTAAGAAAAAGCACTACTAGAAAGCTAGCATAATTCAATAGAAATATATGTCACGGGCCACAAGCGCCTGGAAGAACACACAATGACTGGCCTAGCCTTCTTGTACGGCCAGTTCTCAGAAAACTTATTCACCACTGCACCTTAGAAAAATAAACTGCAGAGAAGAAAATACTCTTCCAGAACGTCCAAGTATTTCACCCAAGCACAGTTCAACCAGGCTTGCAAACAAATAAACAAAAAAACACACCTTTTTAAACAAGAACTGTGGGCTATATCTAAAGTGACAAGTACTAGTCTCTATTAATGATAACAGGAAAGAGATGAAATATACGGTAAGATTAATGTTGGCGCCGGGCCTCTAGTATATATATAAAACTTCCAGATGGGCAATCTGCAAGTGGCTACCCAGGGGACAAAACCTTTATTTCATGTGATCTTAGAAAAATGAAGTTTATGAATAAAATAAAGAATCTGCATCATTAATTAGCTATTACCAATGGAAAACTCTGTAAAAGGTATGGTTTTTTAGAAGTCTCAGGAAAAAACAAGTGGCTAAAAAATGATTATCAAAGGAGAGAGTGAAATCAATATTCTGGAAATGACAAATGGCGATGTGAAAAAAAGATCAGAGAGCAAGAACCATTTGGTGAACCGGAAGAGGAGGAGGGCAGGGCTGTGAAGCAGTAATGCACTAAGCTTTAGTGATGCATATAAAAATTATTCCAGGAAAATAGCATAAGAGAAAAAAACTGAGCCAAAAATAGCTGTAAAAGATGAATGAGTTAAAGAGATTACAGAGCTGATATGGAAATAGACTTAAAATACCAGAGTTATCCAAGAGAAAATAAGATTTCAAAAAGTACTAGATATAAGAAGTAAAAAATAGGTGGTCTAATGTAAAAAAAACAAAAACAAAAACAAAAAAACAGCCCCTGAAATCTGTACAATTTTATTACCCAACTAGGGGCCCAGTGCAGGAAATTCATGCCCTGGGGGTGGTGATCCCTCAGCCCAACCTGCCCCCTCACACATACTGGGAGCCCTCAGGGGATGTCCCACTGACCACTCACCCCCAGCCTGCCCAAGGCCTAAAGCCTCTAGCCGAGGCTTTAGGCCTTGGGCACCCAGCCATCGCCCTGCAATGGGGCCGATGGCTGGCTCCATCCCAGCCATGCTCCCCCCGACCCCCAGCCCAGGCCTTTGCCTCAGCCAGCTTGCGCCCTGCTAGCATGAGTCTTGGCCCCCGACCCAGGCCTTATCTCTGGCCAGCATGCGCTGGTCGCCTCAACCCCGCCCTCACATGGCCCTGGCCACCTCAGCCCAACACCCCTGCCCCTGGCCACCTCGACCCCGTCGCCCCCAGGGCCGTGGCCACTAGGCCCTACCCCCCACAGCCCGAGTCACCTCAACCCTGCCCTGGCCACCTCGGCCCCACCCCCCGCAACCCCAGCCACCTCGATCCCACCCCCCGCAGTCCTGGCCACCCCAGTCCCGCCCATGGGGCCCTGGCCACATTGGTCCCCCACCCCCCGCAGCCCCCCGTTGCCCGGGCCGCCTGCCTTGGTCTTGTGCCCATGGAGCAGGCCGCCTTGGTCCCGCCCCAGTTCCTGATTGGCTGGTGGGCATGGCTGGTGAGTGTTGTGAAAGTACAGTCAATTTGCATATTAGATAGGATATTATTCCAATAAATTCAATTAAAAAAAAAGAAAAGAAAAAAGGAAGTCAGCATTTTGCTATTGTTAAAAATGAAGATAGAGCAAGGATATTTTTCATAGGGCCCAATGTACTATAACATGATGGTTCAGTCATAATTTCCCTAAAATTTTAAATGTGTTGTAACAAATTTTGATGTATACTGAGATTTTATTATGTGGTATTATTTGCTAACTAAGCCTAAGTTCTAACACCGTAATATCTGAAAAGACCTCTGTAAAAGTACTTTTAAAAACTAATTTAGTTAGAGTGGATGGGAGGCAGATGCTGGGGGAGATCAACCGAAGGACTTGTATGCATACATATGAGCATAACCAATGAATGAAAGACACTGGGGCGGGGAGGGGGGCAGGTGGGGACATGTGCTGGGGGGTAAGGGAGGTTGGGGGGAGGATATTGGGGGGCGAGGAAAACATATGTACTACTATTAAATATAAGTTCTATTGTAAATAAAATTTAAAAAAATAAAAAAAATTAATTTAGTAATCTTATGAATAAACCAATATACCTTAGCAAGTGATTTTACGATTGGATTCTCCATAATCCCCTTGAGGAAAATTAGGTCTATCTCCTCTGCTCCCGTCGATGAGGGCAGCTCCGTAAGGTTATCCAATACTTGCTGCATTTCTGCTGAGATAAAAACAATTATTAAAGAGAACCTTTGGTGAGCACACAATGTAATGTAGAGATGATGTATTATAAAATTGTACACTTGAAACATGTTATTAACCAATGTCACCTCAATAAATTTGAAAAAGCCTTAAATTCCAAGTCATTATGAAATATGATTATAAAATAATTCAAATAAAAAGGAATTAACAATGAACGCCCTTTTGAAAAATCACATTTTAAAAACTGAAGTGCTAAATATTATGTTTCAAATTGACTTCCCATGAATTAGTAGCAGGATAGGTTTTTATATGTAATTTGGACTTTATCTGGCTACCTTATACATGTTTATAATCTTACACTTATTTTATAACTTCAAGTTAAACATTACTGAGAAAAAAATAAGAAATTTTAATAAATAAATTTTAAAAAGTATAGTAATTAGTAATCAAGAAACTTCCCATAGCCCTAGCTGGTTTTGCGCAGTAGTCAGAGGATCTCAGGTTCAAATCCAGTCAAGAACATCTCTCTCACATTGATGTTTCTCTCTGTCTCTCTCCCTCCCTTCAGCTCTAAGACAATGGAAAAAATATCCCCAGGTAAGAATTAACATTAAAAAGGAACTTTCCATAAGCCCAGAATCAGATGGCTTCACCGGTGAATTCTATCAAATATTAAAGAACTAAAACCAATTCTTCACAAACTCTCCCCAAGAAAGGAAAGGAAGAAACACTTCCCAATCATTCTGCGAGATACCAAATCCAGACAGACATCACAAGAAAATGACAGTCAATATCCTTTATAAATGAAGATGTAAAAATCTTTAATAAAAACTAGCAGACTGGACCCAGCAACACTGAAAAGGATTTTATACAATGACTAATAAAATTTATCCCAGGAATGCCAGGGTGGTTCATTAACTTATGAAAATCTATCAGTGTAATACACTGTACTATTAATAGGACAAAAATAAAAAACAAAAACACAATATCTCTCTGGATAGACAAAAAAACATTTGACATAACCCAGTATTTTTTAATGATTAAAAACCATTAACAAATAGAAGGGACATTTCCCAACTTGATAAAGAAGATCTATGGAAGTTTCCATAGCTTACATGATACCTAATGGTGAAAGACTGAACAAGGCAAGGAAGTCTATGTTTGCCACTTTTACTCAACACAGTACTGGAGGTTCTAGCTGGAGCAGTTAGGCAAGAAAAGGAAGTAAAAGTCATTAAGATTGGAAAGGAGTAAGTAAAACTATATTTTTGACATGATCTTATATCTTTAAAATCTTAAGGAATATACAAATACATTAGAATAAATGAGTTCAGCAAGGTTACAGGATACAAGATTAAAATACAAAAATCAATTGTTTCTACATACTAGCATTGAACAACCTGAAAATGAAATTTAAAAAATCATTCCTTTTACAACAGTATAAAAAATAAAACAATTATTAATAATGTAACAAAAGAAGTGCAAGATTTGTATACTGGAAGTATAAAATGTCATTTAAAGAAGACAAAAAATAGAAAGATAACCCATATTCACAAACTGTTAAGATGGCAATGGCAATATACACAAACGGATTTACAGATTTAATGCAATCCCTATCAAACTCTCAGATGCCCGTTTGTTCGTTTTTGTAGAAACTGATTCTAAAATTCATATGAGAAATGCAGGGGACACAGAATAGCCAAACAAGCTTCAAAAAGAACCAAGCCGGGAGTCATACTTAATTTCAAATCTGACTAAGAGCTCCAGTACTCAAGAAAGCATAAAGATATGACTAACTGAGAACCCATAAATTCACAGTCAAATGATTTTCAACAAAGGTGACAAGACAATTCAATGAAGGAAAGAATCATCTTTCTAACAAATGGTACTGGGTAACTGAATACGCACATGTAAGAGAGTGAAGCTAGATTACCCCCCCCCCTTCATTCAGTATCACTCTTCCTTTTATCCAGTTTAATTTTACTAATTTTCTTCCTCTTCATAATTTAGAATAAATCTATTATAGTTGTCTGATTGTAATACATGCTACTTGTACTAAAATAAAACATAAACATTAAAAGTCAAGTTGTATTACTAAGTGGCTTTTACTGAAACAGAGCAGTTCTCTGTTCCACGCTATCTGCCCCTCTCCAACTTATCCATCCCACTTCTCCAAAAGTAACTGCTTTGATTTTAGGTTTCTTCTAATCACATCTATGTTCTGGATAAAAGCTCACATCGCTACTTTTTAATTTACCCACTTAGACATCATCTATCCATTTTCTGTTAGAATACCAGACCTGCCCACACAGCCATGCTTTCCGGCCGAGTCTGGCACAGTTTCCCCCATAAGGAAGTGGGAAAGCTGGGCGCACACCACAGGCATCAGTGCGCCACAATGATTTGTGAAACATGCAATACCGACCACTTAGTCAGGGGCAGTATCTCTCTTCATGTAGATTGTCAAATAAAAAAAACAGCAGCCAACATACAATAGCCATTGGTGTGAATGAATTAAAATTATACCTTTTTTTTGTCAGATAGGCAAACAATATATTTTTTGGTGTACTGCAGAATGTTAGCGGTCAGTTTATGAGCTGTCAGACGAACAAGGTTAAAATCACTGCCGTAAACCCATGAAGCTCTGCACGGGGTGGGGAGGCCCCGGCAACTGGCGGCAACTGGCGGCAACTGGCAGCAACTGGCTGTTCAGGTGAAGGTGATGCTGGTGAAGGCCGACAGCAGCCAGGTGTTTGTGCGGCTGCTTATTTGTGTGAAGAAGCAAATCACGTACTTGTCAATGAAATCTTGAAGACCTCATTTCCCTGTAGGACTCGAAATCCCAAAGACTTGAAAGTGGAGACATATTCAACGATTTGGGCTTCAGTGTATCAAGCAGGAACCCCGGCCCCTTGCGGAGGTCGATGCGGGACTGCGACAGTTGGGAACCCCGGAAATCAGCACACTGCCTGTACAGGAGGAAGTTCCAGGTGCCATACACGCCAGGCTCCCACTCCTGATGAGTAAGAACTTCTGCTCCTACCTGCTAGATCTCTGAAACACCAGTGTGCCTTGCGAGGGTGTGCCTCCTTGACAGCCTGCTGGAATGCCCTCTGGGGGACACAGGTCTGCACACAGAGCCTGCACTATCAGCAGGCATTGACTGCGTGGGCCACCCTGGCCAAAGCCCAGAATGAAAGCGCTCAGCAACAATACCAGCCAGCAGCCAGAGACCTAACCCAGGTTCTGAAGTCTCCCCAACACCCAGCAGGTGGCATACTCCCCACCAGCCAGAAGAGGACTAGTAAACCTGCAGCACTTGAGCACTTCCGCGAGTTGCAGAGCTTGGTGGACAACGGTTAACACGGTTAACACGCTGGGGAGTGCTCTGGGATGGAGCTGAAGACTCTCGCTGGAGATGGAGCCAGACAGACTGCACTGTGCTTGCAGGCAGACCCAGCGCTTCAGCGGGTGCAGACAGGATCACCAAGCCCGGGAGCCCAAAACTCAGAGGATCCGTCACAGCGCTTTCTTACGGCAGTTTCAGAACATCTGCCAAGACTTTATTTTTCCCAGGTGCACTTTTTTCTGAAGTTGCAGTCAGATGTTATTCTTAATGTTCCTGTCAATGCTTCTTTAAACATCCTCACTTGGGCCCTAGCCAGTTTGGTTCAGTGGATAGAGCATTGGACTGCAGCGTGAAGTGTCCCAGGTTTGATCCCCAATGGGGGGCATGCAGGAGGTGGCCAATCAATGATTCTCTCTCATCACTGATGTTTCCCTCTCTCTCTCCCTTCCTCTCTCTGAAATCAATAAAAATATATTTGAAAAATAAAATAGAAATCCTCAATTGGTTTTCATCACAGTTCACGTTCCCTGCTCCAGGCTATTTAATCCCAAAGGTGAAAATTGGGGTGAGGGGACTTTGTCTTCTGGATCTTCCCTTCGTACATGGTTAAATGGGACCTACTTGGGGCACCGCAGGGCTGACTGGTGGGAAAGGCAGACAGAAATTGGTGGGGAGGTTAGGTGAGGTGAAGGGTAGGTGCAGAACAAGTTGCCTTGGGGCTCCGGTTAAACCAGGATGTCAAAACATTAACACAACTTCTTGCCATGCAAGGATCCCTCTTAACACTTTTGTTCTACACTCTGTTGTGAATAAAATGGACAATGTTCTGACACCTGGCATACTCCCATGCCCCCTCTTTTACGGAGGTGAGATGTGACAGTATGGAGGAATGGTTTCCCCCAACAAGCCAACTTACTGGCCTGGCTTTATAAATTAGTTGTGTAATAAAATGACTAGAAAATACAATTGTTCTTATTTTAAAGTATCCTAAACACATGACAAAGTAATGAGAAAATATAAGATATGAGTGATAATTCACCTTATAAAATATTAAAATGTTAGCTGAATCTATAATTACTCACACATGGATAACCACAGGGAACTCTAGAGTATGTAAAAGCTTAATATATGAGTTAGAAGTTCTCTGCAGTGGGAACCTTGCAAAACTGGGTGGGAGCCAGAGAAATAGGGAAGTGTCTCAATGTACTCAGAGATTCCAGGAAGAAAGGAAAAGTCCCAAAGCTCCGAAGGTCAGATTTTTGCAAGTCCCACTCCTACATAATTACGAGGACAGACCCTTTAATCAGAAGCTAGATTCAATGACATATAAGTGGGATTCCTAATTGAGCTGTAGAAAAATTAACATATTTAATCTAGACCCTTCAATTACAAATATGAACAAATCAAAAATCACAAAAAAATTATGAAAATGAGCAGCATGAATGCAACTCAACTAATTCAACAAACAGAAGCATTATCTGCGAAAGAAACAGAATTACTTGGGAATGTGTTGGGGAGAGAAAAGAAAACAAAATGGATAAAAAAAAAGATTTAAGTTATAATGTGTGAGAAGATCAAATTGAAGAATTATCCCACTAGAAAAGGGCAATGAGAAAGTATGAGAAAACCACTACGGATCATGAAAGACTAAAATTTATAATGTAATGGGAAATTCAGAAATAGAGGGAAAAAAAAGAATCAATAATAGGGAAAGAAGAAATCAATTCAAAAATGAAGAACCATAGATTTGGTCAATGTCAATAAACAGGCTTTTTCAAAAGACCAATAAAAGTAGACAAATACTTGGCTAGTCCGATTACAGTAAGAGAAGACACACATAACATTAGAAATGCAATGAGGAAATAATTGCAGGCAAAAAGATTAAAAAAGAGAACACAAAGAACTTTATTTAAAATTTAGTCAGATAGAGATTTTCTCAGAAAATGTTAATTATTGAAGTTTAGGAGAAAGATAAAAATGAAAATAGTTCAAAATAGTAGATATTGCAAAGGTTTTCAAAGATAACCTTTTATAAAGACATTAGTCCTAGGTAGATTTAAGAATATAGTCTATAAAACCTTGAAGAAAGAAGTAATTCCTGTTTTTAAAATAAAACAGAAAAGGTCGAAATCTTTCCAACTTTTATATTGATTTCAAAACTCAAAGAAAATTATAAACTCACTGATGAGCATATATGCAAATATCTTAAACATATTGACAAATTGAATATAACAATGTCTTTAAAAATAACAACTAAGAGTCAACTATAGCTAAAACCAGTTTGGCTCAGTGGATAGAGCATCGAACATGCCCAGGTTCGATTCCAGTCAAAGGCATGTCTTGGTTGCAGGCACATCCCCAGTAGGGAGTGTGCAGGAAGCAGCTGATTGATGTTTCTCTCTCATGGATGTTTCTGACTTTCTATCCCTCTCCTTTCCTCTCTGTAAAAAAGTCAATAAAATACATTTTTTTCTTAAAAAAGAGTCAACCATAGTTTATCCTAATAATATAAAGATGGTTCACCATTTTATAAGTACATAATATACTTTAATATATGTTCACACTATAAGAAAAAATACCCACAATCATCTCAATGCTTCTAGTATGTCAAACAGAACTCGAACTCACAGTCAGAATGGAAGGAAATCACCTTCATGTACCTAATTCATTGGCACCTTTCAGGAGCAGAATCCCTATGTCCCAGCTTCCCCAATTGGGATCTAGTCTCCTAACACACATTTTCACATTATTCTACACTTCATAACTCTGACAGACTTGTAATATTTTTGATATTTATTTAATGTATAATTTCCTTTCTAAACTAACTCTGAGCACAGAAATCATGTCTGTCTTGTTCAAACCTATATTCCCAGAAACTAGACCACAGTCTGGTACATCCCCTAAGTTCTCGATAATACAGTTTCAGTTACAAAAATGCAACACTGTCCTGTAACCAAAATTAAGACTAGTTTTTAAGTTAAATGTTATTTATAAAATAAAATGTCTCTATAATACTTGAAATTAGCAAGATGTGGTGTTTAGAAAGCAGTAATCTTAAAGCTATCAATTTCTCACAAAGTGTACCAGCCATAAAGGTTACCCTACTAAAATGGCAAAATACTTCTTAAACATAAATCTATCTCTAAATTTTTACAATATAGTTCAGTATGTGAAACAAATTTAATAAAACACACCATATTTACCCACCTATATCTTGTTCTAAAAGCTTTCTAGAATTGTTTTACATAAGCATTTCTACCAAGTTTTAGAATTAAATAAACTAGTCTTAATAAATTAGAACTAGAGCTTATTTTAATATTAAAAATCCTTTTGTAAGCACATTTGGTGGTATATTCACGCCAATTCAACAAACTGAATCCCCTATTGAAAATGGCAGGTAAATTAAGTTTTCATAAGATGTTAAAATTATTTCTGGAAGAATTTTATAGATAAAATTATTTCCCTAGGCCCATGCTGCACAATTTACAGAATCCAGGATATGATAAACAAAATCCCATTCTATGTGCATTTGGAAAGATTTAAGTCTAACTTCAAAGGAGGTCCCTAAAAGTTACTTCTAATATATTTGCAATAGAGCAGTAAAATTCTTAAAAAAAAAAAAAAAACCACACAAACATTTCTAAGGAGTGATATAGAAAAAAGAACCCATTGAAATGTGGATCAACGCAGGTTTCTTTGAGGTCACATTTTGATACAACTGTTTTCACACAACTGACCGGACCATGACACCCGAGTTCTTGTAAGCCATTAGTTATGTCAATCAGACAACTGTTTCCTATAATATGACTATTGCTGTCGATATCTCAGCTCTAACTAATACCTTGACATTCTAATTTGGTTATACTGAATCAAAGAAAAGAAACATTTCGAGGTGCTCAGTTAACTTAGTCAACATTAACTGAGTGCTCATAGGCCACACATAATGTTAGATGTTGAAGAATACAGAGGTACTCTCTTTCCCCCCCAAAATTAAATCTGGAAGAGTAGAACACAATGTGTAAACATGTGTATGAAGCATAGTGATAACAACACTAGGAAGGAGTCACATCTAGATGATGCAGCCCAGTGGTTAAGGACCTGGACTGGGCCACTTAACTAGTCCTGAAAACCCAAGCCAATGACTTACCCTTCCCAGGCAGTGTCATCCACCTGCTAAGAGGAGAAGACAATAGTGTCTGTCTATCTTACAGGGTTGTTGTGGTTAAATAATACATGGGAAATTCCCAGAACAATACTTCCTATTGCATTATTAACATCGGGAGTACAGGAAAGGGATAAAGTGTTTTAACTCTTTCTTTGCTAGAGATGGCAGGGTGATGAGATGAGAAAGAAGGAAGACACCAGTGGAAGGCACCCTATTAGAAATAACCAAACTCAGCTCCTCCTACTGAACTCTTGAATGCACGGTCATCTTTTCACACCTTGAAACAAAATGCAGAGCTGTATTTTCCAAAGCATTCTTAGAGACTCTAAGTTTGGCGTCAACAAAGGGAAAGGACAGGCAGAGTGGAGGAGCAGGGCAATTAAGGAACCCCATTCCCAAAAGCTTCCTCCTTTCTGGCGGAACCACAACCAAGTTCTTTCCAGAGATACTGGTTGTTTGTCCTGCATGGGGGAGGGTTCCTAACGGATGTTGAGTGAGAGGCTGAGGTAAATCTGGTTCTTCATAACAGAACTAAAGGAGGCGGGGGTGCAGGAAAAGACTGTCCAGGAATACACTAAAGCAGTGTTTCTCAAACAGGGAACACTGGCATTTGGGGAGCAAATATTCTTTTTGCATAGGACTGGTCTCCACCAGATGCCTGTAATGTTCCGTAATTATGACAACCAAGCTTCCCTTACACCCTTCCTGATGCTCCAGGAGTAGCACCACTGTCTCCCCTTCTGCTCTGCCAACTCAAAGCATTGCATTAATATTAACATTAACATTAATATTAATAGTTCTACGTCGGTAAGTTCTTAATTTAGCTATTATGAGGCTCCCAGCTTGCTCACCTGCTCTTGCCTACAAATGTAAAGAAGCCTGCCGGATGTCCTCACCACTGAGTCCTACTCACGCCTCCCATTTCAGAGAGGGCTGCCCGCACAGCTAGAGGAAATCCTCATCAGGCAGATACTCTCGATGAACCAACCGAGTCCCTCACTTATAAATATAAGCCAACTATTCTAGATCACCAGACATTTGAAGAAAATATCAGTGACAGCAGACAGAGCTGAAAAGACTAAATGAGGGGGAAAACAGATGGTGCTGAGAACAGAACTTTGCAACTTATTTTTACGAGCATTCTCAGAGGTCCGTGAGAGACTATTACATTCTTACAGGAACGGGCCAATGAGAGGGAGAAAATACTGTCGCACTACTTAAAAATCAAACATCACACTAAATGACAGAATAAAACTGAAACTGCTAATAGGAAAAATCAAGTCAGGTAAACTCCCAAATGCAGAACAAAGAGGAAAAGGTGGAAAATATGAAAAAAGTGAAAACATATAGGCCAAGTCCAACAGTACCTATCAGGAGCTTCATAAGACAAGATCAGAAAGAAATAGCTGAAGAAATAATAGGAAAAAAGTCCCTGCGTTGTTAAATTTCACTTGAGGATATCTCTCCTTTAATTTCTAGAGAGAGTGGAAGAGAGGGGGAGCGACACAGAGAGAGAAGCATCAATGCGAGAGAGAAAGACACTGATTATTGCCTTCCCGGGGTGGAGGACAGAGCCTACATCAGAGCTACCTGCCATTGGCTGGAATCAAACCTGGGACTCTTCACCATGTGGGCCAATGCTCTATCCACTTGGCCAAATAGGCTTGGGCAAAATGTCCCTGAGGTTTAAATGACAAACAAAACTTCAGGATGGAAGGCTTGCCAAGTGCAGAGCAGACAGAATGAAAAAGAGTCAAACATGGACACATCTATAAAAATTCCAGGCCCGGCCATCATGGCTCAGTGGTTAACAATGCATATTCCTTCTTCCTATTCTTATCCCCCAAATATTGCTGCACAATTCTATTACTCACCATTCCTAAGAGCCAGGAGGTCATGGCTCAATACCCAGTCAGGGCGCATGCCTGGGTTGCGGGCCCGATTCCCAGTAGAAGGCATGTAGGAGGCAGCCCATCAATTATTGTCTCTCATCACTGATGTTTCTCTCTCCCTCTCCCTTTATCTCTGAAACTAATAAAAATACATTTAACAAAACAAACAAGCAAGCAAGCTAACAGAAAACAACAAAGAAAGCTATAAAACATGGACAAAAGAGTAACTGATTCAGCAGAGCCAAAGTGTCCAAACTCTATAGCAGCTGCTAGGAAAGCAGAAAATGCCATTCATAAAACAAAATCTTCCACAGGCTTAGGAATTAGGAGCATAAGTTACCTGAGGTGCGGTGAACTACAATCAAGAGACCCAGGTAATGCTAGGTCAGTATTCATCAGCCAACTGCAGTTACCTTTCTCTATTCCTGTGTTTCCATTGTCTTGGAATTACTATCTATTTGCTTCGGTTTTCATTATACTACTTATCACAATTCAATCCCATTCTCCTTGCAGGGAATAACTGCTGGTCCCGCACCCTCCATCACACAGGACTGAAAAATAGGGGTTTCCATTCTGGAGAAAGTAAGGTAAGTGTACAGGTCAATGAACTCGTATGGGAAATGCTGAACACTAAGACAGCACCTTCAACCGCTTCACTCCTTTGACTCTACAGCATTTGGCCTGGCCTTTCCCTCCAGGCAGATGTGGAGGGCATATGCTGGAGAACATGACCAGCCTGAGAGGAAAGACACAGACATCAAGGTCAGGTATTAAGCCCAAACAATCCAGTCAGAGAATGGCTACAGAGGAGCGCAACATGCAAACAGAGCGTCCCCACTCTTAACAACGAGCTAATAACCCTGGGATATCAGATGCCGAGAGAAGCTGGCAACATGAAAGACAAGAGTAAACAACCAAACAGGTCAAATCTACTTGAAACTATCCAGAGTGAAGAAAACAGCCAATAAATATGTCAGAGAAATAAGAGAATATTGTATTCAAGAAATGACAGTAAGGCTGGTATAGAAGAACACCCAGAATAAATAAAAGAGCTTAGAAATAGAAAAGCAAAAGCAGAAATAAAAAATGGTTAAAACTGAAAAATCAACATAAGCATGCTATTTATTGATACGAAGCTAAATGCAAGAAAACCAGCTAAAAAGTTCAAAGTGCCAGCCTCCGGGGAGCAAGAAATAGAGATAAAGAGAACTGAGGAGCATCATTAGTCCTTCATCTCTACGCATTAACAAATAAATGAAAACCTACAAAACCACATCTCTCATATGTAAAGAATAAACTGTTTAAATGCAGAAAAATCAGAGAATGGTAAGCATTCTTCTAAAATTAAAAACAAATAAGGTTTTATTTTTTAGGCAAAAGCCAGGGAAAGACCAAGTTATCCTTGGATGACGTGTTTATTATATTCTTCTTTGTATGTATTGTGGCATGACATACATTTTAGTAAAACATTCCACTAAAATATAATGTGCAAAATCAGTATTTAAAAATCTATGAGTATTTTCAATTTTTAAAAGACGTATATTCTCTATATTCATAAGTATAAAGATTTAACTTAAAGTTCTTTAGTTGATCTTAATTCATCATAAAACTGCTTCCATTCACTGCCATGTTTATCTAGTGTCAACCCACATGATTGTCCTTAACTCACACACTACCAGGTCCACTTCAATGAGGAAATGCAGCTAAAAGTCACTGATCTATAATCAAACATAATTCAGATTATAGCACTATGTTATACTAACCTGAGACAGATCTAAAAAATATTTTATAAACTTCTAGATTAGCTATCAAATTACAATATTTTATTCTTATCTCATTTAGCATTCAAGCTGGTCTTATTTTATTTACACCAGCTTTTGAAGCACTGAGCAAAACACCACATACAAATAAATACAAGACACTGCATTAAAAATAAGCACACATTTTTGTTGATGGAAACATTCTCTTCTCAAAGATATAATGCTGCTCAATCATGCCCTCTGGATAGGAATGCTCTGTTAGAAGACAGGGGAACACAGGCTCCCATGTAAGGGGTCCTTGTATGAAATGTAAAAATATAGTTTACAAAAAATAAAAAATAAAAAATATCCTATATAATAAAAGGCTAATATGCAAATCAACCAAGCGGCAGAACAAGCAGTCGCTATGACGCACACTGACCACCAGGGGGCAGACGCTCAATGCAGGAGCTGCCCCCTGGTGGTCAGTGTACTCCCACAGGGGGAGCGCCAGTTAGCCAGAAGTTGGGCTCATGGCTGGCAAGTGCAACAGCAGTGGCAAGAGCCTCTCCCATCTGTGTGGCAGCACTAGGGATGTCTGGCTGACAGTTTAGTCCTACTCCCCACGAGACTAAGCTGTCAGTCAGACGTCCCCCAAGGGTTCCTGGACTGCAAGAGGGTGCAGGCCGGACTAAGGGATGCCCCCTCCTGAGTGCATGATTTTCATGCACTGGACCTCTAGTATATATGTAGTTTAAATGTTAGAAAACTTTGATTCCATGTGTCCACACAAAAACCTTACACAGAATAGCCTTACTAATTATTTAACCAAGTTTTAGAAATTTAGAAAGTCCAAAGATGTACTAAACAGCCTATCCAAAAGGAGAGATTATTTTAGGCTTTAACCTCACATTTCTTATCTGGAAGACTTCCCGGTTGTAAGAAAGAAACTTAAGGAATATGCAATATGTTCAAAGTGGTGAAAAAGCACTCTAAGTAGATGAAATGGCTAGTACTATTTTAATCTTTCTTATTGCAAATTCCCCGATGGCAAGCATGAACACCAGGTCAACTGGATATCCTTACCAGCCCCTCACTTCTAGCAATTAAGGATTGAGTGGATAGGTATTTTGAGAACTATGGTAACAAAATGAACTAACAATATGGTAATCAGTGCAGTTTTTTCATAAATCTTCAAAAGGTTACATAAAGATATTGTTTCAAATATTGCAGAATGTTGTACAAGTCATCTAACCTAATAATAGACAAACATGTAAACTGACCATACCTCTGCTACATCCACAGCCAATCAGAGTATGCAAATTAACCCAATAAAGATGGCAGTTAATTTGCATACATACTTGGGTCCCGGGAACATCCTCGGCACCCAGGTCACTCCAAGCCAGCCATAAGAGGGGCGGGGCAAAGCTGGTGATTGGAGGTGGGGGGCCCTGCCCAAGCCTAAAGCCTTGGACTGAGCTGGTGATCAGAGGGGCAGGGCCCCCTGCTCAAGCCTAAAGCCTCAGGCCAACCCTGTGATCAGAGGGGTGGGCTGAGCTGGTGATCAGAGTGCAGGGCCCCTGCTCAAGCCTTAAACCTTGGACCAAGCTTGTGATCAGAGGGATGGAGCCCCCTGCTCAAACCTAAAACCTCCGGCTGAGCCTGCCATCGGAGGGGTGAGGAGGGGCTGAGCCTGGGATCAGAGAGAAGGGGAAAATCAATGGAAACATATCCTCAGGTGAGGATAAAAAAAAGAAAGAAATGTCATATCCTGCCCAACTGGTTTGGCTCAGTGGATAGAGCACTGGCCTGGAGACTGAAGGGTCCCAGGTTTGACTCGGGTCAAGGGCATGTTCCTTGGTTGCGGGCACATCCCGGGGGGTGGGGGTGGGGGGTGCAGGAGGCATCTGATCGATATTTCTCTCATCAATGTTTCTAACTCTCTGTCCTTCTCCCTTCCTCTCTGTAAAAAATCAATAAAATATATTCAAAAAAATAAATGTCATATCCTATGAGAGACACATCTTGAAAATGCCTAAAGAAAGTTGTCATTTTTTCATGGTGAAGGGACTGGAGTCTGTGTTGATGAGAATACCTTGGTGGCTGCGGTGACTGGCAGTGGCTGCAGCAGTAGGGTGATGGGGCTGGCGCCTTCCCCTGATCAGCCCGGTCGCCTCCCGCAGAGGCCGGCCAGACTGCGATCAGTAGGGAAAGAAAAAAAGAGGGTATCATTTATTGGTTAGCGATTCCCAGCCACTTGTAGAATCAAACATATTAGCACTTCCTTATTGTCTTCTCAAATCTCAGAAGAAAATATATCCTCTCCTCCCCCATGGGACCGCTGCCTATGCAATGAATCAAGTCCTACCAATCCACTATGGGACCATGATCCAAGGGTTACTCTTCTACTGTAACTTCAGGATTTTTCTTTAATACTCCCACATTTATAAATGTGCTAACATCTTCATCCTTCAGTAGCAATTTCTTAAAAGCCCTATTTTGAACCCCACTTCCTTCCTGAGTCACAGCCTCCTCTCTATCTCCAACACACTGGGTATCATTTCTTTGGTTCTCCACCTTCCCCGTCTCAGCCATGTCTGTCTTCCTACCACTACACCCTTGACTTTCTACAGTGAGTTTAGGAATGGCCTAATCACACATCCTGCGGAGGATAGACCTTCACTACTGATGGTGTCCCTCCGGTTCTTATTCTTTACTTGAGTAATCTCATTCACTTCTAGGGCCTTCAGCTAGTTTCCATGACTAGGATTTCCAACTCTGAGTTACAGGTCTCACCTTGCTCAGATACCTTCTTAACATGTCTCCTGGAAGACCAAAGCCTTTATTGTTTTCAGAACTCCTCACCCCAACTGCTCCTCCTACTGTAGATTTTAGCTCTCATTATTATGACATCACCTCCTATCCATTCTCCAAAGCTTAAAATCTCAGAATCATGTATTTTTCCCTTCTCCCTACCCTCCAGACATCTACTTCTTCCCCAAATCTTTTCCTTCCTCTTTAATGTTTCCTTTAGTCTCAAATCCATCCTCAACACAACTTCCACTCTCCAACTTCAGGCTTAGTTTTTATATTACTCTGTCTGAACTATTTTAAAAGCCTCTTAATTGGTCTACTATAGCCAATCTTTCTCCATCCTAGTCCCTGCTCCAGACTATATTTGTAAATATTCTGGTTAAAGTGCAGAACTCAGCCAGAGAAAAGTTAGACATACATTCTTTTTTAAACAACTCAGATAAGTTGTGTTGTTCCTAATCTGCTATCACAATGTAGTAGGCCTGCTTTGAATAAATTTGTATTAACCTAATCACTAACAAAGCTGGTCAAAGCTTCATTATTTTATTACAAGAAAATATGTAGAAGTGTAACGATCAGCAGAATTATTTGAAAGAGCTTTTACATAACTAATAAACACAAAACATGACTACAGAATCATGATCCAGATGCTATTAAATATTCAAATTTGAATCTTTTTTATTATCTCAAAACTAGATTTTAGGTTTCCTTTTTTTCTAGATAACAGTTTATACATGCACTTACAAATACCGAGAATTCATAACACTGCCATCTGTCTAGCTCAGTTGGTTAGACCCCTATGTGCCAAGGTTGTGGGTTTGACCCCCAGTCAGGGCACATACAAGAGTCAACCAATGAAATCAATGTTTCTCTCCCCTCCTTCCTCTCTCTAAAATCAATAAAATAAAAAGTACAGGGAGACAGAGCTGTCCTGCTCATTAACCAACACAGATCCTTCTTTCAGAGCACCAAGGACAGAAGGCGTGCACCTGACTTGACCACTGCGGAATTCCCAGACACAGACGAGCAGCCTCGCAAGCACTGAGATGTTTCTCAGGCCATGTGTCCCCAGAAGTAAATTAAAGCAGGCTTCCTGATGCTGGCTGTGTGCTCATGCAATGAGGACCTGACACCTCTTTGGGGAGACAGCAGATGCAACACCAGCTCCTCATGGCTGGCAGAAGCCCAAGGAAGGACTCAAGATTCACCAAAGAACATACGCATATATGTATAACGGATGGACAGAGACAAGTGTGGTGAAGGCCTGATGTGTGTGTGGTGGGGGGAGGAGTAAAAGGTGGGAGAGAGGACAACCGTAATACTTTCAACAATAACGACAAATTGTAAAAAAACAATAAGCATACATATATGAAGTGGGGTAGGACAGTTCTGGGGTGCAGTTCAAAAATATATCACTTGGTAAACTAATGAATTCTATTGTCCACAAGTGATCTATCTACACAGAACAGACTAATGGTTACCAGAGGGGACAGGGATTAGGGAGTGGTACACCTAAAACTAATATGTAAGTAGAAAAAACAATTGATCTACCAATGAGGTATATCAGTTTTAGATCAATCAAAGGCTAATCAATGAAACATTTCCACTGATGACAAAGATTAAGATACAACTGATGTGTACTAACAGGAAACAGAAACTATCCTATCTAACAAAAGAGTAATATGCAAATTTGACCATACCTTCACTATAACCACAAGCCACACCCACCAGCCAATCAGGAGCAGATTATGCAAATAAACCCCAACCAAGACGGCTGCAGTCACTGAGAACAAGAGAAAGGCTTGGGTTTCCCCAGCAACAGAGGAAGCCAAGCTTTCCGCCTGCCATTGCCAGCCTAGGCCTCCACTCAATGCTACAAAGTTTCAATTATAAAAGGTACAGAAACGGCGGCAGCCACTGAGCTGGAGAGAACAGAGGCTTGGGTTTCCCTGGCAATGGAGGAAGCCAAGTTTTCTGCCTCCCGTTGCCCACCCAGGCCTCCATTCTAGGCTACAAAGTTTCAAATAGAAATGGCTGCTGCCACGGAGTGAGCAGAAGGCTTGGCTCCATTCCAGGCTACAAAGTTTCAATTGTAGACATAAATTAATCTCAGATCCCAGGGCTCCCGCTTGGGTTGCTACGGGGCATGGCCTGCCTGCAAACCTCCACAGGCCCCTCGCCGAGGCTGCCCCTCAGCCCAAGGGAACCCCCACACTGATCTGGGACACTCTTCAGCGCAAACCAGCTGGCCCCCACCCATGCACTAGGCCTCTATCCTATCTAATAAAAGAGTAACTTGCAGATTGACCATCACTCCAACACACAAGAGGGCTGCCTCCATGTGGTCAAAGATCCTGCCCCCATGTGGACACAAAATGGCCTCCACAAGATGGCCAGCAGGGGCAGGCCTTTGGGAAGTTCCAGGCCCTGCAAGGGAGGGCAGTTGTGGGCGATCAGGGCAGCAGGGGAGGGCATTTGGGAGGGACCAAGCCTGCAAGGGAGGACAGTTGGGGGCAATCAAGCCTGCAGAGCAGGGAAGTTAGGGGTGACCAGGCCAGCAGAGGAAGGAAGTTGGGGGGCAAACAGGCTGGCAGGGGAGCAGTTAGACATCAATTAGGTTGGCAGGATAGTGGTTAGGGGGTGATCAGGCTAGCAGGCAGAAGTGGTTAGGGGCAATCAGGGAGGCAGGCAGGTGAGCAGTTTGGAGCCAGCAGTCCTGGATTGTCAGAAGGATGTCCAACTGCCCGTTTAGGCCCAATCGTACTGGGATCGGGCCTAAACAGGCAGGTGGACATCCCTCGAGGGGTCCTGATTGGAGAGGTTGCAGGCTGGGCTAAGAGACATCCACCATGCCCCGTGCACGAATTTTGTGCACCAGGCCTCTAGTTTACAATAAAGACAATTCAGAATACATACACACTCACATGCACCCAGGCATGCATGCAATTTGGACCCACCATCCTAACTGCCATGGAGAAGTTTCCTCATACTTTGGCTTCCATCACTGCTCCTTTATGGCATATAGGATTGCTAGCATATACAGGCTTATTGCACTTAGGTTTTACTAAATGGCCAATGTGTTTAGAGCAACATCAAACTGAGTTAGGTTAAGGAAAAATGAAGTCGTTCTTTGAAAATATTCCCCTTTATCCATTAGTGATATATTCATTCAATTTTTATCTTTATATTCCAATGACTTATTTTGTTGTTTGACACAACAAAACCAAACAAAAATCCTTGCATTCTTTGTTTTATTCTAGAATTCAATGTTTTTCACTTACTATGAAACCACGATAAACCAATGTGTATGTAGTTGTTCTATGTAGGAGAATTTTACCAATAAGCAGGCATATATTCAATTCTAAAAAAAATACTACCTGATGCTCTTTTCTTTAAGTGAAGCATTTTATTTAAGCTTCTTGCATATAGAAAAAATTAGAACAGGTTCAAATACGGTCAGAAAAAATTCTTGCATAAAATAGCTAGAGCCACTCTCAGAAAAAAAACCTGGACTCAAGAACTAGCTCAGTCTAGGAAGCACCTTGAGCACATGAAAAGCCCTCATGCAAAAGAAAGTGCTTAAGAAATCATGTCAAGAGGCTTTCAGTATTTGGAAATGGGGTGATTCCTTAAGAACTGAACTGTCAAAGAAACACAAGACCAACTTAGCAGAGAAAGGCCACCCTAAGAGGAAATAGTTAAATGTATTTTGAATTTTTTGTCTAATCAAAGTGTCTAAGATATATCCTAGGATAGAACACAACAATGAAAACAAATATATACTCAAGTTCATTGTGAGCTGTTGGAACAGTGTGTTAACAGAAGGACAGTATCTGATCAAGCCTAGTGAAAAAGGAGCAATAAATTGACCCAGGTCTCTCAATTTCCCAGGGAGAACTTGTCTACTCTGTATCCCAGGGTTCTCAATGTTGGCACTACCAACATATTGGGCCAGATAATTCCTTGTTATGGAGAACCGTCCAATGAATTGTTTTAATAGCATCCCTGACCTCTACCTCCTAGATGTGGGTAAGTACCCTCAACTCCACCCCAATTGTGACAATCAAAAAATGTCTTCAGATGTTACCAAATGTCCCATGGGAGGCAAAACTGCCCCCTTAAAAATCAGTGGTATATTCTAAATAATGCAACTAGATGCACAATATAGTTTGATATTTCTACCATCAAAATCATTGTTGTTGTTTTTTTTTTGCTCATCTAGTAAATGTCTCATAATAAGTTAGCTTTCTAGAGAAAAGTATGGTCATGTTGCAAGAGGTATATACTACACAGTTGTTCAGTGAAATAAAAAACACTTTGTACGTGTTTTCTGATGATAAAAATGAAATTACACACTGCTCATATTTCCCTACAACTTCTAATACTGTTTTAAGTATATGTCATGCATTTGGACATTATAAAAATTGTTAATTCTTACAAAAATTGTTATTCCTTGTTTAATATTCTAATCTTCCTTACCACTATCAGTATCTTGATTTTCTAAGTTTCCCCTTTTCCTACTTTATACAGTTCCTCTGCCCCTCTCCACTGCAACATCCACACAGATCATCTCATCATTACTGTAAACCGAAAGTTGATAGTATTATCATGCAGAATAAACGAAATGAGTTAATACCCAGGTAAATGGTCTTAAAAAACATTTTTATTTTTTAATAATAATGTAGTTGGGAACACCTGCTTAAACCTAGGTAATATAGCAACTTATTTTAAAAAATAAGAATCTAAATGAACCTTTACAACATGATCCGGGCTTATTTTGTTCCCAAACCCTGAAAATCTATGGACTGTCCTTTACCTAGAAATCCCTTAGAAACTTAAAAATAACTCTATGTGCCATTCGATTGGCCATGGTGAACTCACTCTTTTCCTATATTCATCTTTCCCTCCCTTCCCTCTGCCACCACCGTCTTGCAAGTGTTCATTACCTCACCTTTAAATGATCACTGTAAGGCTTTGCCCACTTATTGTCTCTTTCACTGTGGTCCACTCAACATAAGACTATCATTCTAGTACACAGATCATGTTAAAATATCGTTTTAACCACAACAATGCATTAGAAAAACACAGTTTTCTGCCAGCTGGGAATGTTTAAATTTCTCTTAAAAATCTAGCTATCTAGTCAACCTAATTCCTCTATTCTCTAATATAAACTGTTTTAACTAAATTGGTCTACTTCCTATACACACAACCACATATCTCACTCCCGTTTAAAATGTTTTCACTCATGTTACTTCAAGCACTATTCTTTTCTTCTTCTTTTGGCTATTCAACACCTAATCAATTATGGCCTACATCTTGCTTTTTTAAGAGTCAAAGTTTTAGAGCTACAAGGGATCTCAAAATTTATTCAGTCAAGTGAGTAGCAAGTCCTTTCTCCACAATGAGAATTTCTTTTCCTATACTCTTTCACAACTTACAGTCTGCTGCCTGTGATAAAATACTCCTTACATGCTAACCTGTGTTTCTTCCCAATTTAACCAATAACTAGGGTCCCAGTACACAAATTGGTGCACTTTGAAAGGAACTGTGGGGTGCGAGGCTGCAATAAGCACAGGGGTGGGTCTCAGCCCACCCTCTGTGCCCCGCCAGGCTCCTTTCCCATGGCCCCTGGTCCTGTCTGCTGGCAGCCCACTGCCGCCGCTCCCACACACTGATGGCACTGGCCCCGCTTACACCCGCTGATGGCACGGAGCGACTGGGGCCGGTGCCAGAGGCGGGTGAGAGTGGTGGCTGCTGCCTTGGTCACCCCTCAGGAGCAGGGGGAGGTGGAGAAGCCCTCAGGGGTGATCAGGACCAGCAGCTGCCACTCGCACCTGCTGATGGCACTGAGTGATCAGGACCAGCACTGGGAACCGTCAGTGGGTGTGAGCACGGCTGGCACTGGCAGTGGGTGCGAAGCGGCAGGTCTGGTGCCAGCAGTGGGTATAAGCGGGGCTGGCACCAGCAGTAGGTGCAAGTGCCAGGTTGGACTGCAACACGCAGGAGCAAAGCATTTTCAGTAACCACAACAGGATCGCCCCAATGACAGCGACTGGTGCTCCCACCTTGGTCTGGCATCCTTGCTCACCTGCTCCACCAACCCACCATGGCCAACACCCTCCGTATCCCACACACGCCCCCTGGCGGTCAGCACATGTCATAGCAACTAGTTGTTTGGTTGTTCCAGTGTTCCACCATTTGGTTTATTTACATATTAGCCTTTTATTATATAGGGCTAGAGGTCCGGTGCACAAAATTTGTGCATGGGGGAGGGGATGTGTCCCTCAGCGCAACCTGCACCCTCTCCTATTTGGGACTCCTCCAGGACTGCTGGCTCCCAACTGCTCGCCTGCCTGTCTTCCTGATTGCTCCTAACTACTTCTGCCTGGCAGCCTGATCACCCCCTAACCACTCCCCTGCCAGCCTGATTGATGCCTAACTGCTCCCCTGCTAGCCCTAACTGCCCTCCCTTGTAGGCCTGGTCCCTCCCTACTGCTCTCCCCTGCAAGCCTGGGTTCCCCCAACTGCCCTTCCAAGAAGGCCCGATTGCCCCTAACTTCCCCCCGGTATCAGCCTGCTGACTCCTAACTGCCATCCCCTGCAGGTTTGATCACCCACACTGCCCTCCCTTGCAGGCCTGGTCCCTCCCCTGCAGGCCTGGTCCCTCTCCTGCTGGCCATCTTGTGGTGGTCACCTTGTGTCCACATGGGGGCAGCTGTAGAGGGCTCCCTGGGAAGGCACATGAGCATTTCTTTAATTATTGTCAGCTGGGTCCAAGGCAACACCAAGAAGGCGGATGCATTATCAGTACTGACTCACCTTTGCCCAGGTGTCGGGTAGTTTGGGACTTTGATACGTAAATCCAGTCAAGTACCAGGAATGCTCAGGCCTACTCAAGAATGCAAATAATCTCCTTTGTCTTAACTTTTGGTGAAACTTTCTGGTATTTGGGGGTATAAACAAACATGCTGTGTTGGCTCTGAGTCCCTGTCTCTCCATCAGAGAGAACAGAGATCCACCCAGCCCCAGCTTTCTCCTTCTATTTTGTGCCTTTCTTTCGCTTCTCAATCCCCAGCCACCTCCAGTCAGAAACTGGACTCGCTCTCTTTCCATTTCCACACTGCACGTGGAAGAGAGAAACAAACACCTGCAGGCAGCCATTTTGTGTGTTGGAGTGATGATCAATTTGCATATTACTCTTTTACTAGATAGGATAGAGGCCTGCTGCACAGGTGGGGGCCAGCTGGTTTGCCCTGAAGGGTGTCCTGGATCAGAGTGGGGGTTCCCTTGGGGCATGAGGTGGCCTGGGCGAGGGGCCTGTGGTGGTTTGCAGGCTTGCCATGCCCCCCCTGGCGACCCAAGCAGAGGCCTGGTATCTGGGATTTATTTATCTTCTATAATTGGAACTTTTTAGCTTTGAGCGGAGGCTAGGGCAGGCCAGGGAGGGTGGAAAGCTTGGCTTCCTCCATCGCCAGGGAAACCCAAGCCTCCTGCTCTCTCCAGTTCCATGGCTGCCACCATTTTTGTTGAGATTTATTTATTTTCTATAATTGAAACATTGTAGCCTTGAGTGGAGTCCATGGCTGGCCAGGTGTGCGGGAAGCTTGGCTTTCTCCATTGCCAGGGAAACCTAAGCCTCCTGCTTACTTTGGGATTTCACAACCATGTTGGTTGGATTAAGTTACATGTTCACTTCTGATTGACTGGTGGTTATAGCTTGTGGATATAGCAGAGGTATAGTCAATTTGCATATTACTCTTTTATTAGATAGAGTAAGTATTAAGAATCGCCTATGATCATGGGACAATAGTTGGCTTAGAGGATACAAAGACAGTTTCTTTCCTCAAATACACTATAGAAGTAACTCTTTGAATATGTGAATTTCTGCTATATATACAGATTTACTATTGGTGAAAATTTCTACAAATTCTAAGTTGCTCTTTACGGAGATATCTTGGGAAAGAGGGAACTGAAGATAAAAGAAAAGGGAAATAAAGAGATAGCAGAGTAGGAGATGAAGATATTTGCAGTGCACTCTTGGAAGCAGAGACAGACAAATCTCCATCCTTCAACCTGGAATAGTCTGTTGGGAAGGAGAGGAAGGAGATGAGAATGAGAAAGACAGACAGAGCCAAGTCAGTGTTACATTATGTTATGTTCTGAGGAGTACTGCTGAAATTATCATGAGTGGAAAGAACTATAAATACTCACTTGGCTGTATCAAGCTGAGTTAAATAAAGGTTACTTAAAGCATTATTTTTTTTAACTCTCAAACATCCAAGTGATGCTATCTCTAGAACCATAAGTTGTTTAAAAAAAAAAAGGCTCTGAATAAGATAACCCTACCTAATAATACTTCTTAGAATGTATGAGCAACCCCCTCCCACCTCCAGACTGGAAATCTTGAAAGTAGTGGTAAATGAAAACTAATTGTAAAGTACCAGGTATTTCCAAATTGAACTGCATTAAATGTCATGATCTATTTGACATATTTTATTTAATATATTAACTGGGTGAACATAAAAGTTTATAAGGATTTTTAAAGGTTTGTTCACAATCTCAGGCTACTTTTCCCCATAATACCCTAAATTCCTTCAGGGAAAATTTCTCTACCTTGGGGTTTTCGAGAACCTAATGCTAAGGATGGCATGGGCATACTGTGACAACTTTGCCTATTTGCAAAGAAGGTGTTCCAACCTTCTTTAAAAATGTGCTTTAAATTGTTTTTAGTTATCCCCCATTCCAAAAGATTACTAGTTTTAAAAAGAAAATGAAAAACTTGTGAACCAACTTATATAAAAATGTGCATGACCACTGTTTAATTTCTAAAATAAGCAACTTCAATTAGTTAAATTTAACTCAGTTACCCAAGTTTCTTATACCAAAGTCCCAGATAGAAGGTTAATAGATGAGTAGAAAGGCAAATGATCCCTAGCCAGTTTGGTTTGGCTCAGTGGATAGAGTGTCGGCCTGTGGACCAAAGGGTCCCAGGTTCAATTCCGGTGAAGGGCACATGCCTTGGCTGTATCTTCCCCCGCCAGGGCCCTGGTTGGGGTTTGTGCAGGAGGCAACCGATGGATGTGTTTCTCTCACACCGATTGTATGTTTCTCTGTCTCTCCCTCTCTCTTCCACTCTCCCATAAGAAAAAAAAAAAAAAGGAAATAAATGGGAAAACATCCTCAGGTGAAGATTAACAATGATAAAGGCAAATGATTTTATTTCTGTAATGCTAAATTTTTAAAAAATATGTTCCAATGATTTTTTACAGAGAGGAAGGGACAGAGAGTAGAAACATCGATCAGCTGCCTCCTGCAGACGCCCTACTGGGGATGTGCCCACAACCAAGGTACATGGCCTTGACAGGAATCGAACCTGGGAACCTTCAGTCAGCAGGCTGATGCTCTATCCACTGCCGGTTAGGGCTATAACGCTAATTTTTTTATAAAACGTTTTTATTAAAGGTAAGTTTACAGTTGTTTCTATAGAAAATATTACAGCAATAAATTACAAGAATAAACTATGTTTTGCATATTCATTACTGTAAGCTTACTTTTCCCCCACCCTGTAGATACACCAACATGCATATTGTAAGTAAAATAAAAGGACAAACCCACTTAAAGATAGCCACATTCATTCAAAATAGTAAAGAATTCCTATCACAACATGTGATAATGGACCATTATAAACATACTAGAGGCCCGGTGCACAAAATTTTGCACGGGGGAGGGGAAGCCAGGGGATGTCCCTCAGCCCAGCTTGTACCCTCTCTAATCTGGGACCCCTCAAGGGATGTCCAACTTCCCATTTAGGCCCAGTCTAAACAGGCAGTTGGACATCCTTCTCACAATCCAGGAATGCTGGCTCCAAACTGCTCACCTGCCTCCCTGTCTGATTGCCCCTAACCGCTTCTGCCTGCTAGCCTGATCACCCCCTAACCACTATCCTGCCAGCCTGATTGATGTCTAACTGCTCCCCTGCCAGCCTGTTTGCCCCCAACTTCCGTCTTCTGTCAGCCTGGTCACCCCTAACTGCCCTGGCTTGCAGGCCTGGAACTTCCCAATGGCCTGCCCCTGCTGGCCATCTTGTGTCCAAATGGGGGCAGGATCTTTGACCATATGGGGGCAGCTCTCTTGTGTGTTGCAGTGATGGTCAATCTGCAAATTACTTTTATTAGATAGGAAAGAGGCCTGGTGCATGGGTGGGGGGCAGCTGGTTTGCCCTGAAGGGTGTCCCGGATCAGGGTGGGGTTCCCTTGGGAGGTGGGGCGGCCTGGGAGAGGGGCCTATGGTGGTTTTCAGGCCAACCACAACCCCCAGCAACCCAAGCGGAGGCCCTGTGATCAGAAATTAATTCATGTTCTACAACTGAAACTTTGTAGCCTGGAGCAGATCCAAGCCTCCTGCTCGCTCTGTGGCCACAGCCATTTCTGTTGGGACATTTACCTTCTATAATTGAAACATTTAGCCTGGAATGGAGACCTAGGTCAGCCACAGCTGCAGAAAGCTTGGCTTCCTCCATCGCCAGGGCAACACTAGCTGCCTCCTCTCTCCAGCTTCGTGGCTGCCGCCATTGCTGTTGAGATATATCTTCTATAATTGAAACTTTGTAGCATTGAATGGAGGCCTAGACCGGCAATGGCAGGCGGAAAGCTTGGCTTCCTCCATTGTGGAGGAAACCCAAGCCTCCTTCCTGCTCTCAGTGGCTGCAGCCATCTTGATTGGGGTTTATTTACATAATTTGCTCCTGATTGGCTGATGGGTGTGGCTTGATAGAAGGTGTGGTAAATTTGCACATTACTCTTTTATTAGATAGGATTGAAAGTAAAGTCATTTTAATTTCTTTAAAAAATTTTTTTTTAGAGAAACACCTATATGTGAGGAAGCATTAATCAACTACCTTCCACATGTGCCCCAACCTAGCATCAAACCCACAATCCAGGCATGTATCCTGACCGGGACTCAAACCGGCCTCCTTTTGGTATACAGGACGACACTTCAACCAAGCCCCACGGCAGGGCAGTAAGGATGGTAGTTTCTTCATTCAAAATAAAATGCTACATTATCAAACACCACTTACTTTTGTAGTCCTTTAGGGCGGGGTGCAGGAGGGAAAATAGGGACTGTGTGAATTTTAAAAATATCTTTAGATTATGTTGGGAGAAATTTTTGAGGTCACATAAGTCATCTTTCCATCCAATATTTAATTTGCTTTTTAAACACACTTGAAATGTCATGTAAAAATAAGACATTATCTTATTCAACAGCACATAATTTACTGGACTACTTTAAAAGCAAAGGTCTTTTAAAAATATTTACTAAATGAAACAGCTCTTATATTGGACAGAAAAAAGTAAAGGTTATGAACTGAGCAAACAAAAACATGTTTACTCAACAAATAGTATCCGCTGTTCACAACACTGCCCAGACAGGAGGAGACGGGAAGGGTACTGACTCCTACTGAAAACGTCAAGTGTACCATCTCCCCGCTGGACACTTTGCTTACGCTATGCAATTAAAATTGTAAACCAACTCCATAAAGTGAACATTACAACCCCTGTTTTAGAGATGAGGTATACTGGGTTTGGTAGTAACAACTATGACTAAGCTCCAACCCTTGGCATCCAGAGGGAAAAAATAAGGACTTGCAACAGTAAAACCAGGCACCTATGTGCAAAGTTCATGAGTGAAAATACGCAAACCAGTCATTTATATGATGTGTACTGTACTTGCAGTTAAGTGTTCTGTTCTAATTTGTCCTGTACTGAAGAGGTGAACTGTGGATGAGACCAGCGTGACAGCTCTGGGCGGAGGCAAGCCTGAACACTTATTAGCAGAGAAGAATCAAGGGGGCAAAGGAGAGTATGAAACTGGGCAAAGCAATGGAAATCAACTAGCTGTTTGTACAGGTGCCAATCTGGCTGAAGTAGAGACTGTGGTGAGACAGACCAAATTCTAGGGTTTGAGTTATCTAAATGGTGCAGAACCCTAAAAGCTATGCTGATTGATTTGGCTATAAAACAGAATATTTATAGGACTCATTACTTTACAAAATATTGGCTCTTGGGGACTTTAAAAATATAAATATGCTTTGGCCCCATATAAAATCTACTAAATTAGAACCCTGTGGCATAGGGCAGCTCTAAAAGATTTTGATGTCCCCTCAAGTGGAGAATCCCTGTACCAGAGTCAGTTCCTAGTAAAAATGACCTCCAGAACAAAAATATCACAAAATATATGCTGTATCTTCAAAGTATGTCCTCAAATAAATCAGCTTAGCATGTGCCTAGGTTAAAACTCCTCCCAAGATGTAGCCTCTTTGGGCCCCACTACAGACTGCCCCTAAACTAAACCCTTCACTTTTCCTCTCCTAAGCTTATGGCCCTTGATCTGTTCAGTGTCCTTTTCCTCACACTTTCCAACAGTTTTTTTCTAGAGAAGTTCCATTCATTTGCAGCTGCCCGCCTCACCTTTTTACATTTATCCAACCCAACTATGAGTTAACAATCCTTTCTAATAAAAGATTAACATGCAAATTATCAATCACTCTTCTATACCCACAAGCCACACCCACCAGCCAATCAGGGGCAAGTATGCAAATTAACCTAACCAAGATGGCTGCAGCCACAGAGTGAGCAGGAAGCTTGGGTTTCCCTGGCAATGAAGCCAAGCTTTCCGCCCACCCTGGCAGGCCCAGGCTCCACTTAAGGCTACAAAGTTTCAATTATAGAAGATAAATAAATCCCAACAAAAACAGCTGCAGCCAGGCCACAGAGCAAGCAGGAGGAATGGCTCTGCTCAAGGCTACAAAGTTTCAATTGTAGAAGATAAATAAATTCCAGATATCAGGTCCTCTGCTTGGGTCACCGGGGGTGGGGGGGAGCGCCATGCTGGCCTGCAAATCACCACAGGCCCCTCACCCAGGCCACCCCATGTTCCAAAGGAACCCCCACCCTGATCCGGGACACCCTTCAAGCAAACCTGCCGGCCCCACTCATGCACCAAGCCTCTATACTATCTAATAAAAGAGAAACATGAAAATGTGGTTGTACCTTCACTACGCTACCAGCCAATCAGGAGTGGGCATGCTGGGCGCAGGACAGGAGGCCAGCAGGGGGCGTGGCCGTGGCAGGCAGGACAGATGCTGGCAGGCAGGACAGATGCTGGGAAGCCAGGGGAAGGAAGGCCTATGGCACGAGAGCTGGGTGCAGAATTTGGAATGCTTCTGTGTCGTTCCAATTTTAGTATATGTGCTGCCGAAGAGAGCGTGCTACAAGCTCCGCCTGCACGGTATTTAAGGGCCAGCAAGATCCCTCCTTTTCAGTTATGGTGACTGAGTCGAGTCCTTTCTCGGTGACCTCGGGACAGTTAGGGGAATTTGATGCCACGAGATCCCCTCACAAGGCTCGCATGTTGGTTGCTCTGTTAGGCTGCGACTGAGCTGCGGGGTTTACCTGTTGCATGGCACATGCAAATGAGCACTCGGGGCACCTTGGGTAATGAGCGCAAGGCAGGGTTGTGAGTCATCAGGCCCAGGCAATGGGTCGCGAGCTCTGAAACCAAGTGGCAGTTTGGGTCCACGCCCCCAGCCTAGCACCCACGACAGGGTTGGCTGCTGGCCTCTGGAGCATGCAGAGACCCTGGTTTCTGCTGCTGTGTGCGACCCACGTGTCCCTACATGCCCCCTGGCCCGGTGCCCACAACAGCGCTGACTGCTGCCCTGGCGGTCCTTGCAGGCCCGTGGTGCCTGTTCCCCAGGCCACGCAGAGGCCGGCAGGAAGGCTGGCCACTGCTGCGCTTTGCTGCAGGTGCTGGGGGTCCCAGATTGCGAAGGGTGCACGAAGGGCAGGGCTGCAGGAGGCCGGGGGGAAGACCGGCCACTGCCGCGCTTCCCCGTGGGTGCCGGGGGTCCCAGATCGGGAAGGATGTGCACACGGGGGTCCCAGATCGCTGGCGCACGCACGAAGGGCAGAGCCGTGGGAGGCGGGGGTGGGGGGGAGGAAAGACTAGCCACTGCCACACTTCAGCATGCATGCCGGGGGTCCCAGATCGCCATGGTGGCGGGGCCAAGGCAGAGGCCGTTAGGGATGATCAGACCAGGAGGGGAAGGCAGTTGGGGATGATCAGGCCAGGAGGGAAGGGCAATTGAGGGTGATAAGGCTGGTGGTGGGGGGCAATTGGGGCTGAGTAGGCCGGCAGAGGGGACCAGTTGGGGCAATCAGGCCAGCAAGCAGAGTGGTTAGAGGTGATCAAGCAGTCAAGCAGGTGAGCTGTTAGGAGCGGATTGAGAGGGGTTTGTCCAAGTGCCTGTTTAGGCCTGATCCCACAGAAGTCTCAGATTGGAAAGGATGAGCCCAGACTGAGAGACAGCCCTCCCACCCCCCACGTGCACAAATTTCGTGCACCGGGCCACTAGTCCTATCTAATAAAAGAGTAATAAGCAGATTGAGCATCACTCCAACACACAAGAAGGCTGTCCCCATGTGGTCAAAGATCCTGTCCTCATGTGAATACAAGATAGCTGCCACAAGATGGTCATCAAGGGAGGGACTAGCCCTGCAAGGGAGGGCAGTTGGGGCAATCAGGTCAGCAGGGGAGGGCAATTGGGAGGGACCAGGCCTGCAAGAGAGGGCAGTTGGGGGTGATCAAGTCTGCAAAGGAGGACAGTTGTGGGGGGGACCAGGCCTGCAGAGGAGGGATGTTGGGGGCGACCGGGCCGGCAGGGAAGGGCAGTTGGAGAGGACCCAGGCCTGCAGGGGAAAGCAGTCGTGTGTGTGAGGTGCAGGCTTGGGGAGGGCAGTTGGGGGCGAACCAGGCCTGCAGGGGAGGGCAGTTAGGGGCAATCGGGGTGGCAGGGGAGCAGTTAGGCATCAATCAGGCTGTCAGGGGAGTGCTTAGGGGGTGATCAGGCTGGCAGGCAGAAGTGGTTAGGGGCAATCAGGAAGGCAGGCAGCTTGCTGCTGGGAGCCGGCAGTCCTGGATTGTGAGAGGTATGTCCAACTGCCTGTTTAGGCCAGATCATACCGGGATTGGGCCTAAACAAACAGTCGGACATCCCTTGAGGGGGTCCCATATTGGAGAGGGTGCAGGCTTGGCTGAGGGACACACACCCTTGTACATGAATTTTGTGCAGGAGGCCTCTAGTATTTTATAAACCATATAAAGTAAAGTCCCATTAACATACTATATAATAACTTATAAAAACCTGCTCTATTGACCATTTATTGTAATAAAATTCTAAGTACATTTACAAGTGAAATTCTAAATCATTTTTTACAGATTTCCCAAAGCATAAAATTATGAAGTGGTTCTATAAAAGGCTAATAAGCTAAGCTCCTTCACTTCAATCTTTACTTAAGGGCTACTAAATGGCTAACGAAGTGGAGATTCTGAAAGATACAAAGTATATGGAAATCTCAGTGATACAGACACAAATTCCACCAGTACTAGGGTGGAAAACAGGTGATCTGGAAATGGAACTAAATACGATCCCAAAAGGACAGGGACGAGATGATGATGATGATGATGATGATGCTGCTGCTGCTGCTGACTTTACCCTAGCTGGGTTCATGACTAATGCCAAGCTGAAAGTGACACAAGTCAGTGTTCAAAAACATAAGCGGCACTTGAGCTTTTTCCTCTCCTACAAATATCTACATCAATTATGCATATTCCCAGATATTTTTATTTACCTTAGTACTCTTCTGAAATTTCAATCACATCAAATTCTATTGATTTATATTTCCACCAGTAATGTGAGAAAGCACGGGTTAGTCTATATCCTCTTCAAATGCACTAGCAAAAAACAATTTTATCATCAAACTTTTTTTTTTGATCTGTCAACCTAATAGGTGAAAACAGTATCTCACTTTTAATTTATGGTATTTATATCTGTGTGAGGTTGAATAGCTTTATATATGCTTAAGAACCATTTGAATTTCCTTCTCAGTGAATTATTTGTTCATGATCTTTTCCCACTTTATGGTTGATCTTTTTTAAAAAAAAAATCAATTTAAAGGTACTCCTAGCCTTTTGCCTGTATTACAAGTTGCAAATATTTTTCTCAGTTCCTGAATTATCGCCATGCTATTTTCATTGACTATTTCTTTCCTTTATATACATTTTACTGTCCTCAACCAAACTGTACATTCCTTCCATAAAAGAAATAACATTTCTTTTGAGTATTACCAGGAGCATGCTTTTCAAATCTTCCAACCTCATATACCAGCAAAATTTAAGAGAACGGGAAATTTGCTTTTTAGGGGTGGTCAAGTGAATATTAATTATCACTGGGGCATCTACTTGGGTTGCCTCTCCAATCCCAGTTCACATGTTTATAGCACGTTCAACCAAGTTCTAATAATACAACAGTTTCTGAAGAGGGAAGGTGCTGGGAGCCAATTCCAGCATGTCAGCAGGGCTGAATCATCTGGGAACAGCTTCAAAGCATCTCCCCCTAACCTGAACAGGACATTTCCCTAAACCTAAAGATTTGTATATATTATTGTCTGCTGCTAGACAGCTCAGGGCATTTTAATCTGCATGTTATTGCCTCCTGTTGGCCAAACAACTGAACAGCTGTAGGCTATTTCCCAAACTGACAATGCTTCTGTAAACCCTATCCTTTGAAGTGTATTATCTCCACCTTGCCTTAGGACAAATTGTGTTAATAAAAGCAGGGTCCTGAGTCAAGGAGGAAGTCTTTAGCACCTTTAGCTGAAGCTTCTCTGACCCCCAATGCCGTTCAAAACTATCTTTCCTCTTTGGACATGTGTAACTCCTTTCTTGAGATTGCTGAACCCTTTGTAATGCTGGGGCATGAACCCCAGCAGGGAGGGAGAGGTGCTGGAGGAATGTTTCCTGCTGTCTGATGGTACAGGGAAAACTCAGTAGCTGTTGGTGGTGTGTTTTCTATTAAGAGGACTAGGGAGGGATGCTCTGCAGCAAGAGCAGAAATGAAGGAAAAGCATCGTGAGGAACAGAGAGATGAGTGTATGGTGCTGTCACTGGAGTCCCCAGTCATAACCGCTGGATTCCATCAGACACACCCTGCATCTTCACCAAAAATGTCTCCTCCTGCTTATCCCAGTCAGGTGGATTTTTACAGCCAAAATTAGCTTACTTAATACCACTACCAGCTACTCATTCCATGAAGGGACATTTAACACCAAAACCTCAGGAAGAACAGAACCTCAAACTTTTTTTGCTGCTGTTGTTTAAAGGGGATGTTTACTGAATGGTATCTGTGTACCAGGAACAGATCTAAGTCCTTGAATTATGGCGTAAAATAGAAGGGATAAAGCCACTCTGTTCTCATGGGGCTTACATTCTAGAGAAAACATAGGGATAATAAAATAAATTGCAGTGTGTTGCAGAAAGAAACTTAAAAAGGGGTGGTGGGAAATGAGGACAGTGTCACTTTGGAAGGGTGGTTAGATAATACTGCTTGTCTGAGAAGGTGGCGTTTGAGCGGAAGCCTGAAAGGATGAGAAGAAGCCAGTTAATGTGTTAGGAAGAGAATTGCAGGCAGAAGGAACAGTACCATGTCAGAAACAAGCATGACGTTGCTGAGGGACATAACAGAAGGGAAGTGTCGATGGAACACCGTGATCAAGGGGGTGTGAAAGAACGGGCGGAGGAGGAATTGACCTGGGAGGAAACGGTGTAAGGTGGTGCAGTTAATAGGGATCTGATCAGGTATAGAAACGAGCAGGCAGTGGAAAGGATTTGAAAATAACTTGAGCTTTATGAAAAGCTCACTATATCATTTTTAATTTTTATTTTGCCTCACATCGGTGATAACTTTAACACCCCGGTCTTTAGAAATTATCATCCCCAAGTATTTGACACAATCCTGAGATTAGCCAGGAATGAGTATTTCCTCTGCAGAAAATCACTCTTCTCATACACTATGAATTTTTTTTTTTAACTTTAGAACAAAATCAAAGCCATCTGAGAGGAAACAAGAAGACTCCAGGATGACAGAAACTACTTTATTTTCTCTCTGGTTTATTATATTCCAAACGAGTCCACTATGGACAAGGCTGCACGAAGGTCTGAAGGAAGAACATTAAAAGTTAAGTTCTAGGGGCCAGTCCACATAGCATCCCTTGTTAACTGAGTTCACTATTATTGAATTGGATATCACCATGGTTAAAACTGTCAGACGAGAAAAAGTGAAAACCAGACTTCTGACTTTAGAATAGCCACTGATTACTGGTCAACAAAGTGTCAAGTTCTAATCGTATCTCTATTACTACTTTAAGGAAGAACTTCCCTTCTGTGGTGAAATTAAGTACACCGGACGCTTCAAAACCTCTCCTCTGGAAGCTTTTGCGGCAGGAGACAAATCGGTTTAAAGCGTTTTAGATAGAGCACACCCCACAGAAGAGGGATGTTCTCTCCAGACCTTCCCAGAGAACCAAGTCTGTACTCTAAGGCAGTAATTACACCAAACCTGCTTCTAAGATAAATGTCGGTCAAGTCAGATCTTTGAAAGCTCTGACGTATCCATGAATCTTCTCTTTCACTGTGTTAGATATTTAGGTAGCCCACTTAACGGCAGGCCGAAAAGTAGGCTGTTGTTAATACCACAATCTATAAAGGGAGGTGCTCTGTGAGTGATGTGAGCTAACGAAATAAAAGTCATTACACACCTTGATCAAGACTTGATTCTGAGTGCAACCTCAACACACTGCCAGCAGTTTGGCAAGGCGCCCAGGGGGATTAGCAGCTGGCGCATGTGAGGGAGGGATGTGGTCTACCTGAACTGTGACGTCTCCCCCCAGTGGCCACATTCAGATGACAGACAGAGCAGGGATCACTGCAGCTTCTGTGCAGCTGGCCAAAACTGCTCTGAGCAGACCTGGTCCCCACAATGAAGAAATAAACCCTTTAATTCAGTGCTGGCACCATATCAATAAGGAGGTCTGTTATACTAATCTGCTCTTAAGACATTCATAAATGTGAAGACTATTTTTGGAAGACAAGAAGCTACAGGTAAAACAAAACTAGCATAGTTTTTCTCAGTGTAATTTTTTAAAGGAATAACTTAAGAGTATTCTCAAACAGCACAATATTTTTACCCTAATGGGCAGGTGTTCGTCCTTCCTGAAAGAAATACCAGCACATCACTCGCAAGTTAACCACACCCACCTGTAGTAGAGCTCCGATACAAATGTAGTCACTTACCAAATAAATCACCTTGGAAAAGAAAATTATCAGTATATATACCTAAGGTCTAATTTGCAAAACAATACTTTTCAAAAACCACCTATACCTAGATAATTTATAATAAAGTAAGTGATGTCAAAAATACAAATGGGTCCTCTTTTAATATTTATTTTCTTGGTGTTTCTGTAATTAGATATCCTTTGGATAGCACCATCCCTGTATTATTTGCAACTCCCAGCAATAGTTTGCTATTACTTTTAACAAAGCTTGGGTGTCAAAAATGTGAAAGGACCTTTAATTAAAACATAGGTTGTCTTCTGCTAACCATCCATTATTAAATGGTGAAGTATATAAATAACCTTCAACAAATAAACAACTTCAATTTTTAAAAAGGCGTTTAAATAAGGTAACATAAACAGACAGGGGTCTCACAACTATGATTTTCTTGGTTATTCCAAGCTAAGAAGAGGGAAGAAAGGCAGGGACAGCAGCCGGCTGTGTAGTCTTTTGAAATAATTTTAGCCTGAAATGAGACTCAGCAAAAAAAATAAAATAAAACAAACTGCTCCCTCAAATGTTTAAGAAAAATATGATTCATTTTAAAAAATCCAACAGTTGCCTTAGAGAAGAGCAAAAAATGATTCTGTCTTGTATGGAGCTATCAGACTTGCTTAAGCACCTTAATTTTTCCAGTGTTTATTTAATCTAGAATGTTAAAAAAAAAGTGATTTTGAAAGTCTAAGTGGGAAAAGAATTAAGGTGACATCAATCAGAAGACTTTTTGTCATATATTCAGTGTCTACAGGACAAAACAGAGCAACTAAAAGTATTACCATGTGTACATTATGTAACCCTCGTCTACAACAAACATGGACCTTAAAGGCTCACACATTCTGCAAACATCTATTTATGCACGTACTTAAATATGTGACAAATGTCAGATACAAACGACCTCAAAATGACACAACTTATACAAGTTCTTTGCTGACTGTATTACGGCCTCGGAAGACATGGCTATAACCAGGCCTGATGCCTTACCACTGCACAGTAGACGCCTAACATGAGCAGTAATTCTGCGGGTCTGGGTCTGGTGCTGTTGCACCCACGCCCCGCAAGGACCTCCGCATTGGTGACCGCGCGTTACCTCACCTTGTATATCCACGGTGCACAGGTTTCCCAACGACCATTTCCCAGATCTCATGGGAAGAAATGGCTGCTAGTCATATTCCAGTTGAAGAGCATTTTTCAATGTTCCTCCAATGTTCCCGAACACTGATTCGGGAAGCAGAAAGTGCAATTCCAACCATCCCCAAAGACGTGGGAAGGAGTAAAACGCGGCCAGCCTGACCCTAACCGGCTGTTGGCCAGTACTGAGGGGGCTTTTCCGAGCTCCCCACCACCCGCAATCCCGGCCTCCCTTACACATGCCATGCCCCCAGCTGATGGAAGTTCAGGGGATGAATCCCCCGGAGCTGGTGAGATGGAGACGCAACTTCCCAACAAAGTGTTAAAAAGTCCTTTCTTCTGCAAAATGCATCCACCAGCCCATCACACCGATCCCGCCGTGGGCTCCCCGCCCCCCCCCCCCCCCCCCCGTCCCTTCACCCGGCCAAAGACAACCCAAACCACCGCGGCGGCGAGCCCTGGCGCCTTTCTGGCTCCTGATCCGTGTCCCCAGGATGGGGGAGCACCGCCCGGGCAGCGGCCCCCCCCCCCAATCCTCTGGCCGGCACCCCGGCGTCTGGCACCCGGGAAGTGGCGGCAGGAGTTGCAGAGAGCCCCCTCTCCCGGGGACGCGGGGCCGGGCGCGGCCCTCTCCGGGCTGACCCGAAGGCGTCGGCCACTGCCACGGTCGCCGCGGCGCGGCTCCCCATTCATGCCCGGCCGCCGCCGCAGAGGGGCGCCCCGCGCCCCAGCCCCAGCCCCCGCCGGGCCCACGCGAAGGGAGCGCGAGGGGAGAGGCGGCGCGGCGGCCGGCAGCATGCGCCAGACACGTTGTCGCGCTCCGGCCGCCCGCCCGCGGGGAAGCCGGGGAGCAGGGGGCCGGGGCCGGGGGCCGGAGCGCCGCGAAGGCGTCCCCTCCGCGCGGGCCGGACTGGAGCGCCGGGCAGCGCCCCCGGCCCCCAGCCCCCGGCGCCCAGGCCCCCCGGCGCCCGGCGGCCCCAGCCCAGGTGCGGAGGAGGCGGGGCGGGCCCGGGTCCCGCGTGGCGCGCGGAGCCCAGCAACAGGGCGCCCCCGTCCGACCCCGGCGCGCGGGGAGACCGTTACCCGAGCGACATGGGACCCCCGGCAACTCACCGGCTCGCAACTCGGCCGCCTCCTGGCCGCCGCCGCCGCCGATCCTCTCGCCCGCCGCCGCCGCTCTCCTTCAGCCGCAGGCGCCGCCGCGCAGCCCCATCTACAAACTCCGGGCGCGGAGTTGGGGACGGGAAATGCGGCTCTCGCTCCCCGGCGCCGCCCCTCCCTCGCTCCTCGCTCCACACTCCGCCTCGGCTTGGTGGCCCGCGCCGCCGCTACCACCACGCGCGCGGCCGACCTCGCCGCGCTGCCCTCCTCCCCCGCCTCCCGCTCCTCCCGCCGCCGCCGCCGCCGAGGCGCGCGCCCGCCCTCCCTGCCCCGCGCGTGCGCCGGACGCCGGGAGCGCGCGCTCGGGCACGTGGGAGGCCGGCCCCGCCCCTCGCCGCGCGGCGCCCAGGTGGACGGCGCCCCTCCGAGCGCCCCGGCCTGGCCCCGCCTCCCGCGCCCGCCGCCTCTCCCGGCTCTCGGTGCCCGCGGGGGGACTCGGTCACGCCTCACGTCCGCTGGGTCTTCCCGGCCCCGTGGCGCGGTCACCCGGCTTTTACCGACGGGCAGGGGACTCCCCGGACCCCAGCGAGGCTCCTTCCCGCCCTCCTCCAGAGTTCACCCTCCAAGGACCCGGTCGCGGGCCCGAAGCGCCCCCAGACCGGGAAGGCAGGCCCGGGAGCCCCTCCCCGCCCGCACGCCCCCGAGTCTGTGTGTGTCTGGCGGTCTCCGCACAGCGGACGGTGTCCGCGAATTTCCTCCCGCAGGCCCGGCTCCGGGGTGTGATTCACACCCGAGGACATGGACGGACACTGGCTCCTTTCATGGCCTCGGCGCCCCGAGGAGCTCCGGGCTGTGCGTCCCCGACACCACTGCTCGGCTCCTCCCCAACATCTCTCCAGACCCGGCGTGGGGGCTCCGCACCCTCGCGCCTCGCCTCTGCCGGGAGGGCGGTGAGCGGGGGTGGGTGTCCGATGTGCCCATGACACGTCTCCACGAGAGCGCAGATTTCCTGTTTCCCATGAAAGGCACTGAGCCATGCAGGACAGCAGCGAAGCAGGCAGAGAACTTGGGTTCCCTGAACATCTGCCTCATCCCCAAAGACCTCCCTGTGACCCCTCGGACTTGGGAGGAGGGGGGCTTTTGATGAGGATGTTATTTAAATTTTACAAAATGTGTTTCCTGCCTTCTTTTCAAATCGTGAGTGTAGACGGAGCAAGCAAAGCTTGACAGGAGAGGAATGTCACATGAGGGACCTCCAGCAGGCGGTCCTTCCTGGCTTCTCTCGGGCACGTGCACCGTCCTGCACAAAGCAGGCATTGGATGGACCTCTGCAGAACCAGCGAGTGCATAGTGGCCTGGTGGTTCCAGGGATGGGGTTTCAGGCCGTGTTGTCCACGCTGCCCTCCCCTCTCTCTCTCCTCCCCTCCCCTTCCCCTTCCCTGTGAGTGTGGTCGGCCTGGGAGCCAGGGAGCAGGTAACTATGGACGGGGTGTATTCAGAAGGCCCAGGCCCCCAAACTGGTTTTTCTCCGCAGCCTCAACCAAGCAGCAAAGATTAATTTACTTTTCCTTGGGATCATTAATTTTGCAAACCAACATTCAGAGGGAGTTTGTGGAGTATTCATTTAGAACCTTCTGTCCTGGAACAGCAAACCTGAGGAAGGGAAATCGGAAGCACCTGAGGGGACTGGCATGTCCTAACAGGTACAGAGTAGCGGTAGTCAGCCAGGCTGGATGAAATGGGGCAGAGCGGGTTGTGTGCCCAAGAGTGAGGCGAGGCAGAGGCAGAGAGGGAGAAGGTTTCTCTTCTGAGGGAGTCAGCACACCTTTCAGCAAACCCTTTCCCACCTCCTTGCTCGCCAGGCCAGCTTGCTGGCCACGGGCCCCGCAGAGCCCCATTCCTGCTGCACCCCAGCCAGGCCTGTGAACTCATTTCTCTCTCCCTCTGCCTCCCAAGCTCATCAACCGCTTCCCACCCAGCCAGTGGCCTGAGCGCCTCTGGGGGAGAGGAGTGAATGTCACTGCTGGGTGTGATCCTTTAGTTTTCCCAAGGGTCTTCTGGGAACAATGTCCTAACCCCCTTCTCCATCTCCATTCCCTGCAAATAGGGTAAAGCAGTTTGCAGGAGGGCAAGAGAGCACGTCTCTGCCCCTCCGAACACAACCCATAGACCTTGGCTTACAGCTGGGACCTGCCAGCTCCCTTCTCCCTGCGTGTGCCAGGGAGATTCCCGCAGCATTTGGGAGCAGGAATAGAGGAACGATTCTCTTTCATGTACAGTTCCAAGTCTGTTCTCTAAAAAAAAAAAAAAAATGACAGCAGTTTTTAGATGTAGGCTTATCATAGCTGTACGGCTCAGCCTCCTCCTCAGAGCAAGAAAAAAAAATGATTTTGCTCCACAACCATCTTCAATCGCTCCTCTTCAGGGTGTTTCTGCCAGGGAAGTGTCTCTTTCAGTGTCTATATTTTATCAAATACTCATAAACAGCTTAAATTATGAAACACTGCTTCTTCTTATAAATAATAGTGCCGCCTGATGACTGCGCCTTGGAGATGCCAAGATACACTTAAAACGATTCAACAGGAACATTTTAAGGACTCTCACCAGCCCACCTTTCTGAGAAGCCATCATTTCCGGGACACCACCCATCCATTCCTGGTGCCTGCTGCACATTCTTCACTCCTGCAGAGGGGAATGTTATGATTGAAAATGATGGGGAGTCCTTCCTTCTCTTCAGTATCCTTAATGGTCTGACTTCTCATTCCCCTCAAGGTTACTCTAAAGGGATCATCATTTTACCGCAGCCTACTATCTCTCATCATAACTCAATTTAACGTCTAAATTTTTAGTCTTAATTCCGGAGCATCCGTCATTGGTTTTATTTCCTCCTTCCAACATGAACAAAAGCTTATATGCTTCTAATAAGATTGTGTCATCTCCTCTGACCGGCCTTGCTGCTTCAGAAAGGGAGCATTTTGCTAATCCAGCCGCAATTTTTAGCAAAGCAAGTCCTACCTGCTCGTCTTCCAACTAATCCATCATAATAAGAGCAGGGATGGTCCTGGAATATAGCTTTATGAAAAATTGCAGCTGACATGCATCACGAAGTCCAAGCAAGCGTCTCTGCAGGGTACTTTATTTAGCTCCAGCCCTTTAATCTCTGCTCGGACAGCTAGGTCAGGCTCCGCGCTCCAGCCTCCTTGCTAACAACCTTCCTAATTCAAGTCTCTCTCTTGCTTGTTTGCAGTTCTCCCCATGATTAGAACAGTGCTTCAGGGTTTGGGCTCGCCCAGAGAACTTTAAGAAACAAACAGAAAGCCCACCGAAGGCGGGGTCCCACCCTCAGATTTCACTGTTCTGGGCACCAGGGTTTTCAGGGCCCTCCAGGTGATGCTGATAGGCAGGCAGAGTTAAAGACTTCTCTCTATAAGGAGCCACCTTCCCAACAACATTTATCCCCAGTCTTCCCAGAACATGGAGGTGGCTCCAAATTACCTCAAGTAATCAAATTAAAACACCTAATCCTGCGCTTTAAGACTCTTTGCCAATTGACTAGAATAGTCCCCTTTCAAAACAGCTTAAATTTATCTCCTTCCTAAAGCTCTTCCAGATTAGTCTCACCTGGCTGCTGAAGACGCTGTTCCCGCTTCTCCCAGCATTCCGCTGCATCAGTGGACCAGCCCGGGGACCAGCCTGTGGCTGCTTTAACCTAGCTTTCTTTCCATGGCATCTCCGTCTCTCTGCAGTCCCACTAGGGCAGCGGTCGGCAAATTCATTAGTCCACAGAGCCAAATATCAACAGTACAACAATTGAAAATTTCTTTTGAGAGTCACATTTTTTAAACTTAAACTTCTAACGCCACTTCTTCAAAACAGACTCACCCAGGCCGTGGTATTTTGTGGAAGAGCCACAGTCAAGGGGACAAAGAGCCGCGTGTGGCTCTCGAGCCGCAGTTTGCGGAGCACTGCCCTAGGTCAACAGACAGTCTCAGAATGAACAGAAATGTCATGTTTTAAAAAACTGTATTGGTTTGAGAGAAAGAGACATCCACTTGTGTTGTTTTGTTTTGTATGTGTTTCTGTTACTCACTGGAGGATATTTTCCATTGATTTTTAGAGTCGAAATGAGCGGGAGAGACAGGGAGAGAGAGAGAGAGAAAGACATCAATTGCTTGCCTCCTGCTCATAGCCGGGGATCCAAGCCCACAACCAATGTACTGATATATGCCTGTTACCAGAATCGAACCCGGGACCCTTCAGTCCACAGGCTGACGCTCTATCCACTGAACCAAATTGGCTAGGGCAGAAATGTCATCATTCTTAGCAAGACTTTCCCCTGTCTACATTCCCTGACACAATGGCTGTTCATTCTTCTTCTTCTTCTTCTTTTTTTTTTGTTGCTACAATTAAAGCCAGCAGTTTCAAGAATTTATGTGTTTGGATGTTTTTTGTTGTTGTTTCTTACAAAGGAAAAGCTATTCCACTGTGTCTCCCTGACTCTCTTTGCCACCATTCATTTACTGTGGGCCTTGGAGTTGGCTTCCACACCCACCTTCCTACGTAAGCTACTCTTTGCATCACAACTGATATTTTCATTGACATGTTCATTCATTCATTCATTCATTCATTAGTGGTAAATGCTGGGAATAAAATAATCAACAATATCAATTTACCCCTCCCTAATGGTGAAGAACAATAACCAATCAAAGTATCCTAAGATAAGTGCTATGTTAATAGTCTTAACCAGACACAATGAAACAGTGGGGAGAGTCTTTGCTTAGGGTTCAAGCAATCCAACATCTCTGCAAGTGTTTGAGGTTAACCTGCACTGCCCCCAACCTTATAAACATCTCTTTTCCTTCCACTTCCATGATTGTGTACAACCCAGGAACTTCTACTTCTCTGATGAGTCCTTCATTGACCTCTTAACTTGTTGTGTCATCTCCTCCCACTTCCAAAATAAAAACGTCCCCCCCCCCCCCCCACGAATGGAAGAGATTTTTGAGGGAGAAAGTATCAAAAGAGGAGAGACGACTGTTTCTCTCAAGAATCTCTGGGACCCTTAAGGCTCTATCTCCAATAATTCCGCATCTATATGCACAGTTCTACTCTCCCTGGAGCATGTTTTCAACTTCCCACGGGATGTGTCCACCTGGATGGTCATTGGCAGCCTGAATTAACATCTCTAAAACAAAGTCCTTGCTTCCACCACCCCTGGCTGGTTTCTCTCCCTTTTCCTCCTGCTCTTTCCCTCTCCACTCTTTCCTTAACAGATCCGGCCGGCATCCAGGCCCCTTGAAGTTTGCTTTCTCAGTGTCACGGGAGTGGATTCTCTTGTCAGTTTCCTCTGGCCCTACAGGAAGTCTCCTTGCCCAAACCCTTATGCACCTCAAGGCCAAATGTCAGTCACATTGTCCCGGCCTCCTCACGGCCCCCATTCATGAGACCAGTCACAGTGCTCCTCAAGGCTCTCCAGTATGTGAATATTACATGCCAGCCGTATCTTGCACCTTTATTCAGGGATGGGCAAAAGTAGGTTTAGAGTTGTGGGTACACGAAACCACATGAAACCAGCATTTATTCTTGTGTTATTGTTTATTTACTAAGCATTGCATTACAACTGTGAGCCTACTTTTGCCCACCAGGTATTTCCATCCTCTGTTTTTGCAGGAATACGGATTAGAATCCAAGTTGTTACGCCCATCTTGCCTTCTCCTTTTCCAAAACCTTTCCTGCCCCATCCCAAATGGAGACAGCCGCTTCCTTTGCAGCACTAAAGCCCCTTTCCTATTCTGCTTCACAATAGTATCATTTACATTTTTAAATATTTATCTTAACACTCTTTTCCCCACCACCTCCTCCACCACCACTCCAGCCCCATTCCCATTTGCTCACAGATAAGAGCCAGGTGCCAGATACAGGAATGCCTACAGAACTTGGCACAATACCGCTCTTAGAACAGGTTTATTTGTTAGAACAGAGAAAGTTGTTAGTTGGCGGGCTTCTAAAATTAGAGAGAATTAAGTGTGGGGGTGGGGGAGAATGTTGCTAATTAGAATTGAACTCGTGTTCTTGAATATGCAAGTTATAGCTGAGAAGCTCTTACAAGGACAATCATGTCTCCGGCAGAGACCCTAATTGCTCTAGTTGAGTTTATCCGTCAACAGCCAGTTTCTATACCTAATTAATCCACCGGGATTCTCAGTTAAAGTTAGCTTCAAAATTACTTCTCCTCCATTTCTATATGAGCCGGAAAAAACAGCCCTTCTACGTACCCAGGTACTGAAAGAAAAGTTAAAAAGATATGGTCTGGCTGGCATAGCTCAGTATTTAAACACAGACCCATAAACCAGGAGATTATGGTCAGGGCACATGCCCAGGGTTATGGGGTGTGCGGGAGGCAGCTGATCAATGATTCTTATCATTGACTAGAGGTCTGGTACATAAAACCCATGCACTTGGGGTAAGGAAGGGAGGGAGATGATCTCCTCAGCCTGGCCTGCACCCTCTCACAGTCCAGGAGCCCTTGGGGGATGTCTGACTGATAGCTTAGGACCACTTCCCTAAGCCTGCAGTCAGACATTCTTAGCTCCCCGCCACTGCTGCTGAGCTTGCCAGCCATAAGCCTGGCTCAGGGCTTCTGGCTGAGTGGCAGTCCCCATATGAAAGCACACTGACCACCAGGGAACAGCTCCTATGTTGAGCATCTGCCCCCTAGTGGTCAGTGCACCTCATAGCCACTGGTCATTCTGTTGTTTGGTTGATTTGCATATTAGCCTTTTATTATATAGGATGTTTCTATCTCTCCCTCCCCCTTCCTCTCTGAGATTTATATATGTATATGTATATGTATATCTATATAGATATGGATATATAGATATATGGATATATAGATATATAGATATAAAGATATATAAGGTTAATATGCAAAGTGTCCCTTCAGGAGTTTGACCAGGAGATCGGGTGTTTGATCGCTCACTATGATGCTGACCACCAGAGGGTGGCGTGGAACGAAGGAAGGCCCTGGTCGGCCCTGATTGCTGGACAAGCCTAGGGACCCTACCCATGCAGAATTTTGAGCACCAGGCCTCTAGTGTGTGTGTGTGTGTGTGTGTGTGTGTATGTGTATGTGTGTGTGTATATATATATATGTATACATATACATATACATATACATATACATTGCCCACCTACAATAGCAAAAGGTAAAACTATGAGTATTACCCTTCATATATGTGTAATTAAATTTTTTTTAAAACTGTGAATGTATGTGGATTGATTGGTCAGTTGCTATAATCAGATTATGCTTTTTCAGACCCTGTTTGGGATTCAGAAGAATAGGCTTTTTGGCCATCATTGTCACCCGTTAAGAATGCCAGGGTTTCTTTGTATAAAAGAGACCTGCCTTGAAACCGCACATTCTGAACAGTTTAGTCACACTACAACAGGTTTGGCAAACCTGTGGGGGAGGAGTGAATATAAAGTTTCCTCTGTTTTATCTGTTCCCTTTGCCCTTTGAACTGCAGATTTTTTTAAACGAAAGATTTGTCAGTACTTGATTAAAGATTGACTGGAATTCTCCATGTGGTCATTTGTGTCATAATTTTGTTTCTGATTTTTTTTGCTCCCCTGAGTATATGCTTCATTGTTGAGTATATGTATTTGGAACTATTACTGGTAAAAAAAATTTTTGAAGTAATATCAAAACCAAAACCAAAACGAACAAACAGAACTGGGAGTGTGCATGGTGCCAGTGTGGGGTGCTGGGCAAACTGGGGAGGCAGAGAAGCTCGCAGTCCTGGAGGGCAAAGGAGGTCTTTGTGGGGGTTTGTGGCATCAATCAGAGAAAGCGTCTGACTCGGGATTATGACAGAAACAAAGGGTAAAACTCTGAGTCTGAGGCTCTTCCAGAGCACTAGAGAGCAGGCAGAGGGTAAAACCGAGCCGTGAGCATGTAGGCACCTAAGTCATTGTTGTTATGTGAATGAATGAATGAAAGATGGTCAGGATCACGGGACTGGGGACAAAGATGGAAATGTGTGTGTGTGTGTGTGTGTGTGTGTGTGTGTGTGTGTGTGTGTAGAGGGTGGTCAGGGCAAGCCATTTTGGCTGTTTAAAAATATCTAAGAAGTGAATAGCCTGTTCTAAAGTGATGCCATCTTCATGCTAGAAGTCCAAGGCATTTCATTCCTCCTTAAAACATTAGCTGTTTATAAACACGAAAGACCAGCTTTTTTGTGGGTTTTTTTTTTTTAACCCTGCTTTGGTAATAACAGTGAATAAAAGCAACGATCTATTGAGTTCACTCCTAGGTGGCAGACAATGTTTTATGCCTTTTATATCCCATTTGAGTCATTATCATCATCACTTTAGAAACGAGCTCACAAGAGAAGAGTGATTAAGTAAGAAAGGAATGGAGAGCTTCATATCCCCTTCACTCTGTGTAAACCCACTCCTCCCCCAGGAAAGAATAACACGAGGACGAGTGAAACACCCTTTCAATACAACTTATAGCTGATCTATAGCAGAGCATTGCAAAAACTATGGATTTTTCGTTTGTTCCCCCCCTCCCTCCTTGCCTGTCAACTTCAGCTTCCCTGGAGAATGTGGCGGATGCAGGCATCATCCTCACATCTGCTTTCAGGGGAGACTTGCTGCCCAGCTGCAGGAGAGCTGTCAGAAGAAAGCCTCCAGCTGTCAGCCTGGGGATGCCTCAGCTGCAGAAAGCCCACATGCTCACACTCATGCCCCCCCCCTTCCCAGGTGGTCGCATTAAATGACGGAGGAAGGGAGGAAGATAAAGAAAGGCTCGGATGCTGCAGCCAATGGGGCAAGTCTGAGAGGCCACTTTCGCTCCAGAGCCCCCTGTGGGGCCAGCAGAGGCTGCTATTCAGGTCTGCCTCCCACACGAATTTCTCTCTGGACCCAATCTTGCTACCCTCCCCTTCCTTCCACAGGTGTTCATCCAAGTGTCCCCACTGGACTGGACCCTAAACTGTCTCAGAGATGGGGGACCCATTTTGATTCATATATCACACATTTCTTTACTTTAGGAGGAAAATATAATTCAGGTATGCCAATTCAATCGTTTCAATGGAACGACTCTGAATCCATTTAATTATTTGTACTTATGTGTATATTATTTGTCTGTAGTTATGCATTGTTTGAATGTCTTCTATCTACATAGTCATTTTGCTAGTTGCTATGAGGGATATAATTAGGGGAAAGGAATTTTGTTGATTTAGAAGAGCATACAGTTTATGATAGATGCCTGTTATTTTGATCTAATAGTCCTTCCTTGATCTTCTGATAACCACAGCCCCTCTCTTTCTTTGAGGAAATCTTTCTCTCACTACTCATTGCATTAGATCCTGGTGGTGCTGCTAGTCATCATATCCTTCCCATACTCTCATAGGAGTAGCCATGTGACTGACGCCTGGCCAATCAGAGGACCCCATTCCCTGCAGCCACAGTGGTCCAAGAAGTAGGCATAATACCTAAATCAAGAAAATTTTGGACTTTTAAAATATAGCATAGCAGGGAGAAAGATAATTGTTTCTTCCCTCAAGTCAACACTTGGGAGAAACTCAGAAAAGGGAAATTTAGTCATGCTCAAGGCCAGCCCTACTTCTAGACTTCTCTGGTCACATCCTATATAATAAAACCCTAATATGCAAATCAACCGAACAGCCAAATGACTGGTTACTATAATGTGCACTGACCATCAGGGGGCAGATCCTCAATGCAGGAGCTGCCCCCTGGTGGTTAGTGTGCTCCCATAGGGGGAGCACCACTCAGCCACAAGCTGGGCTCCTGGCTGGTGAGCACAGCCGGGGTGGCAGGAGCCTCTCCCACCACCTCCACTGTAGGCAGGGGGTAAGGAGCAAGAGGTCCTGGACTTTGAGAGGGTGCAGGCCGGGCTGAAAGGACCCCCTCCCCTGCATGAAATTTTGTGCACTGGGCTTCTAGTAAGTGCATAAGAACCTTTTTCACTAAAGTTAAACTGAGTTGGGTTTCCAACACTTGTTACCAATAGAGCTCTGACATATAGATGATCTAGTTAGGGGAGAAGTTATACACTTATTAAATAAATGTTAAGTCACAGTTCAATCAATATATGACTATATGGTACAGTGAGGTAAATAATTATGCAGATATTGACATATTGTGGAACTTAACATTTATTTGATTAATGGTTTTAAAATTAAGAAGTGATGATTATAATTTATCTTATGCTAAGTCAATATATAATTCTCACAAGTTTAAATCTTCCTTAAATGTTTTACTTATACCCTAACTGGTTTGGCTCAGTGGATAGAACATCAACCTGTGGACTGAAAGGTCCCAGGTTCAAGGGCATGTACCTTAGTTGCAGGCACATCCCCAGTGGGAGGTGTGCAGGAGGCAGCTGATCGATGTTTCTCTCACATCGATGTTTCTCACTTTCTGTCCCTCTTTCTTCCTCTCTGTAAAAAAAAAAAATCAATAAAATATATATTTTTAAAAAGAGTTTAGAATCAGAAAGCTCTGGATTCACCACTTATGAGCTCAGTAACCTTGGGTAAGTTATTTAATATATGAAAACTTTCCTTATCTGAAGAATGAATATAATAGGCCCACCTGCAGGATATCGTAAGGATTCTAAATTAAATCTTTAAAATGCCTGATACAGTTGTCTGCTCAGATCTGAGAGTAATTATTGACCATTATTTTTCACAGTGGTTGTGGAACAGCAAATGGTCATTTACTAATTATCTTTAGTGCACAATTCTGAGCTATAAGAATGTTCTTAGATTTTCTTTCCTCTCAAAGAAGACAAAGTTTCCATTAATATCTATTATTGTTAAACATTGGTCAGAAAGTTTTAGCCAGTGCAACAGACAAGAAAGAGAAGAGATATATTAGTAGAAGGGAGAGACAAAGTTATTGTTATTTACAGATAATGAAATTGTCTCTCTAAATAACCAAATATAATAAAATAAAAGAGCTAATAGAACTAAAAGGATTGGAAAGATACTCACATCTGGTCAAAACTCATATATTTATACATAGACATAATAACAAGATAGAAAATTAAACCAAAAGAGGAAATACCCCATTCACAATAACAATAAAAATGTGTCATATCAAAAACTAAAAATAAAGCCAATTAATTTAAACATGCAATACTGAGAAAGAAGGGATGGATAAATGACACAAAAGTAAAAAAATACATCCATGTATATGTAGAAATTTGGAAATGCAAAAGTTATTATTTAGAATTTGTAGAGAAAAGTTTGAAGACCTCAAAAAAGTGTTGTGATGATAACTGGCAAAACATTTCAAAAATAACATCCAAAAATCTGAAACCGGTTTGGCTTAGTGGATAAAGCGTCAGCCTGTGGACTGAAAGGTCCCAGGTTTGTTTCCAGTCAAGGGCATGTACCTTGGCTGTGGGCACATCCCCAGTAGGGGGTGTGCAGGAGGCAGCTGTTTCTCTCTCATTGATGTTTCTGACTTTCTATCCACCTCCGTTCCTCTCTGTAAAAAATCAATAAGATATATTTAAAAAAAAATAACATCCAAAAAATAAATTCCAGATGAACTAAAGATTTAAATTTAAAAAATTAAACCATATAAAGAGTTAAAAGAAAACACACCATTACACCAAGACCTAAACATTAATCAAAAGACTAAAAACTGACTACATAAAGTTATTTGGAGGAAAAAAATGCCTTAAACAAAGTTGAAAATCAACTGTCAAATTCACAAATAAAATTGAAATTCATGACAAAGTCTTGAGTCATCATATGTAAAGACTATCTAAAAATCAATATAAATATAAATAACCAGGTCTAGTCTAAATTAATAAATGACAAATGTAAGCTTGATTGAATCAATGTTCTTCCAGATTGACCTTTATGCTGGGTAATTTATGAACTTGTCAATTGAATCGGATCAAGCTTCTCAAATTATTCTTTAAAATGAAAACAAAGTATCAGGAAGATTACTTGAGTGAACTTGATTCCCAAAGTGTAGGGATTGTACTTGCTTTAACTAAAGCCTTTTGTGCAGTACCTGGCTGGGTGGCTCACACAGATGGTATTTAATGATAATGATGCAGTCTATAATAATGTTCACATAATATGTGAAATATTCTGTAATCATGTGAGCTTCTTTAAAATAGCAAACATGACTGATTAGATCAATATCACTTGCATATCATTATGGGCATGATTTTTAAAATTATCTTTGTACATTTTCATGATATCTTAGTATGCTCAAAGAATATTAGCAGAATTGTGGCAATGTTTCATAATGTATCATTTAGGGAATTCTGTGATAAAAATGTGGTAAGGTCTTATGAGATGTTACTATATAATTGGAGTATGGATTGCTTTGGAAATATTGTCCTATGATTTTTGTTTAATCCCAAGTATAATATAAACGAAAACCACACCAAACAACAACAACAACAACAACAACAAAAAACACTTGATATCTATTCCTTTTCTGGTACAGTTGTTTTACCTGATGTTAACTAAATTAACAAATTCAACTAATACTCATTTCAAGCACCTGATACGTGTCAGGTAGTATGAGGACAAGGGTGACTAGGAAGGCATGGTTCTGGTCCTCAGGGCTCCCACCATCTAGTCAGGCAGACATGCAAGTGTATTAGATTCACCACAGGTGCTCCAATAGGGCAAGTCCAGCTGCTCTGGGAACACATAGTCACTTACTAGTTCACCAAAACATGTTATTTACTTAACATCATATGTATTATATCGATTATGTACCATAACAAGGGTCCTTTTAGCCCATAATCTTTTCAGGCGTTTGAAAATCTCTGAGAATCCTAAAGCTTTATTAGTTCAAAAAAAAATGCACAACATGATAAAGAAAAAAGATGAAATATAAAATATAAGTATTTCATTAGATATTTGCAAAATATCATTGTTAATTTAGTATTTCATTATATTTAAAAATAATTTCTAGGTCAGATTTTCTACTTTTTGTGAGAATCATGAGTCTGATTAATGTTTGCATAGAAATCAGAGTTCTTCCAGAATTAAACTAGTTATTTGTAGCTAAATAATTTGACAGGCAAAATTATAAAATCATTTCAAAATGTCATAGCAAAAAAGTTACATTAGTTACTAGAGGCCCGACTTGCATGAAGATTCGTGCAAGCATAGGCCTTCCTTCCCGTGGCTGCTGGCATCACCTTTGCTCTGGCTAGAGCCGCCTTTCTGCCCTAGTTCCAGCCAGAGCCACCTTCTGCCTCTCGCCTTGTTGCGTCAATTTGCATATTCCCTCCTTATTGGCTGTGGGAGCCACCATCTTTGTCATGCAGTTACAGTCCATTTGCCTATTCCGTCTTTATTAGATAGGATGGGATGGGAGTTGATGGTAATAGATTGAATATAAAGTGTGAGAAGATCTAGAGAAGTTAGTTAAAATGGTTCTGTGTGTTAGGGATTGGCTATGTTAGGCGACCCAGTGTGTGATCTCAGTCTTCAGGGAACTCAGCAACAGACATGCAAATCCTATCACCCCACAGCGTTATAAAGGATGGAACCATGTTTTATATAAAGTATGGTGGTGACCAAAAGGGAGCCTAAGATCAATCACATAAGTTATTCAGAGAAAATTTCTTAGCGTTGGAGATGCTGTGGGTGGGACTTCAGAAATGAACAGCAGAGGTTAGGTGAACAGGTTGGGAAAAGAGAAGGATACTTGCCACAAGAACCAGAACTGGGAAGTCTGGAAGGTGTGAGGGTGTGTTCCGAGGAGTGTGCAACCTCAGCAAGCATCGAGAGGGGAGATAGAAAACAGTTCTGTGAGGGCAGATGGAGACAGTGAAGGGAGCCCTTGTGGCACGGCTTTGTTCTGTGAGTAATGGTAGGACCCTACTCGCTTCTTAAACGATCAGATTTCTGGTTTAGAAAGGCTGGCCTGGTGGTAGTGTGGAGGTTCTTCTAGAGACCAGGGAATCTATTAGGAAGCATCGATCAAAACAAAAGAATCCAAAAATGGGTCAAGGAAGGAAACTGATTTCAGTTGAAGACCTACTCAGTGGAACAGCAGGCTAAGTCTCTCACACATGAGGGATGGATTTGACTCCCATTTTAGAGAGGAGGAAGCCCCAGAAATGTTACAGTTTCGATGTCAGGACGTTGATGAGCAGTCAAGCACGGTCTCTGTGACACCGAATCATCTGTGTGTTTGTTTCTGCATGATGCTGCCTCTCAGGGATAAATCACGAAGGCTGGAATCAAAGCAAGAGCAGTAACAATAGAGAGAATGGGCAGGTTGAAGAGAGGTCCAGATGGCAAGGTCTCCCATATGTGGTTCCTGGACATGGAGAATGAAGAAAGGGTTTGGGATAACTCTCAGAGGTGGGGAAAACATGGAAGGATATGGAGGAGCTTATTTAGGGTACAACCAGGGTTTTCTGAAAGCATAGTGGGGATGACTGGGAGGGCGAGCAATCCCAGCAAAGCGGTCCTTGGGGAGGAACACAGAACAGTGTAGACTGAGACAGACCCTCTTCAGTCAGAACTAGACCTGGGTCAGTGACATAAGAAGCAGTTCAGATGATCAGGGGGCAATGGAGACCTGGAAGTTCAGCATCTGGACACCGTCTCCCTCACTTGGCTAGGTCTTGAATGGTCACTGCTGAGTGGGGACACATATACTAGAGAAAGTTTGCCCAGACTTTTAAGTTTATCTTCATGTGCCAGGTCAGTAAAAATTATTAGAGTGGGAAAGGTTGAAATAAATACAAATTGGCTGTCTCATTAAGGAATTCTAGTGTCCCTATTTATTATCATAGACTAGAGCATCCTCAAGTTTCTCCTTGGAACCTGCTAGAAATGCTAATTCCAAGGACCTCCCCAAGACCACTGGACTAGAGCTGCTTTCTGAGAAGAAAAGGCAGTGATATGCATGCCTCAAAGCACTACCTACCCCTCCCCTCTCTTCAACTCTTTTCTCCCCCCAATTCCTTCTAAAATGAAGGGATCATAGTATTTCTCTCAAATCTTAGAGACATTCAGAATGTGTCCAACACAGTTTGTGATGTTATGCTTTAGAGTTAGAAAGAGCCAAAAGGTGACAGCTATTGAGGTGGGAGAGGCCTTTCTAAATTACAAACCAGAGCAGAAGTTATAAAATAAAACTATTGATAAATGTGACCACAAAATTTTTAAAAAACTCCTCAAGGTCAAAATTCAGTAAATAAATTAAAATGCAAGTTATAAACTGTGAAAAAATAGCTGTACCATATGATGACAAAAAGTCATTATATACTTTAGAAACAAACAAACCCACTCTTACAAATAGGAGAGAAAAAGATAACCACCCCAATAGAAAAGTGGTCAAATAATAGTCGTGAAAAGGCAATTTGCAAAAGATGAACTACAGAGACCAATGAATATTTGACCTCATGAGAAATAAAAAAGCATATTAAAACAAGAAACCAATTTTCAACTACAAATTGGTTTAAAAATTTAATAATAAATGCCTAATGTTGTTGAAGGTATGGGAGAATAGACATTATCATAAACTACTTGAAAATATAAACTGCTATAAATATTTCTGGGAAACAATTTGATAATGCATCAAAAGTTTTGAAGATATGCAAATATTTGACCCAGCAAGAGAATCATGTTGATCTGAAAAGAATTCATCCAAAGGAAATAATCATAGATATGCATGCACATTTGTCTGAATAAATATTCATTTTAGTATTGCTGTAGGAATAAAATATTGAAAACAACCTGAACTCTAACAATATGTTGAAAGTTTATTAGATAATATATATCATATCTCTAAAAAAATCACTGTGCAGCTTTAAACCACTATGGGGTAGATGAAAATGTAATAAAATAAAATCATGTTTATAACATAGTATTAAATAAAAAGTTGCCTAATAAAAGAATATGCCTAGTAGTATCCCAGTCTTATAAATATAAATGTGTATTTGTATGTCTCTATTTATGTCTGCATCTCTGTACATCTCTGTCTCTATCATCTATATCTATAAGAATAAAGAAGTAGAATGTCTTTGAGGGCAAGGATTTTGACTAATTCACAGTGTAACTTCAAAGCTTGGAATAGTGGCTGGGCACATGGCAGGTATTCACCACATATCTGACTGTCAAAATATGAGTCTTTTTTTCTGATTGGTGAGCTTAACGCACATAAAGTTTTTTTTTCTTTATGTTTATCCAGATCTTCAAAACTGTCTACAATAAATTTGTATTCCTTTTTTTTTTTTTTTGAGCAGAAAAAGAGTTCACTCTACTTTTGAAAAAAATGTTAACGGATAAAATTAGCTATCTATAGACCCGACCCTAAGAGCTAATTGTCAGTATGGGGCTCATAAAATTGAAAACACCCACTTCAATCAAGGCGAACTGAGCAGTGTTGTAGGAAGGTTGACAAAGCTGTGATTATAATCCAGGAAACTTAAATCTATTCAGCTCTTTTGTATTGCTCTTGGAGTGTGACTTTAAACCTTCCCACCAAGTATCCTAAAAAAAATATCTCAAGATTTTAAAGTTAAGGGTGAAGTTTCTTCAAAATGTACCCCTAACATTCATTTAAATTTTGCATTGGGCTTCATACCATATCCAGTTTATTGCATATAAAAATATTTGAAATTATGTAGCATCAAGTAAGACTGGTTCTCTGGAAGATTCTCCATGTTATTCTGTGATTTGCATGCCCAAAGGCATTTGCTGGGTCTCTTTATGAGGACTGCGTAGGCAAGGCTGGAAAACACAGTGTGTTAGCAGAGCTGAGAAAGTGGAGTCAGAGTTTGTTAGCATGCGTTCAGAAGTAGGTTGACTAATTGACATCAGTGAACCATCTGCTTGGCAAGTATGTCTCTGCAGAAAAATCTCATGGGGTGAAAATTAAATGAGAAATAAAGAGTTAAATGTAACACCTGACATGCGGTAAGCTCTCAATAATGCTAGCTAGTTGTTATTAATTATTATTACCGCAGAGAGCTTTCACACCCAGATGTCACTACCACTTACATTATCAAACTAATTTGCTTTACTCTGATTCTGTGTGTGCCACGCCACATTCTCATTCAACCGCCCACAGGGAGCGAATGATGGAAATAGGTTTGTGCAGCCATGTTTACCTTTGGGAAGGAATGAATCCGTTCCTCCTCTGATACTCTTTTCACAGGAACCGCAATCAAATCTCTTTACCCGTGGATGGAGAACCAGACCTTGGAACATAGTGATGCTATTAAGGTAAGGCTACTCCTCTTTGAGGCAAATCAAGATCATATGTCTCTTCTTTTTAGCTATCATAGCTTATTTCCCTAACTTCATTGACAAGAGTAAAGTTTTCTAGTAAATTCCATATTCTCTAAAGCAGAAGAGTTCAAAATATTTTGGCCATAGGACATAGTGAAAAAAAATTTTTATAAGGTGATTCAGAACTTAACATTGAAAGTTTCATGAAAAAAAAAAACCTACCCTAATCACATTAATGACCTAAAATCAGAATTATAGGCAAACTAGAGGCCCAGTGCATGAAATTCATGGGGAGGGGGATAATCCCACAACCCGGCCTGCACCCTCTCCAATCTGGGACCCTTGGGGATGTCCAACTGCCAGTTTAGGCCTGATATCCTCCCCTGCCAGCCTGGTGACCCATAACTGCCCCTGCTGGCCTGACCACCTACAACTGTCCTCCCCTGCTGGCCTGATGACCCATCACTGCCCTCCCCTGCTTGCCTGATTGCCCACAACTGCCCTCTCCTGCTGGCTTGATCACCCATAATTACTCTCGTCTGCCATGATCCGCCGCCTCCGCTAGGACCGACATCCTCCGGGCAAGGCAGAACAACAGGACTCCCAGGCCTCGCTGTGTGAAGCGGCCACTGGGCCCCCTCTTCACTGTGCATGCGGCTATCTTGTGGTGGCCATCTTGTGATGATACCGTGTGGTGTCACCTATGCTTTTATTATATAGGGTAGCTGCTGTCCTGGAATCCACAGGAAAAAGCTGATAGTGCCTTCCCATTTAGTCTGATTTTCTTGTCTGTTTATTCTGTTGTCCAATCTGAACTGTGTGGGTCTACACCCGACACATACAATCCTCCACCTACGACCCCTGGCCAGCCTTGAGCTCTCAACATCCAGACAAGCCCAACTATTGCTTATCCATACAGCAACCATTAGTCTTGCCTGGAGTTTTCAGGACACTTTTAATATTTTATGCTATGATCCTAGTTTTGGTTTAGAATATACTGTCTTTGGCCTCAGTCCCCTGGTTTGCCCTGGTCCCCTAAATTCTGACCTCAGCTTCAACCAGAGAACTTACAGTGACTGAAAACCCTTTTCTCCCCATTAAAGATCCCCATTCACTCTCTTATTGGGCTGGGCACTGTTCTCCAGCCCACCAGCTCCAATCGGCCCACACTTTGTCCATTCCAGCCACCTCCATCTTCCAAATAGTCTCTGTCCATTCTAAGAGGGAGTAACGCCTTCTGGTTAGTGCTTACTGTGTGTGGGGGAGCAACTTTATGAATGACTGATAAGTGCAGACACAGACTACTTCCCAAGAAGGTTCTGTTTTTCATCCCAATGATTTTTGTTTGTTTGTTTGTTTTTGTAGAAACAAAAGGTAAGTAATTTCTGGAATCAGAGAACTATGGGTTCAAATCCTTGTTCTGCCACTTATTACCTGTGTAATAGTCAACATCATTTCATGAATTAACCTCCTAACTGTTTTTTAAAGATCAAATAAAATCTTGTACTATGTAAATGCTTAATGAGGCAGCTAGCACAAATAGGTGATGAATAAATGTTAATCAATTACATTTACTTTTATTCTAGTAAGTAATGCATGAAGATAATTTATGGTCAGCCCTCAACATCCCATAGGAGAATTGGTTCCAGGACCCTGAAGATACCAAAATCGACTTGTATGTTCAAGTTCCTTATATAAATTATTATAATACCTAATATAATATAAATGTTATGTAAAGAGTTGTTATACTGTATTGTTTAGGGAATAATGACAAGAAAAAGTCTGTACATGTTCAGGATAGATGCAACGCTTTATAACTAACCACATAGTACACATCAGCAACAACATAACATTTTTCCCCAAGTATTTTTTAAACAATATATTTTATTGATTTTTTACAGAGAGGAAGGGAGAAGGATAGAGAGAAACATCAATCAGCTACATCCTGCACACCCCTCACTGGGAATGTGCCCACAACCAAGGCACATGCCCGTGACTGGAATCAAACCCAGGACCCTTCAGTCAGCAGGCCGATGCTCTATCCACTGAGCCAAACCAGTTTTTGCATCCCCTCAAGCATGTTTGCCTAGTGGTTGGTTGCATCTGCGGATGGACACGGAGGCCTGACTGTACTAGTATATTCTGGTAGCAAGGTAATGTTAGTGTGTCTTAAACACTCATATTACACTAAAGGCTTCATGTGCCTTATTGGATCAACTATGACTTGATCTTAGAACAGCTCAGCAGGGATCCTTATCGTTTTGTAGATGAGAAAGTTGAAGTCCAAGGCCAAGATCACAAAAACTGGACTTGAATCCCCAAAATAGACTTTTGACCCCATTTATGGTATAAGATCCACTGGGGTCAGAATTCTCTACTGATTGGATTCAGATTGCTCATTATACTAGTATACACCTATCTAACTACATTTCTTGCTCATCCCCAAGATGAGGATTATAGGCTACTTCCCATTACTCTTCTCCCTCCATTAGGTTAGGGTCATCTGGAAAAATCTTTGGGCTGAAACAGCTGGAAGAAGCAGGTTCAGGTCCTGATGGAAAAGCACTTAGGAACTCACCATTTTTCACTGTGGTGGTCAGTATCAAAAGTTCTGAATAACTGACTCAGTCCAAGGCTAAGTGGGCGGGGCCCAGCTCCCAGACCCCTGCCTTGATGGTACAGCTTTCCACATCTGTGTTCACTCCCGAGGCCACGGGTCAGTCCGTGCCTGGGCGCAGTCGTCTGTTTGTGTTGGAGAACAAGTGCTTGTCCAGCTGCTCCGTTCCCACCTTCTTCTTTGTTTCCCTAAGGCTTGAACTTTTGAGCTTTTAGCACTCATGATGTTTTTCAAGCTCTTAGGCCAAAACTAGAATTATCACTCCAGCATTTCAGAGGACTTGCCTTTGTCCGTGTTCAGATTTACACAAAATCCTGACTGAAAGAATAGCCTGCTATTATACTCCAAATATAATAATACCAGAAATTATTTAACACCTGAAAAAACTAGTTTTCATTACCTCCTTTTGATATGTGCATCGATACATTTTTCTTCTTTTCATTGAATTTATTTTTGGAATATGTAAAATCTGTACATGATTCCAAAGCCAAAGCTATATAACAAGGTATGTTCCATAAAGAATTACTTTCCATCGATCTTCTCACCCTGTTCCCTCCTTCTCTTCAGATATAATTATTTATATGCTTTTAAATTATTTTAAAAGTATTATATATACACATATATATGTATTCACATCATGAATTTACAGTTTGATATATATATATATATACACACACACACACACATATCAATTCCAGAGAGGAAGGGAGAGGGAGGAGAGAGAGAGAAATATCAATGATGAGAGAGAATCATTGATCAGCTGCCTCCTGCATGCCTCATGCCCAGGAATGTGTCCTGACCAGGAATCAAACTGTGACTTCCTGGTTTATAGGTCGATGCTCAACCTCTGAGCCATGCCAGCTGGGCAGCTCGATTAATTCTTACAAACTGAACATACCTGTGTACCCACCCCAGATCCAGAAACAGAGTATTTCTAGCACCCAGAAATTGCCCTTCCCACTCCTATGCCACTCTTCTCCAGACACCGCTCTTTGACTTCAGACACTTTCCTTTTGCCGGGTTTTATTGTTTTGCGTCGTGCTCTTTTCACTCAACAATATGTTTGTGAGATCCACCCATGTTGTTGCGTGTAGCAGAAGTGCTCATTCTTTCATTGCTGTTAACATATTCCATAGCATTGCATACATGGTATCCCATATTTATTTACCCATTTTGCTTTTGATGAAGATAAGCTTTTTTTAGTTTTGGACATTTACCAATAGTGTTTCTTAGAACATTCTTATGTGCATTTTTAATGCACATATATATTTCTGCTGAGTATATTCCCAAGAGTAGAATTGCTGGGTCATATGGTATGTGTGCATTCAGGTTTTAGTAGCTATTGCCAAGGAGTTTCTAAAAGTGGATGTTCCAATTTATACTTCTTGCAGCAGTGTGCAAGAGTTCCATTTGTTTCTCATCTCTCCCAATACTTGATCATTTGTGTCTTAGTAATATTATTTCTTCCAGTAGGTATCTCACTGTGTATGCGTTTATTTTTCTTTTCTCTGAAGACTAAATATTTTCACTAGTTTTTGGTTTACTCTTCCACTATTTATTTTTACAAAAAATTATATATATAGACACGCACATCCTTTTATCATACAAAGGTTAGCAATCTCTTTATATACTGTTCTCTGTTTTGCACATTACTTTTTTCACTTAAATTACATTTCCTAGAGATCTTTATGTAATATTGTAGGTCAAGATGGCCCTCATTTCTTTTTATATCTCCAAGTATTCAGTTGTGTGGATGTATCTTGGTTTTTCCATCAGTCTCCTATTGATGGACACTTAGGCTGTTCCCACACATTTCCTATTATAAATATTCTGCAGTAAATGGGCATGTTCAGATCGTTTCATATTTTTGCTATTGTATCTTTTTTTAATAAATATATTTTATTGATTTTTTACAGAGAGGAAGGGAGAGTGATGGAAAGTCAGAAACATCAATGAGAGAGAAACATCAATCAGCTGTCTCCTGCACACCCCCTACTGGGGTTTGCCCACAACCAACGTACATACCCTTGACCAGAATCGAACCTAGGACCTTTCAGTCCGCAGTCTGACGCTGTATCCATTGAGCCAAAACCAGTTTCGGCACTATCATATCTTAATAAAAATGTATTTTTATTGATTGCAGAGAGGAAGGGAGAGGGAGAAAGAGATAAAAACATCAGTGATGAGAGAGAATCATTGATCGGCTGCCTCCTACACACCCCTCACTGGGGATTGAGCCCACAACCTGGGCATGTGCCCTGACTGGGAATTGAACTGTGACCTCCTGGCTCATAGGTTGACCCTCAACCACTGACTCACATTGGCCAGGCTCTATTATATTTTTGAGATACTGGTAGATTATTAAAAGTGGCACTGTGGTCTCAAAGATCAATTACTAGTAAGATGCACTTTTGTTCAATATTGCCAAATTTTCCTTTATTCAGATTATGTGATTTTATATTCAAGTGGTCTATGAAACACATATCTACATTTTATAGACCTTTTCTCTTAGGATATTCAATTGCTAGGGAATTAAGACACTTGTAAATTGTTTTTTTTTTTTAAGTGAAGAAACTTTGACAGTAAAATTTTAATGACCTATAACGCTAAAGCCTCATAAGTATTTTAATGTTCCTTAAACGTGCATGCATTCAAATTGAGTTAATAACATAATGTGTATCCTTACCTACTTATGTAAAATAGGGCCCTTAAGGATAGTAGATTCATCAATAATCTTTTAGTTGTGAGGCATTTATTGACTCATGTAACTGGGACATGACAAGCTTCCATTGCAGGGCCACTCACACCCCACTTACACTCATTCATACTGGGACGGTTTACATGCACCAACTCACCTCCCATGCACATCTTGGGATGTGGGAGGAATCTGGAGAACCTGGAGAAAACCCACACAGACATACAGACACTGTGCAGACCCCACACAGACAGTGGCCCCGGGAAGGAACCTTTTTTCCTTCTTCTCATCAATGTTATAATGAAACGCTGAACCAAATGACATTATTCAAGGACCTGCTGTGTCTGAGATAGCAAGTCAATCTGTACGAAGCATGCGGCTCAGGACCAAGAAGTAGAATACCTCTTTGCTTCCACTAATCTTACAAGGATCCAGTGTGGAATGCTATGGTGCCAAATGAAAAACACTTAGTAATGTTTGACATTAAAAATGTCATCTTTTGAGTAAGAATATGTCTGATGATAAGGTGTTAAGTTAGGCTAATCTGATCTTTGAAGAGTGGGAACTGAACAGGGATGAACACTTAGCAAATTGAAAAGGCAGGGTGTATAAAAGAAAAAAGTAACGACGATGAAGGGCACATGCCATAAGTAACACGGAGGTAAACGGAAGCATTCTATTTTATGCTCAGCATGGGTTTTAGTGAGCTGTTCATGTTAGAGCAATGGTCGGCAAACTCATTAGTCCACATAGCGGCAAACCGCGGCTTAAGAGCCACATGTGGCTCTCGAGCCGGGGTTTGCCGACCACTGATTTGAGCAATTTTGAATGAACTGAATTCCTCTGCCATTACTGGGAACATCTATGATTATGTCAACTACCATAATGAGGGTAGTCAAATCTCATGAAACAGGGCATTAACTGTGAGCTTGTCAGTCAGTTGAGCACTTCATGGGCACCTGAAGCATTTCATACTAGCCTGAATAAGCTTTGGGATGGGGATACTCAACTACCCCACAAGAATCCCAGGTAGAGAGTCCTGCTGGAGGGAGAGTATAGTACTAGACAGGCTGATGATGTGATTTGATAGAGGAATGTTAATTCTTACTCAAGAAATGAGCACATGCATTTGGTTCTGATACATCTTATTTGAAGAAGAACATGATCCAAATGATAACATACCTGATGCTGGGCACAGAGCAGGGATTTAGCTGCAGGTTCTATGAATGAGTGAGTGAATGAATACATAAAATGATGAGTGAATGAATGTGACAGATATTTATTGAGTAGTTATAATGTGCGGGCTAAAGGGAGGGTCTATTGATATATAAAGATACGTAAGTTAGCAGACTCTCTAGTGAGTGAATACCATCCTCTCATTTGTGTTGCATCTCTAATTCTCACTACTAAACTAACTGTATGGCCTTGGGAAAATTATTTAATGTTCCTGGCACTTAGTTGATTCATCTCTAATATTGGGTGTGGGTGGAGGCATGAGATACAAAGATGGATGATCTTTATGGCTTTTTATAGTTTTGAATTCTGCTTCTGGTGCTTTCCTCCTGGGTGGGAGTTTGCTCATTTATTAATTTCTTCAGCAACATGTATTGAGTATGTGTAAAACACGGTGCTGTAATTTTCCATAACTTATTAAAATTGCTTTCCTTTTCATCACTATAAAACAGCACCACTAAAGGTCAGGGAGAAAAATCTTCATGAACAGATCACTATAAAACTCAGACCAAAATAGTAAGCCCCCTTTGGACCCTGGCACAGCCCCAGGCAGGAGTTTGAGTCTCTTCTACCTGCTTAGCATTTTCAGGTTCCAAGGAGTGATCATGGGAACCCCTGTGGTGGGCGCTGCCTCTTCCTGCCGCCTTCACCAAACACTGTTCTCAACAGCTTTCCAGGATTTTCCACCGGTGGGGGAGTCTAAGGGGTGCAAATGGGGGACAAGTGTAATACTCTCAACAATAAAATAAAAATTTAAAAAGTTTTCAAATATCGTTTTAGAGGCATTTGGTTAGGTAAACACTTGGGTCTCTATAAACACACCCATCCCAGGTGATAGAGAAATGGCACTAGCAGATGTTGCTTGGTTTTCCTTTTCACCTGGGGATTTTACGGTATCTGTTTTTCAATTTCCAATGAATTATTAAATGCTTGTATAAATTAAGTGTTTCATTTAATTAAGCTTGAAAGTGTATTTAAACTTTAGATCAGCCCAGATAACTTGAAAATAGAAACAATTGGAGCAATTCTGCCATTCAGGCTTGATCTAGAGTGCATTCCATTTGGAATGCTGTAGACTTGAGTAAGTATTGTTTTAAAGGTTTCTGGGCAAGTGCACTCTAAATTCTTGGCCTTTCAGGGCTGTATGTAGTCAAGAAGGACTATCGCATTCTATCTCTGCCTCCCGTCATTTAAAAATTATCCCATTAAGAGCAAGTTCTGGTCAAGATGGAGGAGTGGGTAATGCTGTGCTCACCAACTCCTATGACCATCAAAATTACAACTGAAATATAGAACAACCAACCTGGAGAACCAATTGAAGACTAACTGAACAGAAATCCTATAACTAAGAATATAAAAAAGGAGCCACATCACTCTGGCCCATATGGCTCAGTCCAAGGCTAAGTTGGTTGAGTGTCTCCTCGTGCACCAAAAGGTCACTGGTTCACTTCCTAGTCAGGGCACATGCCCAGATTGCAGGTTTGATCCCTCGGGGTGCATGCAGGAAGCAACTGATTGATGTTTCTCTTTCTCTCTCTCTCTCCCCACCCTTCCTCTTTCTCTAAAATAAACACAAAAATGAAGCCACATCAAGACCGCATGTATAAAATACAAAAATTTTAAAGTGCATTTATATAATCCTGTTTAGATAAAATTGTATTTGGATATATGTATTTGCATATATATGTATGCAAGAAAATATAATAGAAAGGCAGACTAATATATATAAGTACTGATTTATAGATAATAATAATAATGATAATAATAATAATAAATATGAGGTAAAAAAAAGGGAACAAATAAAAATTACCCCATTACTTGGGCCTGACATGCACAAGGAAAAAGTCTTTGCTTGAAGTTACAAAAGGGTGCCAAGTAGGTAGCATGACGTACCTTCAAAGCACATTGTACCTGCACTGCACGTTCATTAGAGCAGAAGAACTTGACACAGATGTCCCCGAAACGGTGTCTTTACCTACTTGATTTGAACATCTTGCAACTTCCCCTGCTTATGCGTTATTGCTCTGCCTCTTGAAATATAATTGAATTTAGTGTTTTTTTATTTGGCAAAAATGAATAAAATAGGTTACTTATTGTCTGCTACACCGAGTCTACTAACTAGACTTAGTTGAGAAGAATGAAGTGTGAATTACATGCCCATCTATATTGGTGATTTTCCTCAGGGATGCGAAGGGCAAGATCCGATGATCACAGACAGATTTGTAGAGTATGATCATTCCTTTTTAATGAACATGTGCTCCAACCCACATCTTTCCTGGTGGGGGTAGTGAAGCTGTACTCTGTATCATGGAAGCACTTCTTTAAGACATTTAGGAATGTGTCCTAGAAGTGTACTACTCCTGCAGAATCCCATCAACTGAATTCTTCCTGCTTTTCCACCCTTTCTAAGAGGTCAGCTCTGAGAGCTTTTACAGACCTCGACCGAGGATGAGAACTTGCCAAACCCTCCATCGTCTCTCCCCCACCCCTGCTGCCTCCGCACAGCCTTAGACAAATATCTCGAGCCTGCTGTGCCACAACCACCTAATGGTCTTACTGCTGCAGGTTTTGTTCACGTCCTGTCTGTGTCCATGTGGAATCCTGCTCATCTGAAAATGCAAATTCAACCCCATTGCAGTCCTGTGTGAAGCCCAGAGGGCTCTCACCGCCTTTAGGAAGTAGTTAAAATGCCTTAGCGGTCATAATAGGCCCATCATCACCTGGCCACTCCTGCTCATGCACCTCCATTTCCTCTCACTTGGATGCACCTGTTCTCTCCTTGGGTCTTACCTGGGTCACCGTCCTCCAGTTCATGCCTGTTGTTCTTCCTGCTCAGAGCACACTTTTCTAGCTTCTTCCTTCAACAGAAGAAAATGCATCCTCCACTCTGATGGGGTGTCCACTGATCTCCAAGCTGAGTTAGCTGCCTTCTCTCTCTGCTCCCACAGTGCTTGGTGCATGACATTATCACCATACTTAGAGACCCACTTTTTCTTCTGTTCTCTGTCTCTTTCTCTGCCATTTCTGTAAGCCTACCCATTAAATTCCTCCCCTCATGACTGCATCTCTAGCAATGACAGCAGTAGTTTCTCAATAAAGATAGGTTGCAAGAATGAATTCATTCACTATTTCATTCATCTTTTGGTCAACTTTGTTTTTAAAAGTTCTGTTAACCTGAGGACTTGTTATGCTTAGCAGCATTCTATCCAGGACATCTGTTTCAAGATAATTCTGTGTTTAATTGTCGCATTTATAGGATTTCACATTAGCATTAATATCCCATAACATCACCTGGGCTGCAATATTTTATGTAGCGTGGCAGCTCATGCCAAAAGATGATGATGAGAACAGATTTTAGAACCCCAAGCAAATATTTCAGAAAGATCTACTGTATACTTACTGAGTCATCGACAAAACGCTTCCCAAGGTCTATCTTTTTATAGATTCTCCCACAGAATAGGGCCTACATCTATGTTCTGCTATTTAATAGTTGAGTCAAACGCTTCTACACGCATTGTTAAAAATCCTCCCCCCACCCCATACCAAGTTGTACCTAGAATGTGTTCACATAAGCACTTTCTTCATTAACAGCTGGTGAGCAAAATGAAAAAAGCCATTGGATTTCAGGCTACAAACACCAGCTTTGAATTTGGGGGTGTGTGGTTAGAAGATAGATTTTTTTTTAGTGTGTGAATGAACTGTGCCCAAGACTTATCTTTCTTCTTTTCAAGACTCCCTTTGGCTACACAGAACTCAAAGCTGCAGTAGTTCTTATACTAGAATAGTGGTTCTCAGGCAAAGCAAGTTGACCCTTAGGGTACATGTGGCAGTGTCTGGAGACATTTTTGGTTCTTGCACCTGGGGAGAGTGGGGAGAATGTCTAGTGGATAGAGGCCAGAGATGCTGCTGAACCTCCTACAAGGTCCAGGCAGCTTCCCACACATGAGATTATCCAGCCTGAAATGTCTATATTGCTGAGGTTGAGAAACCCTGTACTAGGGTGAAACAATTAGATGCTGGAAGTGAGAATGCTAGATGCCTGTGATTGGTTTTTCTTCTGTGATATGTTGCCCTTCCAAGGTCTGTTCTCTATGAGCAGTCTGCGGCATGGCTGATTGCTTCTTCAAGGTCAGCAGGTGGGCCTCTCTCTTGCTCTAATCTGCTAAGACTGTGTGTTATGTAACACTAGAGGCCCGGTGCACAACATTTGTGCACTTGGCAGAGGAGAGGGGGTCCCTCAGCCTGGTATGCACTCTTTTGCAGTCTGGGAGCTTTCAGGGGATGTCCGACTGATGGCTTAGGCTCAGGGGAGAGGGCCTAAGCTGTCAGTTGGACATCTTTAGCACTGCTGCAGAGGTGGGCCACTACACTCACCAACCCTCAACCCGGCTTATGGTTGAGCAGAGTTCCCCCAGTGGGAGTGCACTGACCACCAGGGGGCAGCTCCTGTGTTGAGCATCTGCCCCCTGGTCATTAGTGCACATCATAGCGACCAGTCTTTCCTCCGTTCAGTCTATTTGCATAGTACCCTTTTATTATATAGGATAATAATATAATCAAAAGAGCCATCCATCACCTTTGCTGTATTGTATTGGTTAGAAGCAAGTCGCACCTGCACTCAGGTGAAGGGTATCATACAAAGATGTGAACACCTGAGGGAAGGAACCACAAGGACCACCCTGTGCTTTGTCCACACAACTTATTGTCTTGATGGCCGATAAGGGGTTTTGTGCTGTGTTGACTGGTTAAGCTGCATGATATTGGAACACAGAGGGATGGAGTGGCTGTTCCTCTCTGCTGGTAACACCTGTCAGGTCAGTGACAAACAGATGCAGAGGGGCCTGGCCAGTCCCAGCTGATCCGTGCCCAGCTCCTCTTCCCAACTTCTGACCAACAGCTGCCCAGGTCACCACCAGAAACTGACAGAAACCGACGGAGCAATAGCTGCACTGAAACAAAGGCTCCTGGTCACCCTCCTCCGAGGTCCCTTTCTCCGCTGGATTTCTGAGATTGACCAGTTAATCACCCCAAATCCATGGTGGGACCTTCATTCTCCAGCTCCTCACACCTGTGTGAGGTCAATTCTAGAAGTCCCTTCATTCATAATACTCAGGGAACTGGCCTGTCCCATACAGAGAATGTTCTGCATGACATTCAGAAGCTGTAAGCGTTCACTGTGCTCAGTGCTGTGGTCATTTAGCTTGAATATCACATCGTACTCCCACTTGAATGAGACCTTTCTAAGCTGGCTGTAATAAAAAAGACAACCAACAGCAAGTGGTGGTGAGGATGTGGAAAAATTGAGCCCTCATATTCTGCTGGTGGTTTATGTATTTACTATGCTAAAATGATACTGCCACTTTGGAAAAGTCTGGCAGTAACTCAAAAAGTTAAGCACAGAGTTACCATAATACCCAGCAGTTCCACTCCTCAGTATGTATCCAAGAGATAATCGAAACATAAGTCCCCACAAAAACATCCGCAGTCCATGAATGTTCAGAGCAGTATTGTTCATAACAGCCAAAATGTAGAACAGCCCAAATGTCTGTCAACTAAAGAATGGATACACATAATGTGACACATACTAATACATGGAAAGCTGTATTATTCAACTGGAAAAAGAATGAAGTACCTACCGATCATGCTACTACATGGATTGATTTTGAAATATTGTGCTAAATGAAAGAACTCAGTTGCAAAAGACTATGTATCGTATGAATCCATTTATATAAAATGTCCAGCATGGGCAAATCTGAAGAGACAGAAAGTCAGTTAATGGTTGACGAGGGCTAGAGGATGGGGGGTTGATGGGGTTGACTGCTAATCTGTAGGGTTGCTTTGTAGGGTGATGGATTGTGGTGAGGGTGGTACAACTCTATGACGATACTAAAAACCTTTGGATTACTCCTGTACTGAATAACGATGTTTTGGCCAACAATATACTGCATGTTTGATGGTGTTCTCAGAAGGGTATCATGGAGCTGAAAAAGTCCTATTACCTAGCCCCATGGTCGGCAAACTGCAGCTCGTGAGCCACATGTGGCTCTTTGGCCCCTTGAGTGTGGCTCTTCCACAGAATACCACGGCCTGGGTGAGCCTATTTTGAAGAAGTGGTGTTAGAAGAAGTTTGAGTTTAAAAAATTTGGCTCTCCAAAGAAACTTCAATCATTATACTGTTGATATTTGGCTCTGTGGACTAACGAGTTTGCCGACCACTGGCCTGGCCGCAGAAACATCCTGATGTAGTAGTGCAAGGCATTCCTCGGGTGTTTGAGATGATTCTAGTGTAAACAAACCTATTGTTCTGCCAGTTGTAGAAAAATTAGCACATACAATTCTGTACTGTACATAATACCTGATAGTGACAATAAATGATTATGTTACTGGTTTATGTATTTACTATGCTTTTTATTATCTTAATGCATCCTGTTCCCAGTTATTAAAACATTGTTTGCTGTAAAGCAGTATGCCATGTTATGCTGGCAACAGCCTCATAATCTTGCATTTATTGCATCTCGTGTGCTTGATTTAATCTCTTGTTGTTTTGAACAGAAAGGTGACATACAGGCTTACAGAGCAGTGCCACCTAGGTCTGTGTAGGTGCACTCAATCACCTTTGCTGTATTGTATTGATCAGAAGCAAGTCGCAGGTCCCACCTGCACTCAGGTGGAGGGTATCGTACAAAGATGTAGCTGGGTTCGCACAATGACAAAATAGCCTAACGCTGCATTTCTCAGGATGTGTTCTGTCATTAAGTGAAGCAGGATTGTATATACTTTAAGTGGGTGAATTGGACAGTTTGTGAATGACATCTTGTTAAGCTGTTGTTTTATCTGTATAAGGTATATACACACACACATATGTACTCTAAATATACTTAATTACAAAGTATATATTCTTTTTAGATTAAAAAACTGATATGAAGTACACTAAAAATGTTCTCCAAACATTGGCCATATGTTTCCTGGATAGTCAGATGGATAGAGAGACCAAAGGTCCTAACCCTTCCTGTTCCCTGAGTGCAGTTGAGTGGGCGGATTTATGGCTCTCTTTAGGAGCCGGGGGTAAAGCCCTATCCAACAGAGACCTGTGGCTTCTGTGTCTCCAAATTTCGGTTAAAAGTGAGTCAGACTCAACAGTCACTTTGAGGAGTCTTACTTCCCTCCTTCTCTCCTTCATCCCTAAAGTCTTGACATATCTTAAAGTGCCTAAGCTCATCATAAACTTAAATAAAAACTAAAAAGCAATACTGAAGTCCACGGGATCTCAGCAAGTAGACAATGGGTACACTTTTTTAAAAGGGAGGGTTTTATTCTTTTACTAGAGGCCTGGTGTATGAAATTTGTGCACCAGTAGGGGGGGGTGTCCCTCAGCCAAGCCTGCACCCTCTCCAATCTGGGACCCCTTAATGGATTTCCAACTGCCTATTTAGGCCCAATCCCACTGCTGGCTCCCAACCTGCCTGCCTGACTGATTGCCCCTACTTCTGCCTGCCAGCGTGATCAATGCCTAACTGCTCCCCTGCCAGCCCCATTGCCCGCAACTGCCCTCACCTGCAGGTCTGGTCATCCTTAACTGTCCTCCCCTGAAGGCCTGGTCGCCCCAAACTGCCATCCTCTGCTGGCTTGGTCAACCCTAACTTCTCTCCCTTGCCAGCCTGGTTGCCCCCAACTGCCCTCCCCTGCCAGCCATCTTAGACCACATGGGGGCAGCCATCTTGTGTGTTGGAGTGGCAGTCAATTTGCATATTATCTCTTTATTATATAGGATTCTTGCTTGCTTTCTTGACAGCAAGCAAGTATTTGTCCATCCTTTAGATCTGGATTATAAAGTAGATGGACAAACACTTGATCATTTCTAGTGTTTTATCTATAACTAGTGGCCTGGTGCACAAGTTCATGTACATTGAAAGGAAATTAATTAGAAGAAATATTTTAATATCACTATTTCCCCTTTCTCTATAATAGAAGTGTCAACCAAATCCATGATCAACAATGACAGATTGAAACACACACGTGTGATTGGCACAAGAGAAAGCTTTATGTGTTTTGCACATGCACAAGTTAAGTTAGCCATATATATATAATAAACTTGCTTAATTTGACCTGCTTTCTGATGTAGCTAAACTTTTTCCAGCCCAGTGAAGCACCCCAACTTCTCTTTCAGGTAATTGTCAGAAACACAGCAGTAAATATCAACATGAAGCAGATTATTATTGTAGATCATTCAGGGAGAACAAAGGGTAAAATTTTTAACTACATTAGTGTTTAACTATATTCTGCACAGTGAGAAAACCTGAAGTCATTTTCAAGGTCCACTGTTTCTTACTTCTTTTCAGTCAGGTCAAGTTTCTAAGCTTTCTAAATCTCTGTTTTCCGGCTAATGAAAAGAAAATAGGAATCCACTGAGTCTCCTATCTACCTATTCCAGGAATTCTGTGAGGATCAAAGGAGATGAGGCATGGGAAAATACTTCGCAGACTTTAGAGTGTAAAAGGCTTCCACCTGGCTATAAAGCAAGTTGGGTTCCTGGGCTGAAGAAACTTTAAGAAGGCTAGTCATCGCTAGGGAGAGGAAGCTGGACGTTGCTACGTGATGTCATTACCCGGCACCGACAGCCACCGTTTCTGGGGCTGGGCTGGACGGGGGGGGGGGGGGGGGGGGCACATTTTGCGCCATGAGGTCTCAGCAGTGTTGGCTGCGATTTGGTGGACTGTCACTCCAGGGTGGTGGCAGGTCCCGTGTCTCACTTGGGAGAAGCTGAGTGTTGCTTTGTGGGCTCCAGGTCCACGCTGTCGTTTCTCTAAATGGCAAGTGCACATCATGGCAGTTCTTGTGTTGAGCATCCCCACCTAGCGGTCAGTGTGTGTCATAGCGACTGGTCGGACAGTCAGAGGGACACTTAGCATATTAGCCTTTTATCTATATAGATACTATTATCTCATTCAGTGCTCCAGTACTATGTGCTGAGCACTGCACTTGAGTTAAAGGTACATCAGGGCCAAGGTTAGGCACATTCCCCACTCTCAGAGACATCCAATTCAATGAGAAAGACAGGCATTCTCGAGATCATCATGAAGGGAAACTGCTAGATGTTATGGGACCCGCTAAGCTGTGGAAACAAAAGCGTTTTGTGTGAGGCTGTGACTTTTATGCTGAAACCTGAGGGTTGAGTAGCCACAGGGGAAGGTGGGGGCCAGGGGTTGCATGGCAGAGGGAAGAGTGTTGCAGGCTGCAGAGGTGCATCTGAGCAGGTTCTGGTGGAAGGGAGACCAATAGCAAGTGTCTGTAGCTGGGTGCGGGCTGGGGAGAAGGGCTGTGAGATGGGACTGAGGAATTGGACAGGCTGGGACAGACAAGCTTTAAAGACTGTGGGGAGAAGTTCAGACTCCTGTGGCGTCAGTGGGGAACCACTGAAGAGTTTTTAGCAGCGGAGAGCTGTGATCAGATTTTTAAAGAGATGCCTGTGGCTACTGTGTGGACAACTTTTCACATTTGCATATCATGACAGAAAAACTTTAAAAATCCAATTATGCATCTTTAACCTAACATTTTCTTAATTTCCCCAAATCACAGGAAGCTTAACATTTCTTTATAAGAAATTATATATAAAATTCCACATTCAACGAATCTTATTTAATCGCCGGGTTATTTAGGGACAAAGCATAGAACATTTGTTTTCAGCAATATTTTGCCTCATTCCAGACATCTGAATTTTGAAGTCCAATAAAAACATGAACAAAGACCCTTTTTAAAATTTAGAACAAATGCCACAAAACAAACAAATGGAGGATAAAAGAAATTATTTGAGGCTCAGCGACTAGGGTGGGCAGTGGATGGCAGAGTCTGTGGGTGGTGGTATGCTGAAAATCTGGGCACTTTATCTCGGCTTTGAACTAAGTGGAGCAGGACCAAATCCCTAAGTCCTTGTAAATGGATGAAAACACCCCAGAAAAATCACAGCTCCACGCAGATGCAAAATCAGAGGAGTATTAGAAGAAGGGAAGATTCATTTCTCTTTGTGACTTAGAGGCATTTCTCCTTTTGATTAATTCAACAAGTACTTTTGATTAATTCAACCAATGCTTATTGAAAGTCTATGTTGTGTAAGGAATGGTACTAAATACCAAGAGATATATGCAAAGATGTGGGACAACAGTTATCTGTAGACAGTCCATCTGTTCTCTGTAAGTCACTTTTTATTATGAAGAGTTCCAAAGTTTATCTGAAGGAATTCATAGAACAGATCTGATCTTAAACCCTCCTCCCCCCAAAACAATATTTTTCGTAAGTTACTTACCTAACAAATTAGCCTGTAACTCCAATAAGCCATGTTCTCATGAATAAAAGTTGGGGTATCTGGTATGAAAGGTATATTTATGAGACCATAGGACAAAACATTTGAAATCGCACCGTCTGTGTTATTTTAGGACGCACTGTCATTTATCTGTCACTGCACTGCTAGCATTACAAAAGGACTCCGTGGTGATTGGCTCACGACAAAGGTGATTGAGACACTCCACTCTGGTCTGTGTAACACATCCTGTCAGTCATCCTACTGCTTCCTGCATTCTGGAAACCAAGGGGCTCACACTATGACTGATTTTTCACTTTCTATTATAATTGATATCATTATTCACATTCCACCTGCTCTCTTTGGAGAGGGTTGGGTAACATTCCTGTTTGCCGCCAATCAAATTTTGCATCTCTCCTCGCCCTTTCCTCATGTCTGAGCTGTAGTGGAGAACAAGACAAGAATAGAAGTTCCAATATAAAAAAAGGATCACAGGATATATGAGCCCTAACCAACACTTTGATCGTATGCTTAAAAAAAATAAGATCTATAATTAGAACTGACTAATGCCAATAAGATTCAGTCATTTGTATCATTTCCTTGTATAAACAAAAGTTGATAAATGAGCTGAATGAAGTGGCAAATGATTCTCAAGATTTAATGCGGAATGATTTCTTTAAAACAATGACTGAGTCGGGACATTTACTCAATATATTCACATAACTCAAAGCATCCACTTTGATTGAACCTTATTTCAATAATATTGGGCCTCGAGACCTTCCTGCTTATGGGCTTCCCCGCCTTGTAAACAGGCATTTATTTGAAAAGAAATTCCAGATTTATAAATAGATTAGGGTGCTGATGCTAACTCCTTTTTTTCTGGGAAGTTAGACTTTCATATTTAGAAAAGTCATTCCTTTTTTTATAATAGCAAACATTTAGCAGGTGTTAGTTAGGTGCCAGATCTAGCTTTTGATTCTGAAACACAGAGAAATGTCCTGTTTTCCTGTTTTGAAAAAAGTAGGCATGTTGAAAAAAACAGAACAAAAGAGAGATCCTAAAATGTGGAAATGCTAACAGGTAATGAAAGCCGAGTAGAGGCCACCCTGAGCTGGAACCCTGCAAAAGAGGAGTTTGTGAGAGGAAGAGAGGGGAGGCAGCTCACACAGGAGGAACAATGGTGCCAGGGTTTCTTAAAGCACCTGGTGTTTTGGGGAGTATTAGCCTGAGATAAGCGTTCATGGGGTGAGTGCAAATGAAGCCACAGTATAAATTGTCCAAAATAATAGGTGAAAGGTCACAGCATTCCACCAAATTCTCCCAGGCATTTGCTGTGTACTTTCAAATTGTCTATCCATCTTTCTCCTCAGGTGGTATCCCACTATACACTATAGCGTGTGACCTGCCTTTTCTCAAAACATCTTGGGTGGAAAACGAATCAGTAGGTAGAGGTCTGTTTCATTATTTTAAGCACATCCCTAATATGAAGTAGATGTTCAGGCATAGCATTCAGCTTTTTAACCCATCAATGCCTTTTTAACCCATCAATGCCTTTTTAACTCATCAATGCCTTTTTAACCCATCAGTGCTTTTTAACCTATCAATGCCTTTAGATGTTTTAAAACACTCGAAAATCATTAAGGTTTTAGACATTCTGAAAAAGAACTCAGATCCCCTGTATCAAAGTCCACTTCATTCTTCCTCTCTCAGGATCACTATCTCCAATGACTTATGTCTTGCAAACCACTATTTCCTGCAGTTTGTCCATTTCTCAGGCGTTTCAGGTGCAGGGAGGAATCTGTCATCCTCATTCCATCCTGGATGGAAGCTGATGTGAAGCTCACAGTGACACCTCTACCCTCTCAGCTCCTAGTCAGGTTGGAAACATCTTCCTGCCCATTTGTTAGCAACTTTAGTTTCTCCTCCTGTGGACTGTTTATTATCGGTGCTCATTTTTACTGCAACTTTACAGTTAGGGCACTAAGTAGTGCTCATCAGTTCATTAGCGCACTTTGAGTATAATTTTTTGGTCTGTGTTATTCCATCTAAGCAACGAGACGATGCCTTGCCATCAGAAGTTTGTTTTGCTGTAAAAGCCTCCCACAGGGGGTTATATAATTCAGTGTTTGGTTCTTACCCTTTTCTTGACCTAATACATTTGAAAGGAACAATGCACTCTTCATCAGTAAGAGTGGCTCTCTATAGCAATCATAATTCTGGAGGAAAAATAAAAAATACCTGCGCCTCTGCCCCTTCCCAAAGGTGGACCAGTTTCTCGGCAGGGGCTCAGGGAAAAGTGTAGTTTGAATAAGTACCTGGGGGTGATTTTGTTAAACCTGATTAAGGCGGCTGCCTGCTTTCTGCTGAGACCCCGGATCTAAACACTGATTATGAGATTGGGGATTCCTTATTAGAGGCCCTGGAAGGTAGGAATGAAGGTATCCGAGTTCTTTTTCAGAATGTCTAAAACCTTACTGAGTTTCTAGTGTTTTAAAACATCTAAAGGCGCCAAGACCGGTTTGGCTCAGTGGATAGAGCATCGGACTGCGGACTGAAGGGTCCTGGGTTCGATTCCGGTCAAGGGCATGTACCTTGGCTGCGGGCACATCCCCAGTAGGGGGCGTGCAAGAGGCAGCTGATCGATGTCTCTCTCCCATTGATGTTTCTGACTTTCTATCCCTCTCCCTTCTGCTCTGTAAAAAATCAATAAAATATATTTTAAAAAAAATAAAATAAAACATCTAAAGGCATCGATAGGTTAAAAGCTGAAGGCTAAGCCTGAACGTCCAGGTTGTGCTTTTATCCGGAGTTACATCAAAGGGGTTTCGTAGCTATGTCTGCCTCATGCTAATCAGAGACCCGAAAACAGGAAATGAGTTATTTAATCAGAGTAATTTGTTAGATATTACTTAGCAGACATTGCCTTAGCATGCAATCCTTGCAGGAAAATAGTAAATAAAAGTGTTCTTTTCAGTCATAGAGTTTTTAGCTATGAGAAACCAAATCCTTGGATTCCTTAAGGACCGAATTACATTGGGAATCCACATTCTCTCAGAAGACAGCTCTTAAAAAGCAAATCGAATTAGACGGAGAGAGAATCAAGGACAGCCCCCTTCTCATGCGGACCTGGGTAGTGACTATTTTCTGTGGTTACTCAGACTCTGTCTTACTTTCAAAGTCATGTCACACACAACCCCAATTTCACTCCTTTCTCAGAGGCTGGGATCCAGATCTCGCCAGAAAGAAATCACAGCACTGCCCCGCTCTGCTTTTCAAAAGCATCGCACCCGCAGAGCAAAGCTTCTCACTTTTCTGAAATACCCGAGTTGCATATGGTGGTCAAACTCTTTTAATTCTGGGGAACACATTTCATGTTAAATTTCTTAGTGTGGTAAAAGACACAACATACATTTTAGCATTGTAACAATTCTAAAGAGTACAATTCGGTGACATTAAGCTCCTTTACAACCAATGCAACCATCACCACAGTCTAATCCCAGAACTTTTTCATCACCCCACATGGAAACCTGCTGTTAATAGTTTTGAGTTGAAAGATATAACTGGCCCTGGCCAGTTTGACTCAGTGGATAGAGCATTGGCCTTCAGACTGAAGGGCCCCAGGTTTGATTCTGGTAAAGGACATGTGCCTTGGTTATGGACACATCCTCAGTAGGGGGTGTGCAGGAGGCAGCTGATCAATGTTTCTCATTTTCATCGATGTTTCTAATTCACTATCCCTCTTCCTTTCTCTCTGTAATAAATCAATAAGATATATTTTAAAAAGAGAAAGCTATATAATTGGTCATGTAGAGAGATTTTTAGATACTCTGTAAGTCTTTCCCTCTAAGGAGAGGGAGATGATGATGATGATGATTGCAATTTTCAACCACAACATTCAGAAGCATCACATCCAGGATCCTATCTAGAAATTGTAATCAATCAGATGAAATAATTCCAATGAAAGTAACTGGTTCAATTCAAAGTATTAAAATACTAATATAAACATTCAATTGAGTACAACTCAATGGCAATACTTCATACACTCTCATGCTCTGTATATTTTCCTATTGAGAGAACACTATTTTGAATACTTGTATAGTCTCTTCGAAAGCAAGAAGCTGAGTGGTGCCATTTGAAACTCTGTCTATACAAGCAATTCTGCTCATATTTCCCTTCTCCCAGGGGATGGGAAGACACTAGACCAAGTCGGAAAGGTTGGCGACTGCTGGTCTAAGGGACATTCAATTAACTTAAAGTGCAATAGAGTGGGAACCATACAAGCCAGCTCAATAAGGTTGAAGCTTAAGGTAGATGTTGGAAAGGATACCTAGAGAGGTAAGCTGGTCCCAGAAACTTGAGTGAAGGCTTCCACTCATCTAGCCGCGTTCATTTGACAACAACATTTATTGAGTTTTCTACTTTGGACCAGGCACCACTCAGTGCTCATGTAATACAGTGAGGAACCAGACCCACAGGGTCTGCCCGTTCCCCAAATTCTTTCTCTTCATGTACAGTGACTCTGAACACTTAAGACTTAAAGCTATTCTTTTTACTTCCTCTGTTCAGACACACCTCTTAACTGTGTCTTGCCATCATTTATTTATTCAGTACATCATGGTTGAGTGACAGGTGATGGGGATACCATGACTAACAAGAGAGGTCAGAAGCAGAAGTGTAGTCTAGTGGGAAAGACTGGCATTCAAAAAGCATGGCCAATACAGTGTAATGAGAGGAGAGGTCCAAGGTGTAATGGGAGTATCCAATGTGTAGTGGGGAGCTTTGTTTAGTCAAGAGGGTAAAGCGACTCATCCTTGAGAAAGTGAAAGTTAGGCTAAAATATAAACCAAAAGGCATCAATTAACCAGAGATAGGTAAGTCCACTGTTCCAGGCAGAGAAAACACACCATTTGGAGTTCTAGAACAGGTGGGAACAAGAACTTGCTCCTTGGAGAGAACCGAAAGAAAACCCACCCCGACTGGAACTGAGACTTGAAGAACTAGAGGTGGTATTGAAACTGGATGGGGACCTTGGACCTGACTGAGCAAGGATTGTGAGTGCTGTTAAGGGTTTTGGCTATTTTGTAATGACAATGGGATGCAAAGCATTATTTCAGTGGGCAGTGGCCTGATCTGTTTTGCATTTTTAATTGGCTGATGAGAATGATACCAGAGAGAGATGATGGTGATGGAATGTGGGTGTAGGATGATGAGATAAAGCGAAGGTTGGATTCTGTTCTATCCTTCAAAATCCATCCTCTGAACTGTGGCTGAAGTGATCTTTCCAAAACACCCATATCCTAGTGGTGCCCACTTGAAACTGCTAAGTAATTTCTATTGCTGCTGGATAAACTATAGGCTCCTTGAAAGTTAGGCTCTTGCTGGGCTGGGACTAGCTTACCTCTCTAGTTAGCCTTTTACTTTCCAACGTCTACCTTAAGCTTCAACCTTATTGAGTTGGCTTGTGTGGTTCCCACTCTATTGCACATTATGTTCATTGACTGTCCTTTAGACCAGCGGTTGCCAACCTTTCAGACTTCATGGACCATCAGTGGCGGTTGGTGACCACTGCCTTAGACTGTCTTGTACCAGGTTCTCTCTTTCTTGGACCACCATTGCACCTATTTTCCTGCTTAAGGTATCAGCTTATTCATAACCTCCCTTCTTAAGACTGGGCAGGGACCTTTCTTATGTGCTCCCAAAGTACTCTGTCCTTACTCTAGAGTAGCACTTCGTCTGTTTTCTCCTCTGTCTTTCCCAGTAAGGCTAAGCTTCATGCAGTCATTTGTCCATAACTGAATCACCAGCACAGAGATAAGACTTGAATATAATATGAGGTCAATATGGAATAAATAAGTAAATCAATGAATGAATGACAGCACTTTCAAAGACCTGGTTTAATAGTCAAACATGGAGTCTCAGCATATATGAAAAAGATTAGTTTATGAATTTTCAAGGGCCCTAAAACCCAGGACCTAAGAGAAGACACACTTAGCTTAGAATGTCCATTCTCAGGCTGCAAATACGATCCATCACGCACACATTGTTCTACAGGGTGTTTATCTCCACAGTGATTTGAAATATTCAGCATAAAGATTCTGACATCAGATCAAATAAACAATATTTTAATGCTTGGTAAAGTTAAAAGTTTTAAATAAACACTTTTTATTATAAAGCAAGGAAAGATTATTTCTTTGTTATTTTTAAATATATATTTTATTGATTTCAGAAAGAAAGGGAGAGGGAGATAGAAATATCAATCATGAGAGAGAATAGAAATATCACTGATTGGCTGCCTCCTGCGTGCCCCCTAGTGGGGATCAAGCCCGCAACCCAGGCATGTGCCCTTGACTAGAATCGAACCTGGGACCCTTCAGTCCACAGGCTGACGCTCTATCTGCTGAGCCAATCCAGCCAGGACAAAGAAAGGTAATTTATTTTATTTTATTTATTTTTAATTTTTTTAATTTTTATTGTTCAGTTTATTAATTACATTGTTTCCCCTTTTTATCCCCCTATAGCTCCCCTCCACCCTGTACCTACCCCACCCTCCACCCTCACCTCCCCCTCCCCACTGTCCTCTCCCTTTGTTGCAAGATTTTTGTCCAGTCTCTTGCTGCACTTCCCACAACCCTTTTCTCCCCAAGAACTGTCAGTCCATTCCCTCTCTATGTCCATGTCTCTGTTATATTCACCAGTTTATCCTGTTCATCAGCCTATCAATTCACTTGATTTATATGTTCATTTGTTGATAGATGTGTATTTGTTGTTCATAATTTATATTTTTACCATTTTCTTCTTCCTCTTCTTAAAGAATATCCTTCAGCATTTCATATAATGTTGGTTTGGTGGTGATGAACTCCTTTAGCTTTTTCTTATCTGCGAAGCACTTCATCTGACCTTCAATTCTGAATGATAGCTTTGCTGGATAGAGTAATCTTGGTTGTAGATTCTTGCTGTTCATCACTTTGAATATTTCTTGCCACTCCCGTCTAACCTGCATTGTTTCTGTTGAGAAATCCGCTGACAATCGTATGGGTGCTTCCTTATAGGTAACCAACTGTTTCTCTCTTGCTGCTTTTATTATTCTCTCTTTGTCTTTTGCTCTTGGCATTTTAATTATGATGTGCCTTGGTGTGGTCCTCTTAGGGTTCCGATATATTGGGGTTCGGTGCACTTCTTGGACTCCTAAGTCAGTTTCTTTCACCAGGTGTGGGAAGTTTTTAGTCACTATTTCTTCAAATAGGTTTTCATTGTCTTGGTCTCTCTCTTTTTCTGGCATCCCTATAATTCGGATGTTGGTATGCTTGAGGTTGTCCCAGAGGCCCCTTATACTATCTTCAATTTTTTGGATTCTTTTGGTTTCTTGCTTTTTCAGCTGAGTGGATTTTACCTCTTTGTATTTCAAATCTTTAACTTGGTTCTTGGGGTGCTCCAGAGCACTTTTAGGTCTTTGTATAATATTTTTTATTTCAGTCAGTGTATGGTTAATTTCTGGTTGGTCCTTTTTCATATCCTTGAGAGTCTCCTTTATATCCTTGAGGGTCTCCTTCATTTCCTTGTAGGACTCATTCATTTCCACGTTGGTCTTGATCATTTCCTTGCAGCTCTCGTTTATATCCTTGAGGGTCTTGTTCATTTCCTTGTAGGACTCATTCATTTCCACGTTGGTCTTGATCATTTCCTTTGTGGTCTTGCTTATTTCCTTATAGGCCTTGACCTTTTGTTGGAGCCTCTTGAAAAACCCTATAACCGTGGTTTTGAATTCCATGTCCAGTCGTTTTTTTTCCTCCATTTCTTTCACATCTGATTTCTTTCCATGTCGCTGAATGGTGGCTGCTTCCCTGAGTTGGTCAATTAGCTTTGTGTGGTAGACGTCCTACTAGGGACAGTGGGTCAGCCTCCCCAGTTACCTGAGGTGGATATGGGTTGCACAGTCTTGCTAAAGTTAAGCTCAGGTTAATTGTTGTTAGCACTTGGAGGGGTTGACCTCCAGTCCAATTGTCTGTGAAGCTCAGCTGTGCTCAGGTTGGATGGGCGGAGTCTCCAGGCCAAGCAGACAGTGTTAGCTCCGCCCTATGGGGCCCTGGGGACTCTGTGCTGGGGGCAATGGCCGCCAGCACCTCCGAGAGCGAGCCGCTGCCGAGCTCCACCGGCTGCCGGGGAATTCAGACTCTCCCAAAATGAGTCTGCATGCACAATGTCTCACCCAGGGTCGTAAAACAAAGCAGTCTGACGGTTTTCCGAATGAGAGACAAGTCGCAGATCGCTCTCTGCAACGTCATGCAGCCAAGCTGTTCGCGCAAGCTGCCTTCTCCATAAGCCAGGAGACCCGGCAGCACCCGAGCTTCCGCGTGCCCTCCCACTGTCCAGTTTTCACCCCGTATGATAGTGGGTTCTCTGGACTTCGCCCAGAGCTGGAGAATCAGTCCAGTGGGACGTCTTTGTCTCCTGGTCGGAGAAAACTGGCCGGTTTTCAGCTGCCCGCCCTCTCCGCGGCGCGCTCTCCAAACCTCTCACCGCACGAATCTTTCAACGCTGTTCGCCGCCACTCTTCCAAGTCACAGTGTCTTATTTTCACTTTTATTTGTGGAATTTTCACTCGGCCAGCTTTCTGGTGATTCTGGAAGGTGTTTATTCTTTCGTTAAGTTGTAGTATTAAAATTGCTGAGCATGACGGCAAGATAGGTGTTTTGCCTATGCCGCCATCTTGGTTCCTCCCAAAGAAAGGTAATTTAAAATTGTATAATGGCTGAATGCATTCTACTGCTGACAGGGTCCAGAAATCTTTCTATTACTGTAGAACGGAAACAAAAAAATGGCTAGTCATGTTTTGTCAAACAATGGAGAGTCATATTTTGTCATCTAAAAGCAACTGGGTAGGGAGGGGTATTGGGGCATGGAGATTATAATTAGCCTAGCCATAGTTTGGGGAAAAACCACAAATGCCTGAACATTTCTTAACGATTTGCAACCATTTTGGTTTTTATATTTCACTTGAAATGACACCCAAATCTTTTTATGCAAAATGCTGGGCTATTGAGTTAGTGCCACAGAGACAGGCTTGGGTAATATTCTGCCAATACCCTGGTAGCTCCCCCTCTGAATTTGATGGGTTTCCATGGCAAGGGCTGGGCCTGGAGCCAGAATGGGGCAGAGGGCAAACAAATGCATCATCAGGTCAAGTCCTCTTTGGCTGTTCTTCTTCCACAATTCAGCCCAGCAGATCCTGTTGGCGCCCACTTTACAGTACGTCTAGAAGACTCTGACCACATCGCCCTACCTTTTCCATTTTCATCTGGGTCCAGGCCACCATAACCTCTCACCTGGGTCCTCGAGCTTTCCTTCCCTCTGTTCTCCCCGCTTTCATCCTGGCTACCCATCCCCCCATGGTCTATTCTCAACATAGTGCTCACCAATCCTTTTATTTATTTACTTTTAAATATATATTTTTAAATTGATTTCAGGGAGGAAGGGAGAGGGAGAGAAAGAGAGATAGAAACATCAACAATGAGAATCATTGACCGGCTGCCTCCTGCACACCCCGTACTGAGGATCGAGCCTGCAACCCTGGCATGTGCCCTTGACCAGAATCGAACCTGGGACCCTTCAGCCCTCAGGCTAATGCTCTATCCACTGAGCCAAACCAACAAGGTCTTGACAATCCTTTTAAAACACCAGTCAGACCATATTCCTCTTCTGCCCAAACCTCCAATCTTCTCTGTCTCAGAACAAAAGCCAAAGACTTTATGACAGTGTGATAGCCAGCCCCCCACATGCTGTCACCATCCTCCCATCCGGATTGCCTTGGCTTTATAATGCCCTGCCACACACAGTGGGACTGATGATTTAGAGCAAAAAGACATCACCCTCTGCCTCAGCCTCTCCCACTGCTCTCTCTGGGGGAAGCCAGCCAGGAGCTCCATGGAGAGGATCCCAGTGTCCCAGGTAACAGCTCACACCTACTTGCCAGCTGTGTGTGAAGCATCTCACAAGGAGACCCCCAAGCCAGGAGTCTTTGGGTGACACAGTCCCAGCTGACCTCTGACTGAACCTCAGGAGGAACTCTAAGCCAGACAGCCACTCCCAAATTCCTCACCCACAGAGGCCTGGGAGGAAATGAGCCGTCATCGCTGTTTTAAGCCACCCAGTTTGGGGGGACTTGTTGTGCAGTAAAAGAGAGCTACCACAGTCTTTCCCTGGGTGGCCTCGGGTACCACCAGCCTCACCTTCTGCTCCCCCCTCCCCACCCCCCGCCTGTAAAGGCTGGGCCACCCAGGCGGCTCCCACTTCAGCAAACTTGTGTGCACTCCCTCCTCCTGCACCCGTTCCCTCAGGCGTCCCCAGAGCTTGCTCCTTCTCCTCCACTCACATACCCCACCAACATGCAGATTTCTCTTCTCCCCTTGGCCCACCCCATTTTTCTCATCTACTTATCTCCACCTGACAGGCTATTTATTTCCTTGTTTATTTGTGTGTTATCTGTCTTCCAGAAGGTGCACTCCATGAGGACAGGAACATGTGCCGTTTCATTCAGTATTGAATCCCTAGCACCTTCAGTACAGCGCCTGTTACTGAGAGGCACTGTCAGTATTTGTTGGAAATATTGAATGCAGCCAAGAACAAAGCAATATGTGGGGCAAATGTTTTTGCTTCAGAAGGGCTGTAGAAAATTATTATGATACAAGGGGTTTTATTTTTATTTTCTTGCTTTGTCTCAATTCTGCCCCTATGACTTTGGTATACTGGGAACACATGCCAATTTCTTTCAGTTGTCATTTAAGTCAAGAAATACTGGCATTACTATAATTGTAGCAGTATTTTTAAAAATTGTTATCCTCAAAATGCTACTTGCAAAAAAAAGTTCTGTGGCTAAATACCCCTTAGAAACACTACATATTATATTCCCCCCAGGAGGTGTGGTGTGCCCTGGCATACAAGAGGCACTCAGAAATCCTGCAACAAAGAAACATTTACTTGGTTTAATTCGGTATTTCCCTAATTTATTGCCTAAAAAATGCTTTCTTCTTAGTACAAAACTGGAGTTCTAATTTATAACAGCCAATATTCATTGAGTGGTTCTCCCATGTCAGCTCCTGTACCCATCGCATCCTCTCAATATCCCTGTGAGGTGTCCATTTCTATTATCATCCCCATTTTACAGGTGAGTAAACTGAGGCACAGAGAGATTACATTGCTCAGTTTATAATCAGCTAAGTGGCAGGAACAGCACTCACACCCAGATGCCAGTGTGACCACAGCTGTGAGTGAGAACTTTGAGCTCCTTCACTAATGACACTACTTTGAAAGTTTGCCCTTTTTATTAGCTGTAAGAGCAATCATTAACCATGCCCTTCATTTTCAGAAAACAAAGCTCAGTATGCTTTTCTCTGCAGCAAGGAATTTGCACCACCCCCTTCACCCCCCACGAAACCTGTTCTCAAATGCTTCGATTGCTGTTAAGAACTTAACTTATTATATTTCTAAATTTATCTGTGGTTTCACAGGAGACGGCCTCTAGCTCTAAAGGGATCCGATCTAATGATAGAAATGGACACAAACACCAGAGCACGGGAGACAATCCTCAGAGTTCATACACAGGGTGCTTCTCCCAGTGAGGCCTTCAGAGCAGCTGCAGCAGCAGCACCGGGGAACTTGATACAAATTCTTGGCCCCATCCGAGGCCTGTGGATTTGGAATCAGAAATTCTGTGGGCGAGAGCCCTCCAGGTGATTCTGATGCAAGTTTGAGGTGGTTATTTTTATGCATTTGTGTGTGTGATTCAGCCCTGTTAATGTGAGTGTCCCAAAGAAGAGAGGTCAGCATTCTCTCATCATGCATGCGTTTGTGCCTGAATATGCTAATTGGTGAGTGTAATAGCACTTCTATTGAATCGTTAAAATATATTTAGTCATACATCCTGTCTACTTCCTTTAAGTGATTTTCCCAGGTGGCAAAATAAAAAGAAACACTTTGAAATTTCCTTGGCTTTGAAACAGAATCTATTTAAGGTAACGAACAGATAAAGGGCCTTCTTTAGAATCCAAAAGCAGTGCATTGAATTCATGGTTCAACTTTATTATAGCTAATAATGTAATTATGTGTTCCCTGTCTGGCAAAGTAACAATTGCCTTTTAATATCTTGCTTCCCTATGTTGTAAAACACCCAAAAGTATATGCACAATAAAATACAGTGGTGTTCCAGAGTTGACTAGATCTGCTGCAGAGAGCTGCTGAACACATCTCTTCCTATGTCTACCTTCTGTTGGATGGCAAAAGTTGCTTGAAATCACAATATGTGGGAGTATTTACACCATGGAAATAGGCAGAGTTTATAAAGCAGTCCTTTTTTTCCCCTTTTAATTGAGAGAGCTACTGTTAAACCTTACCAGCATTCCACTGAAAAGGTGTGAATGAATGCTTATTTAAACATTGTTTATGATAGAGGAAAATAGGAGGGCTAAGTGATTATCTCCAGGGGACCGTTGAACTCAAAAGAATACTATGCAGACATTAAAAAATAAAAACCAGGTATATCATTGAAAGATAATTGTTGAATGAGAAAAATTTGCAGGCTAATATGTATAGTATGATGCAAACATGTATGTGTATGAGTGTATAAATACATCTATGCCCATATACCTAATATGTTATCTGCTAGCTTGTTACTCTTACTAAATGAGAATTAAGAAGGCAAAACAGCAGAGGTCTTTCCCTATTTATTTAATACTAGAGACTCATTGCAGGAAGATTCTTACAAGAATAGAGCTTCCTATGGCCTGAGCAAAGCTCCCTCCCTTCTCTGCTGCCTTGTTCCCTTCTTCACTACCTTGCTTGCTCCCTTCTCCCTCACCCTACTTGCTTACTTCTCCACAACTTTGCTCGCTTCTGCAGTGCTTGGCTTCCTTCTACACTGTCACCTGCGCGAGGATATGCAAATTAACTGCCACGTTGGTTGGGTTAATTTGCATACTTGCTCTGATTGGCTTGTGGGCATGGCTTGTGGGTGTAGCGAAGGTATGGTCAATATGCATATTCCTCTTTTATTAGATAGGATACTTTTATAATATTTGGATTGTCAAAAACTATGTGCACCATACACATATGTGATGAATAATTTGTGATGAATAACTTCTGCTTTTGTATGATTAATGTTTAAAAAACACTATTTCTGATGGCGTAATTATCTATACATGCTTACCTCTCGCTCTCCTACTAGACGGTGCATTGCTCAAGCACAGGAGTCTTGTCTTCTACGACTTCCTGCCTCCCACAGCATCTGGGAAACAGAAGGAACACAGTAAGTACAAATTGCTAAGTGCAAAAATTTAAAAACCTTTAATATTTGCAATGAAGTTGTCTGGTTTTCCCGGCACAGCTCATGTGCAGGACAAGCAGTCTACGTGCAGCGCCGGCTTGGGATGTAGGATCCGGGAAGACAGATCCAATGGGAGAACAGAGAATGGTAGGACCTCATCGAAGGGACTTCTGACAACAGCCTCAAGGTTTTGTGCTTGCTATGGTGGGCAAAGGGGAATTGTAGTGTGTTTTTGAATAGGAAGCTAAAAATGACCTCCTTCTACCCAAACCCATGGTTGGCAAACTGTGGCTTGCGAGCCACATGTGACTCTTTGGCCCCTGGAATGTGGCTCTTCCACAAAATACCACGGCCTGGGCGAGTCTGTTTTGAAGAAGTGGTGTTAGAAGAGGTTTAAGTTTTAAAAATTTGGCTCTCAAAAGAAATTTCAATCATTGTACTGTTGATATTTGGCTCTGTGATTAATGAGTTTGCTGACCACTGGCCCAAACCATATGGTTTTATTTCTAGTACTCCATCTTCTTCAACTCATCTGCAGCATTCAACAGGAGGGTCCACCCATTCTTTGAAATGCGGCCTCTAGTTGTTTTTGTGGGCTTCCCCTCCTGTCAGCTCCAAGTCATACCATCTCCCTCTCTCCCGGAAGCTGATTGCCTGCTCCACACCCTCCCACTGTCTCCACGGGAAAGTGCTTCTAATGTCAGTTTCCAATCTCACACCTTTGTTGGTTCCTAAAGTGCATCTCCAACCTTTATTTTCACCTGCCTCCAGCGAAGGTCATTTCTAACTTCCTTGAGTGTTGTTTCATTGTGTGTGAGGATGTTAGTGGGGGAGTGTGGTAGAAGATTTAAAATAAATCAGATGTTGAGAGATAAATATAGGTATGGGTAGCAAAAGTCAGAAGAGAGAGCTAATAACCAGAAGGGAACAAGAGGGTCAGCCAATACATTGTTAAGTTTTGTAAGATGGAGGAGAGTTGAGAATATCTAAAGGGGGAAAGGAGAGCGCCAAATGATGAGAATTAGAGATGGTAGGTAAAAGGTGGATAACTGCAGGTAGGAAGAGGTGAGTCCAACCCCCGCCCCCCCCAAAAAACCCCCAAAACAAGATAGCATTACAGGGGAGAGGGAGTTCACCCTTTGAGATCACAGAGAAGTTTAGGAGGAAGGATATGATGGGATGAGGTGAACACGTGGATACACAAGAGAGCTTAGGTCAGATGAGTTTAAATTCCACTGTGAGGTAGAGGGGTCACCTATACTTCATGGATACCGACACAGCAGTTAGGGTCCCAGAGAATGAGTGAGGGTCTGGAATAACAGCTCTGAATGGCGTGCTTGGGAGACCATCCAGGCGGCATTAGAACAGTGGTTCTCAACCTTCCTAACGCCCAAGACCCTTTAATACACTTTCCTATGCTGTGGTGACCCCCAGCCATAAAATTATTTTCGCTTCTACTTCATAACTGTAATTTTGCTAACGGTAATGAATCATAATGTAAATATCTGTGTTTTCCGATGGCCTTAGGCCCTACAGCAGCAGTTCTCAACCTACCATTGGAAAACACAGATATTTACATTACGATTCATTAACAGTAGCACAGTTACAGTTATGAAGTAGCAACGAAAATAATGTTATGGTTGGGGGTCACCACAGCATGAGGAACTGAATTAAAGGGTCACGGCATTAGGAAGGTTGAGAACCCCTGCCTTAGAAGGACTGTAGAACACGGGTTTTAAACCACACTGGGTACCAAGATGCAATTGCAGGTGAGACCAGTGTGATCTCCTGTGGTGCAGGCGTGGGAGCGCACCCACCAGACTGTGAATTCCTTCCTAGCAGCACGACGCTGGTCACGTTAGTTAACATTCCTGGGCACAATCTCCTCAGTGGTGAACAAGGATCTGAATACCTTTTTAAGGTTATTATGAGACTTAAGTTAGAAAGCGCTTCACCCAGTGCTAAGGAAGGTAACAGATAAAAGTTTGTATTTTTCCTTTGGGTGCCCAAAATAGCAGCAAGGGAAACAGGTAGTGGATATAATTCTGAGTGGGATGACGTGTGCACAAAACATGACAGAAGGTCAGAGGTCAGGGGTCAGGGAAGAAAAGGATGTTCTGCGGTGGTAAATTACAGTCTAGCGTACAGAGGGTGCTAATGGGCCAGGTGAGTGACAGATGCAGAGAGATATGGGGGTGGGACAGGCCAAGAGAGGTGCAGGTAGCACAGACATGTGGACTAGCCCAAAGAGCTCCCTCCACACGTAGGGGCTGGTTTCTAACTCAGAAGCTGATTTTGTCAAGGTATGCAGAGGCCAGTAGGTCTTGAGGATGGGTTCATTGGCCGCTATAGCAGTGAGGATAACTTTTGTAGTAAATCACGAAAAAATCCAATTCAAAGTGGCTCAAAGAGGCAATTGGTTAGCTTCTCTACCTGAAAACGCAACAGCTGGCTCTGTAGGGGACATGCTCGTTGCCTGTCTGATGTCCACCCTGCCCCTCCTCACTGTGCAGTAGCAGTGAGAGCCGGGAGACTGACGAGGCTCTGAGGGTTGGTCTTCATTAATCTGAGCCAAACATGATATAATCCCCCTTCTTCTGCTCCCTTGACAATGGCAATGAGCAGTTCAGGGATGGGCAAACCTATGCCAATCTGTACTAATGTGATCATGAAAGAAGCAGCACCCTCCCTTTGGAGAGGCAGAAACATGGAAACCCAACCTCTCCCTCTGGATGTGAGGGAGGAAGCGGGGTGCTCTGATTGTTACCAAGGTTACCCAGTCAAGTAGGAGAGTTATCCGATTTGGATGAAGCACCATGGGCAGTGGAGCAGAGGAAAGGAAAGACCGTGCCGCCTTCATGACATCACCGCCCTGCTGGGTCAACTGGCCCCAACTCTGTTCTCCCGCTGGGATTTCTGCTTTGGCAGTCAGACACTGCCACGGTGTTTAAGGCGGCTGGGTTTTCTGTTGCCAAAATCGTCCTGGCTGACACATGTGGGCTTCGGGCTGGATTTGACCCAGGCTCTGGCTTGTGTCCTCCACTGTAGTATTAGTTCTGCTCGCTTCTGCATGTCTGCTTTGTGCCCCGATGGTGGCTCGAGGGGTCCTCCACAGAAGCAGAACCAGTGGGGAACCCCCCCCTCTCTCCCTCCCTCCCTCCCTCCATTTATTTTAAGGATTTATCTCTAGTATGACAAGTCCAAACTTTGCAGTGCATGCTGGCAGGCTGGAGACCTGGGGGAGCATGGATGTTGCTGTCTTGAGGCCAAAGGCAGACAGAATTTCTTCCTCTCTGAGGTTCCTCAGTCTTTTCTCCTAAGGCCCCCCACTGATTGGATGAGGCTTACCCACCTTTGGAAGGCAATCTTCTTTCATCCAAGTCTACAAATTTAAATGTTTCTCACTTCTAAAACACACCTTCACAGCAACGCCTCTGCTGGCGTTTGACCGAGCAAGCGGACACTACAGCCTTGCACACCGACGCAGAAAACGAACCATTGTTAGTGGCCACCTGGCCCCCAACAGCGTCCAGGAGGTCCATGCTTTCTTCTGCATCATCAAGAAGGAGGTCATCTTTGTCTTTGCCCCAGTTTCCTAAGAAAGACTCTTGAGTTTTGTTTAGGTTAGACTGGTGTAGGTCACATGCTAACATCTGACTCAGTCACTGTGGTGGTGGTTCAATAGGATGACTGGCATAAGACGGTCATGGTCCACCTGGAGCTGGAGGTGGGGGCCAGCTAGCCCAGAAGCACAGGCACTGCATGGTGGAGGGACAGGTAACTCAACAGAAAAAGTTTCCTGATTGGAAGGGAGAAGGGGAGATAGAGGCTGGATAACAACCATAGCTGTCCATCAGACCAACAAAACAAAGGAGACAGATACGGGGATCATAATGCCAACTTACTTCATCAGTGCTGGCAGAAATAGAAATGTAAACCAGGCTGGGAAGTTTGTGTCAGCTAATCAGCACATTTTCTGCTCCCAGAAAAAAACTCACAGGAAGCCACATTGTGATCAGGAAGTTGCTAGGTGAGCACGGAATCCAATTTAATCCAATTTGGTGCAAACAAATATTTATTGAATGTCTACCAGGCAGGGTGAAATTAACAGCTGGTGCCACTGAGTTACGACAGACTAATGTCCTCGGTGCTACTGCTGGGCTGCGCCTCCGTGCCGGCTCTGCTGCTGGAGACACGCGGCGAAAAGCTCCGTCTCTCCGCTCTAGCCCCAGGCTGGCATGCTCTTGTGGTAATGCAGTCCTTCTTCAGACCGAGTGTAATACAATGGAAAAGATTTCAACTTTTGTGCATTGCAATCACCTTCCTTGATTAGGATTTAGAGGATTCCTCCGTCATCACACGTTTCAAAGCCCTAACATCCATTTGTAGGGACATTTTGGTGCCCCAAAGAGATTCCTCCCTGTGATTGTCATAACTGCACATTCTCTGCACAGTATCCAGAGTGATTCTTTCTTTCTTTTTAGTGGATTCTGTTTTTTAGAGCAGTTTTAGTTTTATAGCAAAGTTAGTGGAAGGCAGAGATTTCCCAAGTACTTCCTTTTCCCCCATGGACCTCCCCCATTACCAACACTTCCAGCCCTCCCCTCACCCCCATCAGAGCGGTATGTTTGTTACAGTTGATGATCCTGCATTAACACATCATTATCATGCCAAGTCCATAGTTCACATTAGGGCTCGCCCTTGGGGTTGTACCGTCTATGGGTTTGAACCGACATATAACCCATATATCAATCAGTGTGAGATCATACACAGTAGTTTCACTGCCCCAGAAATCCTCTGTGCTCTGCCCCCAGGGCAGCCACTTATCTTTTTACTATCTTCCATAGTTTTTCCATTTCCATATAGTTGGAATCATACACAACGTAGCCTTTTCCGATTGACTTCTGACTCTTAGGAATCTGTATTTAAGTTTCCTCCATATCTTTTCATGGCTTCATAACTCATTTCTTTTCAGGGTTGAATAATATTCTGCTGTCTGGCTGTATCACAGTTTATTTATTCACTCACCAACTGAAGGACATCTTAGTTGCTTCCAGGTATTGGCAATTATTAAGTTGCTATAAACATCCATGTGCAGGTTTTTTTTGTGGACATAAATTTTCAACTCTTTTGGGGAATACCAAGGCGTTTGATTGCCGGGTCATATGGCCTGAATATTTTTACTTTTTGTAACAAACCCGGAACTGTTTTCTCAGGTGGCCGTACCACTTTGTATTCTCATCAGCAATGAGCGAGAGTTCCTATTGCTCCACAGCCTTGCTAGCATTTAGTGCTGTCAGAGTTCCAGATTTTGGCCATTGTAATAGGTGTGTAGTGGCATTTCATTGATATTTTAATTTGCATTTCTCAGATGACATGTGATGTACAGACAGAGTGATTGTTTGAAAACAAAATGAGATCTTGTCACTCTTCTGCATAAAGCCTTTGGATGGTTTCCTGTTATCCCTGATACAAAATCGAAACATCTGTACATGGCTTTAGACCCTTCCTTTCCTTCTACTTGCCCTTTGCAGCCTGAGTGCCATGCCCCCCACCCCTTTCTGTGTGCCTTTCTCATCTCTTGGCCTTCGTACATACTGTTTCTCCAGTCTAGAACACTTTCTCTTCTTCGTGTGTTTAAATCCCCCCTCATCCTTCAGGTGCCTGTTTAATTGTAACGTCCTCCAGGAAACCTCTCTCACCAGCCTGACCCTCTGGTATTTGCCCTTGCTAATGCTAATGCCTTCCCCAGCTCCTGGCCGCCATATGCCTCCCACCCCAGCACTCAGCTCTTGTCTGTTGTTTGAGTTTCCTTCTAGACTATAAGCTTCTGGAAGGCAAAGGTATGTCTATATTGCTCACATTTTACTCCCGGTTCCAGATGGGTATCCACCAGAGAATGACATTTGATAAGTGTCTGTGGAACAGTGAAGGGAGTGAGTGAGTGAAAAGACGAGTGGCTCACCATTACTGACATATGTATTAAGTGCCTATTTTGAACAAGGCGTTGTGCTTGGCCACTAGAGATATGGAAGTATTGGATTAGCTCCTATGGGTAACATAGTCAGTGAAACAGGTTGTCAAAAACATAGAATTAACAATAGGAGAGGACCTATTTTAAATCTCGGTGTATCATGTAGATCAGGATTTCTCAGACTTACACTGCTGATATTTTGGACTAGGGAATTCTTTGTTGTGGGGACTTGTCCTGTGCATTGTTAGGATGTTCAACAGCATCCTCGGCTTCCAACCTCTACATGCCAGTAGCACCTTCTTGCCCTCAGTTGAGACAACAAGAAATGTCTCCAGACACTGCCAAGTGTCCTAGGGTGACAACCTTACCCCTGGTGAGGAACCATTAATGCAGACAATAATGAACTATGGTCTGGAATGAGGGTGGGGACTTCAGAACCAAGCAGAAGCTTGAGAATCACAGAGTCCAGGGAAGGGCTCTGCAGGTTGGTTCATATGGAGACAGCATGTAAATCTGAAGCCTGAGAGGCCAGAGAATGTACTAGATAGATAATATGGAAGGAGTAGGTTGGGGATAAAGGAAATAAGGCAACATCCAGTGTGGCTGCTCAGTGGCTATATGATTTCAGGCAAGTTACTTAGCTTCACTAAACTTCAATTTTATCACCTGTAAAAGTGGGATAGTAATCGTATTCTCCTCATAGGGTTAGAGAATGTAATGTATCAAAATGCTTTGTTCTGGTTTCAGAGCAAGTGCAGTGAATGTTAGCTACTAGGCTTTGAAAAAAATTATAAGAGATATTCAATTAAATGAAAACTCTAAAGTTCTAAGTAAAACGTGGGAACTATTAGGTTAAAATGCAATTAACTTAATCTAAATAAATCTAAATAAGTTCCATAAAACAAAGTCAATTATCGTCACAGAAAAAATACACTGGCATACAAATCACATAACTATAAAAACTGATATGTGAGAAAAGGGCTTCCAAAATGACATGTGCATCAAATGCTTGATTTCTCCTTTCTCAAGTTTGATCTAGAATGTGTAGGTTTCAGGAGTTCCAGAAAATAAGTTGTTTAGATTTGCTTTGGTGATCAAGGCACTTCAATACCTAGTTAATTTCACAGGATCACAGAAACCAATTAGGAAGAAGGCTGCTGGGAGCCATGCTTCCGAATCTAGAGACAAGGTGCCATTGTCTCAGCATCACTGTGGCTGCCACGGCCTCTAGCACGCAGACCTCCTTGTATGAGGTAGCTCTGTGTTTGTAAAATTGAATCTAATTGTCTTCACAGACAAGAAAAGCTAAGGGAGTTAGTTCATCACCATCAAACCAGGATTATATGAAATACTGAAGGGTATTCTTTAAGAAGAGGAAGAAGAAGAAAAAGGTAAAGATAAAAACTATGAACAACAAAATGAATCTAAAAATCAAGTGAATGAAAACAAGTGAATCTAAAAATCAAGTGAGTGAAAAGTCTGATGAACAGAATGGACTGATGAATATAGTAGAATCAGGGACATAGAAAGGGAGTGGAAGAGGGTGTGAGGAGTGCAGGAAGAGATTGGACAAACATGTTATACCTATGGATGAAGACAGTGGCCAGAGGTAAGGGCATGGGATGGGGTGGGGGATAGGATAGAGGGGAGCTATGGGGAAATAAAAAGGGGAACACCTGTAATAATCTGAACAATTAAAAAATGTCTTAATAAACCTCAAACAGGACTTCAGGTGACTTTCAATGAAACCAAACCAGTGCCCTCACCCTCTTGTGGCTCATCACCAACAGGAGAGAACCCATTTCACAGCTGCTCCAAAAGGAAAAAAGCTCCTGGCTTAGACATGAGTCTGGTTTTGTGCTCTGGTAACAAGTTAAAAATCCATCTCCCAACAGTCCCATGTTGAATTTGTGATCTGCATTGTTGTCTGTTATTTCAAGATAGAACAAAGAATGCCACCAAATGATGAACTACAGGAGAAGACCTAGATGTAGGATCACTCAAAACAAACTCTAACAATAGCCTGTGTTTCCAGGATTTGTTTTAAAAAGCTGCAGAAGTCCTCTCTTCAATGAGAAGACCAATACCCGGCTGAGATTTTTATTATAGCATTTTCTGAATCCATTCAAGCTCTGTCGATGAGTCAGTGCGTTTCTATTATGGCTTCATAAAAATTCAATGCAGTCACATAAACAATGAGGTCTTTTTTTTTTTAAGAAAAGCAAATAAATACAGTTTGATTGACTGCTATTGCCTTGTAGAGATTGGATAATTTCCTGTTCTAGAATTTCCCAAGGATCTTTAATTCTTATTATTTTCTAGCAGAATAAATCCATCATCTTTTTGATATTCATAGTTGGAGAGAGAGAGAGAGAGAGAGAGAGAGAGAGAGAGAGAGAGAGAGAGATCTAATTATGACACTTGGAATACAGTCAGACAGAACTACTGTGCAATTTTTTTTCCTCTCAGAGTTCACCACCTTAACTTTCCTCCCAGAACTCACTTTGACTTTCCTGTTGTCAAATCAATCTGAGTCAGAAGTCAATGGCCATTTTTTTTTTTTAGTGAAAAGCCCTTGAATCACTTGTCCAGTTGTCTGTCTCTCACTAGGAGCCTTGTTGATTCCATTCATGAAAGAAGACCATGCCCACTCCTTTATGCTCCATCTGCCTCCCAACACTGGCAGGTGGACTGATGGCAAATGGCTGCCTCATGATGCTTCATCTCTGAGATTCTGAGATTATTAAGCTCTGATTTACTCAGGAGGGGAACGAAATCCATAGAGGGTGCTTTGCAATAAGGCGGACATCTTTACCTTCTATTGTGATCTCCCAGAGCAGTGATTTTCAACCGGAGTGCCACAGGCGTGCTTAAAACACACTTAGTAGGGAGCACTGACCTCTTTCCCCTTAGATCGTCAAATAAAAAAAATGACAGCAGCCAACACAATAGCTGTCCAGTGTGAATGAATCAAAATTATACCTTTTTTTTGTTGTTGTTCTGATCGGCAGAAAATATATTTTTTGGTGTGTCGCAGAATTTTAGTAGTTTGTGTGCCGTGAGATGGAAAAGGCTGAAAACCACTATCCTAGAGAAAGCCACTCCTTTGGGCAGGGGGCTTCCAGGAAAGAGAACTGAAAGCTGGAAGGCAGAAAAGCCCAAAGTGTTAAATAAAAACGATGCCCTTCAAGCCACAGAGCATTGGTATTGGGCCCAGGTGTAGAAAACTCAACCTCTGATGAGTATGCTTCCAGGGGACTCACAGATCCTGACATCCCGGAGGCACTCAGGCAGTATTTGTTGAATGAATGAATAAATGAATGAGCAGCTGAACTGGACTGTGTCAAAATTTGTCCCACTGGCTTATTCTTAAACTGCCACGTCACAACACTTGTGTTGAGATAAGCGATAAACCACAGAGCAACTAACCGGTCAATAAGTATAAACTACTGGGGTTCTGGAATAATTTTCCTCTTTTAAAAGAAAGAAATTGGAGCTGATTTAAGGCGATGTCACTTCACTCTATTCCAATATGGTTTCTTTTGATAGTTACTGATGTGCTGTTACAGGGATACTTAAATGACTAGGCAACTTGTGCTCACAGCTACTTCTGTTTATGTTTAAATTTTTACCCATGAATAGATTTGAAACAAGCAAGAAGGCAAGGGTAGAGGAAGGGCAGACACAGAGCACATCTGGGTCTGGCCCGTTGGAGAGCAAGAAGGGTGCTGTGCACGTACCTGTCAACAATGACAAGCGGCTGGTCCCTGAATCACAGGCTGAGCAGCGATGCCAGGAACGTGTGCATGGACATTGTTCATATTAATAACATTAAAACTGTGTGTTTTCATTTTTAACAGCAGAAATAGTGTCTTGCTATTTATTTTTAGTGGTATTCACTGACTTTATTCATATCAACTTGGGAACGGAGATCTAGAGAAAAATTTTCAATTAAATAATTATATTAGGCATATTTATTATTGGAAGACTTTATATATATTTAATTGACTTCAGAGAGGAAGGGAGAGGGAGAGAGGGATAGAAACATCAATGATGAGAGAGAACCATTGATCAGCTGCCACCTGCGCGCCCCACAGTGGGGATTGAGCCTGCAACCCAGGTATGTGCCCTGACGGGGAAGCAACCGTGACCTCCTAGTTCCTAGATTGACACCCAACCATTGAGCAACACCAGCTGGGCTTTTTGGGGTTTTTTTTTTGGAAGACTTTAAATGGCTAATTTCATTACTCACATGCAAGTATTTTAATACATGCCATGTTACAAATGAGAATGTGTGGCACTATTTGCTTTATTTCACTGTAAAATTGGGAGCGGTGTAAAAAATCAGAAACATCTCAAAATGCTGTTTGATATACTTATCTCACAATATCTGCCAGGGTGGAAGAACAAAACCAAAAACCAGACCGAGAGCTTCTGATAGGCAGTCAAGTCTATCAGCGAAGAGCACGGGGGCTGGGTGCCAGACTGTGTGGGTTCCCATGCTGGCGTTGCCACTTGCTGACTCTGTGACCTTGGGAAGGTTCCAGGCCTCTCTGTTGCTCAGTCTGAATCTGTCAAGTGGAATTACTATACCAAATACACACACGGCACTTAGAACACGTACGGCAGGAAGTATAAATCAATGCAAACCATTACTTAGACCAAACTCACATCTCTACCATGGGACATTCACTCGGTCTTCATGGTAGAAATTAAAAAAAACAAACAACCTCGTAGCAGTAAAAATCATTTTACAACTGAAAATACTCTGACTTAGACTGTCCTGCAGGACCTGCACGCCTCCTCAGCTCCACTGACACATCCTCTCTTGCTAATTCAGTGCTGCGGGCGCCGTGTTTTGGTAGCAAGTACAACTTGTACCTCGTCACTCCCTGAACCTCTGGCTGTAGCCCTCAATTAAGTGCTGCCTATTGTTCAGCAAGGAGAGAATGGAGACCCGTGTCTCCCCCCTCAACTCCCTTTCCCTGACAGGGCTCTGCCCGCCTGCTCACTTTCATCCCTGCGGGAGCATCAGATTCCTGGCAAATTAAGGGGGGAAAAAGTTATGTTCCCGGCTCCTTATTATGTAGCCAAATTGGTTTTAATTTTCTGTTGGCAGGAGTCGTGGCCCCAAGAGATTGCACAACGTGCTCAGTGTGAGCTGAATGCAGAATTCGGGAATCTGTTTTCGTCCTGGAGTTTTTAGCACTCGGGGTACCATTCGGAGAGAACGGACACTTCAGCGTTTGTCCTGGCGCGGACAGACTGGCTGAGGGAGGGAAATCTTCCGCTTAAGGCAGAGCCTGGGCTGCATGCAAGACCGGTGCAACTCACACACACACACCCAGAGTGCAGGCCACAGACCCGGAGCCTGCCTCAGCCGGCCTGTCCGCCAGCTGCTGAGCCCCAGCAGGCAAGCGTTTCCCAGCTTCGCTGGGAGCCCACCTTTTAGGAGATCAAAAGCCCGAGTGGGGCGCAACCCCCTATCTACCGCGTCATAAGACTGGGTTCTGCTTGAGCCCGTCTCACTGCAATTTGCAAACTAAAACATCTTCCCTAGAAGGGGATTTTTGTGCTGCCTGGATTTTTAATTCCCTGGACTGCTTGGTAAACTAAAAGAAAAAAAAAATCCATATGTCCTGCGCTGAGCTGTGCAAACATAAACCCTGCAGAATGCTGCCAGCGCCGTCCTTGCTGGAAGAAATGTCAGGCCTGCACTGGGTGCTCCCGCAGCCCCCGCCCCGCAGCCCCCAGAGTGCTCTGCAAACCCCGCGGCATGCACAGGCACATGCAACCCCACCGCCGCCGCTTTTCAGAAACGGAGCTGCGTCTTTCTCACGCTGGGGGCCCTCCCTCAAGGTTGCTGATCTGTGGGCGGCAATGGGACAGGCGTGGCATCGCCGCCCAGATGGGAGCAGATGTGCGTGTTTTTAGGTGTATCTGGTCCTTTCTCCGCCAGGGCTGTCAGAGGACGACCCATTGGAAGCTCGTTCCCTGAAAGCCTCCGCAGCCTCGGGGCCCCTCCCGCGCTGCTCTGCCTCTCAAGCCCCGGGGAGAGATCTGGAGCTTGTCCTGCGGTTCCCTCGGTGCCACACTGGGGCCCCTGCAGGCTGCTGCCCAGAAACTCCTCCTCCGGCCAGGCTCCCAGGCTCTTCCTTCTGCACACGCTCTTCTCCATCTGAACTTTTATTGTTTTTACAATATGTTTTTATTGATTTTTAGAGAGAGGAAGGGAGAAGGTTAGAGAGAGAGAAACATGGATGAAAGAGGAACATCACCTGTCAGCTGCCTCTTGCATGCCCCCCACCTGGGATCGAGCCCGCAACCCGGGCATGTGCCCTGACCAGGAATCGAACCGGTGGCCTCTTGGTTCCTGGATTGAAGCTCAACCGCTAAGCCACACCAACTGGGCTCATCAGAACTTACAGAAACCTATGTTGTTCGCATGCGAGGCTCCAGGGTACTTCTATATTAAGGATGACTTAATGTGTTCCTCATTCACATTAATCATTGTTAATCTGCCAGCATTTCCAGAATAGAATAGGACCTGAGACGGTTCTGACGTGGTTGGTTAGCTCTGAGACACACACGCTGGCGGGGCCCTGCCTCCACAATGTTCCTGCTCAGAGAGGGGCTCTCACGGGGAGTCAGGCCCCTCTGCTCTCGCTGCCTTCCTGGCAGACGTGGGAAGACGCCAGCCGGGGCTTCCAAACCCCGCTCTTATCTTCCCGCCACAGCACCTGCTCAGCCCACAGCCGTGGCCTGTGCCCGGGCTGCGAAAGGAAGAACCGGTTTAGTGTGGAGTCTTTGCTACAGAGTGGAATGACTTGTGCACAGTGTTACAGCTGGAAGGTCAATCACTTGTTTCCAGACCTGTGTGTTTTGGGCGAGCCAGGCAAAGGGTGACATTGGACTGACCGCAGACCCGCTCCCAAACACTAAGCGACGTCTTATGAGTCACCCTTTCCGAGGAACCCAGCCCAAGAGGACGTGTTCGGAGACAGGAGGAGAAGGTCGGTCTTGAGTTTTGCACACTTTAAGGCGGACCGATGTTTTAAAGATGGTTTTACTGAGAGATGATTTGAATCCTGGCTGGGGCTGGAGCGGGGGGGGGGGGGGGGGGAGCTGCAGGGTTGAGGCATCAAACATCCAATCTTTTAGCAGAAAAACAACTTTAAAACATGAAGCCATTTGTGAGTTTTACTCAGAGTGTTTAAGAGACTCGGGGGTTGGAGGGTGGGGGAAATCCACCAAGGGGCTTGTTGTTTCTCCTTTCCCCCTTTGGACTGTCTCTAAGGCCAAGAACAAGACAGAGACACAGACAGACAGACAGACAGACAGACAGAGTGAGAAAGACGCTTCTGTGGCACTCTGGCCTCCGGTGCTGCCTGAAGGAACATTTTGATGCCAGGGTGGGTCCTACCAGAAGTAGAGGTCTGAGGTCACATAAAGTGCAAAAGTTCATGTGCAATAGACACTCTCCTTTTCACCTCCACGGCTCCTCCTTCCCCCCATTATTACTGCATCCCCCCCAGGGGGGGTTCCGAGGGATTTTTAAGACTCAGAAGAGATAAAAGACTGCATTAGAGAAAAATGTCCTCACACACACACACAGAGGCAATATAATCCAGCAAGCCCCCAAATTCAGAACCTCAGATTATAATTCTGGCTCTGACATTTACTTGCTGTGCAAACGGAGGAAAGGAACCTGATTTCTTTGTTACCTCTCTCACCTGAGCGCTAGGGCTCAATTGGATGAGACGTTTCATCCAACAGTGAGTGACTGCTAACGAACGAGGCTGTGACTTTTGGCACTCTTTCCACAGTGACCCTCAGGAGCCCGGACGGAATGGCATGCATGCAAGAGGATGAGGCCTCTGCGCCCGGGACAGTTTGGGAAAAGGCAGTGTATACGGAAAGCAAACCCAGAGCGTGCCTCCCGCGCAGGACTGCCAGATGGAAAGAACAAGGACACGCAGCTCAATTTGAATTTCGCAAGCGATGGGTACTTTCTTAGCGTAAGTGTGTCCTACATGTTACATGGCATATACGCATCCCAAAAAGAAAGAATTTAACCACAGTCGATCTGAAATTCAAATTTAACTGAGGCCTGTGTCTTTATTCGCCAAATCTGGCAAGCCTAATCTAGAAATACGGGTCTGACCCCCCCAAGGTAGATATTAGAAACGAGGGGCTCTACAGTCTGAGGGTCACTCTGAGTTGGGGAGCCAGAAGTCAGGATGGGGGATGAACTCCTAGGGCCATGCGGACAGTTCTGGCTTTGGTGACTGTGTTGTGCTTTCATACGGTGTCAGAGGCCACCCTTTGGGGTAGAATCACCCCAACCGCCCTTCTCTCCCCTGGCAGTCCTTGCAGAACACAGATGAAAGTGAGTTCCTCCTGGGAGGAACGTCCACTTCCCGTCATCCCACCAATGCTCACTGCATGCCTGCCACGCGTTAAACACCGAGCTGGCGTCTGCGGAGTGGGCAGATGGGCATAGCCCGCCTTCATGGGGTGTCCAGTCAGGGCAGACCACGATCAAGTTTCCCCTGGCTGCTGGGACGCCAAATCTGCCTCCCGGATGCAGAACTCCAGCCAAGATTTTTTCCCTTCCTACTTGCAATTCAATACCTGCTAGGCACAAATGGGGTTCTACGGGTGGGGGAGATAAACAAAATGTATTTCCTAAATGGCTAAATGAGAGCCTTATGCCAACAACTATAACCCCAAGTGGAATGTGCTAAGAACAGGATGTGGGACGGAGTGGGGGAGAACAGTCTTAGAGAGGAGTCATCACATGAATTTGGGGGCACAGGAGGGTTTCCTACAGGAACCTGAGCTGGGCTTAGGTAGTGCTGAGACTCCCCGCCCCCCCCAGAACTCTGGACTTGGAATCACTTGGTCATGAGATCTTAGAAGCAGAAGCATCCTCCGAAGACTACATATCCAAACATTCTTCCTTAGCCTCCCTCGCACAGGACCATTTAGGTTTTGCTTGAATTCTGCTCATCTCTTCCTAAGAAGTCCATTCCATCGTCAGAAAACTAATGTTAGAAACAACATTTTAAGAAAGCGGAGAGGAAACCCTCTATTTCTAAGCTGCCCCCATTGATTCTGTATTTGCTATTCACCCTACATGCCCCTTTAATCAAATACCTGGGAGAAGATAAGGAGAGGAGCTTACCATTTCCCCCCGTTAATAGACGTATAGGAGTGACAGTGAACACTGCAGGTGACACAGAGAAAGTTCAAAGCTAACTTTGGTGAGGTGCAATAGCAAACCATGTAAAATTCTGCACAGATTCAAAAACACCAATTCCAGAACACGAGAGAACTGCCTTGGGAGGCGCTCCTTGGAAAGAGACCTAAGAGTTCAAATTAATTCTTAACTTAACGTGCACCAGCGATGTGATGGGACTGCCAGAGAAGCTAATCATCTAGGACCGCACAGCTAGAAGACTGTCAGGCTCACAGAACACTGGTCAGGTTACATGTGGATGGCATGTTCGGTTTTGCATACTGACTAAGAGGCTTACGGGCGCAACCACTCTCACCATGACACCTGACAAGGGAGCCCGCATGTCACACACATCAATTCAGAAATGCGTCTGTGTGTCCATGTCTCCTGAGAACGTTTTTGGAAAGTTCAGTACTCATCGGTCAGACGGGAATTTTGGGAAAAGGACACCCCGTTCTTACCCGAGGATGGAGGTTGCTGGGCTAAGGTCACGATGGGGCAGCAGGGATGAGAAGGGGTGTTGATTAGAAGGAAAACACAGCCTCTGTCTGGAAAGATCTGGGCTGCTCTGTTTAATGTTGGCCAGTCCAAATCCCCTCAACTCCCCCAAAGAGGGGGTCTAGGCCAGTGGTCGGCAAACTCATTAGTCAACAGAGCCAAATATCAACAGTACAACGATTGAAATTTATTTTGAGAGCCAAATTTTTTAAACTTAAACTTCTTCTAATGCCACTACTTCAAAATAGACTCACCCAGGCTGTGGTATTTTGTGGAAGAGCCACACTCAAGGGGCCAAAGAGCCGCATGTGGCTCTTGAGCCGCAGTTTGCTGACCACTGGTATAGGCAACTGGGTTTCCCAGCTGGCGGCACTGCTGTGGGGAGCACTTTGGGGGAGCATGTCGCTTGCCTCCACTGGAAAAGCAAGGTCGGGTGTCAGGGAACTAGTCTGCAGGCTCACTGCAATGGTGGGGCCTGGGTGGCCCGGCCCGCCCACACCCTAGTGTCTGTCCTGGGTCCTGGCCAGGCATGACCATCAGCCTCTGGATTTCAAAGGTAATCCCCTGGGACGGAGTGGGGCACTGTGTGGAAGCGGGCTGGCATGAGCAAAACTTCACTTCTAAATATTTATAACTTAAAGTTTTTAAATATTTAGACATGGTAAGTGGCTTCCATTATATTGGTTTATTCAGCCTGTAAGTGTCAGGATACAGATAAGACACTGCAGTGCTAATTTAGAGGAGTCCCTGTTAGAGTTATACTCATTTCCTCAAACAGGACCAGACCATTTGAATCCCTACTCCCTATTTAAAAAAACAAACAAAAACAAATCAGTCTGTGTAAAATACCTACTACAGAGGCCGACACTCAGTAAGTGCTCAGTGAATATTCGTTTTACCCATTCACCTTCCAAGCACAACCATAGACATCAGCATTTTCCACAAGCTTCACCTTGACCTGAGCTTTGAAATCCTCTTCAGGCAGGACCCTTTGCATTTTCCCTTGATTTTGAGCCCTTCTTTCATTCCCTACATGTCTTTTAAAAGTCAGAACTCCCCCAAACTCTTTGATATTCACAATGTTTTCAATATGTTTTCTCTTTTAGTGTGTGTGTGTGTGAGAGAGAAAAAGAGAATTTTCTTTCCTTGAATTCTCTACTTTTTGTGAAACTATTATTTCCTTTTATAATCTCTAGTCGAGTTTCTCTATAAAACTTCCATACCTATCAAAAAGATTTGAAAACTATTTACATGATCAGTGTACATGTTTGGGTAAGCTTCCATTTTCCTTGGTATCAGGGTTCTTTGAATCTAGGTTACAAAAATAGACTGACGTAAGAAAAGAGGTTTTATTGCAAGAATGCAGTGGGGCTCACAGGCTTAAGGGAAGCAGGGACCCTCAGGCGGGAAGAGTAGCACTCAGCCAGCTCTAGGGGTTTCAGAGAAATGCTCAAGTGATTGAGAGACTCAGCTGCCACTGCCGGCCTGTGCGTGTTTGCTGCACTGGCCACGTCCAGAGAGTGAGACGGATTGGCCAGCCTGATCAAGAGGCACGAAGCCCTGATTGGCAGCTCCAGCAGAAGCTCCTGGCTCGGACAGGACAGGCCCCTACAGGAAGGAAAGCCAGGGAGAAAATCCCACACAGTTTCTTAGCAATGGTTGAGATGATTTTTGAGGTCTCCTTCATTCTCATCTTGTCAATATGTTTAGTTTGAAGGCTAGAAAAATACATTTCCTTCCTGATGTCTGTTCTCTCTTCTAAACTCTACCTACTTGAATCTCTAAGACTCACATAAGGAGAGGAGAGGGAGACTGGGGTAGTGTGGGAGGCGAAAGAACGGGTATACATGGTTGGGGTAAGAAAGATGGTGGATTTGATTTTGAATTTGTTGTGTGAAATAACACCGGGGCGGGCAGGTTGCACCATCCCAACACCCAGCTGGAAATATGGGTCTTACGCCCACAGTAAAAATTAGGACCTAAGGATGTAATTTTGGAAAATAGCTACATATTATTCAATCTTTTAATTAGACATTTAAGAAGCAATTATTTAATGCCTTACATACCAGACACTGCATCAGGGGCTAGAATCACAAAGTGGAATAAATTTAAGGGAACTTCTTAAGAAGCTTATACCCCTTAGAGGCAGTGGACAGGTAAGTCAATAATTGTGATATGACATCCATTCAGGCAGGTGTGGGGTTTACTCCATGGCGCCAGTGGTCTGCGAAGAAAGGGCACCTGCAGTGATTCCAGATCCATTGCCCAGGTGTCACCTGCATTAATCAGATATGCTTCTACTCCTGCCTCTGTTTCAATCATTGGAATTTGTCCAGGGCCCTTCCTGTGCCCCGCCTTGTTAGACCTGTCCCGACACACATCTTGACTGGCTGGTACCATTCTGCAGCCTCCATAGTCCAGGCATGGGCAATAAATACCATAGCAGTAGAGATCTGCACTAACCATGAACGACTGATGATAATAAAGATATTCCATTAAAATATATTAAAGATATACAGATAGGACCCCCCCAAATTCTTAGTATCTATTATTTTTGATACTCTGTTCATTTCGCAATAATTCTTAGTCCACCCCTTCTTTTTCTGCCTCATTAACTACGTTAGCAGCAAAAGCATATTATAAAATAACTCTCTAGTCATCTGATGAAAATTACTCTTTTGGTTGTACTATTTGACTTCATTAAGACCTTGGAAGAGATGACCTAGAACTGAAATAATTCAGAATTCATTTCCAATCTTCTCAGCTACCAAATCTCTTTGAGTGCATATTTGTCCATTGGTTTTAAACACTTGTTCCAAACATAGAGCACACCATGATGTTTTGCAAAGGAGGCGCAAAACATTAGGCACCTTTTAGTCCTAATGCATAAACTGCATTATGTTTTTTTTAATTGCATTCTATAAAGATTCACCACACATCAGTCTTAAAAGATGTTAATGAGTATTGAATAATAGTCTGCTTTTCCCAAAATATATAAAGTACCATTTTCTTGGCCTTAATATTTTATTACCTTTAAAAGAATGTCTTTAAAAAGTAAGTACACATAAAAGCCTATTTATCAATCTTCAGAGGAAATTTCAATCTTGAAGCTCTTGTACAGTCTCCAAGTAAGATGTTAAAGGGAAGCCATCAACTTTAGGCAATTAAAAATTGTTTTTTTTTACAATCCTCACCTGAGGATATTTTTCAATTAATTTTTAGAGAGAGTGGAAGGGAGGGAGAGAGACACACAGAGAGAAACATCATGTTAGAGACGTTTGCCTCCTACATGGATTGGTTGCCTCCCACACAAGCCCTGAGCAGGAACCCTGACAGGGGTGGGAATCTAGCCTGCAACTGAGGTACGTGTCCTCGATCGGAATCAAACCCAGGACCCTTCAGTCCTCCGGCTACACCCTATCTACTGAGGCAGACCAGCGAGGGCTAGGCAATTTTTGATTCTCTTTCTTTTCTATCTTACCTAGCCTACCACCTCCAGCAGTCTTTTGGTCAAGAAGACATAAAATAAAAATATTACCAAATATAAAATAATCATCTCTCTTAGAATTACCAAATTCTAAGAGATAATTCTACTGGTGGATGTGTAACAAAGGAGAGAGGCTCCACATGGCTGGAAGAGAATGAGAAAGAGGGAGAACAGAAGGAGATGAGGCTGGTGAGATCCCAGGAGAGGAACTGGGCTTTTACACTGAGTGAGATGGGAGGCACTGACGGATCTGAATAAGGGAGCACTGTGACCTAACTTAGATTTTAATAGCAACGCCCGGCTGGCATGTTGAGACTAGTCTGGAGGGGACGGGGAAGGGAGACCTGGGACAGGAGGCCAGTTAGTGGCCTAGTAAGAGAAAAGGATGACTTGCACTGGGGTGATAGTCATTCGGGGCGGTGAGAAGTGGTTGGATTCTGGGTATGTTTTGAATATAAATCCGTTGGGGAGTAACTTCACCTCAAAGTAAGGAGGACCCAGGGCCGTTTGTAGGTGGGGAGGAGGAGGAACAGGGGAAACAACATGATTGACTTTACTAAAACCTCTCAAAGACATTGCAGCCCAAGTAACCCCGACTTGGGGCCGCTCTAACCAGGTGACATTGAAAAGAGTCCACGTGATGTGGACTCTGGGGCCTGTCTGCCTGGAGATGGCAGAGTCCGGAGGGCATTGCAGACGGGAGCGAGAGAAAAGACGTGTGAGCTCGTCAGACCCCCCAAAGGCTCCAAATGGCAGAGGGGGACACAGATTGTAGTCTGTCAAGGCAGGCGTGAGATTTGGATCATTATCACTAATGTGACCCCATAGATTTGTGGAGGTCAGAGAACTACGGTATCGATCGAATCTGCCTGAACCAAAGGAAGGACGTTGGCACTGCCCCCTCAGCCACGATGAGACGTTAGGCCTATCTGTGCTGGGTCTGACTGCCACTGAGAGCATTCGTAACAGGGAAGACATCGGCTCAGTGGCTAGGTGAACCTTGTGGAGCATGCCATGTCTGTGTGGCAGAGATGCCATGAGAAGAGGGTCTCTCCCCCGGAAAGTGACTTGTAACAAACCGGGATTATTGCAGTTTGTAATTATGGGTGGCCTGACCACATGCTGTCTACCAGTTGGCATGTGACTGCTGCTCCGTTCACCCACATGTTGGCATAAAGACAGGGGTAGCTATTCCCTTTCCATTCCCCCACACCCTAGAATGCCAGTGCGTAGATGCCTTTCAAAGTGTTCTGGCCCCTAAAGTAGAGATTGATAGTGATGTTTAAATCCAAGTGGACATATAGCAGATTCTCATCAACTTGTGCTTAAATTATTCAATTAACTTCAACATGCAGTGAATGTTTGTTAGAGGCCAGGTACGATGCTGAGGCTGTAGAAATGAGTAAGTCGTGGCCTCTCTGTCCTTTTGGAGTTCAGAGTTTAGCAAAAGGAGATTGGCACAGAAAGTCGTTTCTGTGCAGTGTGGAGATGTCCTGTGGTAAGTCGTACATAAGCTGCTTGCAGGTAAGGAGGTGGAACTCCAACCAGCTCAGGGTTAAGGAACCAGGAATCTGGGGCTGCCTGAGCTGTGCTGGAGGCTGCAGAGATGGGGAGTGGGGTCAGCAGTGCAGAAATAGGTCTCCCAAGAATGAACAGGGAAAGACCAAGAATGACGTGCATGCAGTCCCAATAGTGCAAGACAGAAAGTGGCTGAGGCTGGACACCTCTGCAGGGGCCCTCCCTAGAAAGCCTTCCTGCCACCTAATGAGCTCGGACTTCATTCTGGGGCTACCAATAAGCCACGTTAGGGCTTTCGGGGCAGAGATATTCGGAATGAAGAGGACACAGTGAACATGAGAAATATCACTTTGGCTATAATTTTGTAACCAGAATGAAACAAAAGGTTTTCCTTATACAGAATTTAAATACTATTTTAACACACAATATGGAAAGTGAAAGTTTATCCCCCAAATCATTAATGATTGGGTTAGTATTCCTTTCATTTGTTTCATTGTGTAAGTGCCTTATTAATATTGGGGTGGGGTAAATATCAGGTAATACCATACCTACTTGTGACTAGGTTTTTTTCATTTTTAATGTATTTTGGACACTTTTGCATTTTCTTATAGGTCTACTTTATTTTTTTAAGTGGCATATATTCTACTCTATGAGTTCAACATTTTTATTTAACTATTTATTGATGAATATTTGGATGCTTCCAAACTTTTTTTCTTTATAAAATTTTTCTAAATCAGAGAAATGCATATAACTAATTTAGGAAAGCAAATAGCACTACTGGGCTTATGACAAACAGGAGTTTTCTGTCCCTTTCTCCTCCTGTTCTCTCACTCTCAGGCAACTCCCAACAACTCTGGGGTTTTTTTTAAGTGTTTTTTTTCTTGATTTTTTTCAATTTTAGATGTAATTTATTCATATTCTAAAATGAAAGATATGAAATAGGCTCTCTCAGTCTCCCCCCTCCCTGGCATATACACAAAACACTTTCCTTTATCCCATCTTTCTGGTAGAGTTATATTCCTATTTTCAACCAAATCAATATTCAGTGTTGACATTATTATGACTATGGGATTATTATTCAGAGTTGAGCCATGTGAATGATTTCATACACACATACACACATACACACAGGCTTTTTTCTCTGAAACAGCCACTAACTCATCCCAAAACCTTTGCCAAACTCTAATGACATCTGCTGTGTGTTCCAACACGTCGCATGCTCCAGAGTCACTTCCTTCTTGGAGGCATCAGGCAGGGCCCTCGCCATCCTGTTCCCCTGGGATGGGCTCCTCCTGGTCTTGGGGAGCAGCCATTGTCCTGCAGCTCCTTACCCCATCACCGTGAGATTCCCTTCTCCTCACTCCCGTCTTGGGGGCCTGTTTCCTCGTTTCCATAGCTTCCTTTATTTGGTTTACTCCCTTGTTTTGGTGCAGTGCATCCTCCAGTAGCTTCCTGAGAAATACGGTAAGGCATCTCATGACATTTTTAGGAGGTAGAATTCACAGACTTAAAGATCAATTGGATGTAGGGTGAAGAGAAAGAGGAAAAAATAAGAAACAACCCCCAAGGTTTTTTTTTTTCCATCTTTCAAAAAGATTTTATTAAAGATCTTTGTAGAGCAACATCTAGACTCCAGGACCCCCAAGGTTTTGGGTGAAACATTTAAATGGCTGAGTGTATAAGAATTGAGTGGCAATACTGGATGCACTGAGTTACCTGAGGTGTCTGAGTCCAGCAGCTAGCAGCTATCTGCCTGAATTTCAGGGAAGAAGCCAGGGACAGAGATCTTGGATTTGTAGTTGTCCATCTGGACATGGCTGCTAAACTGTGAACATTTTCGGTGAACCTGAAACTAGTTTAAAAGGAGCTTAATAAGAATTTTAAAAAAATAAAGAAGTTTTCAAAAAATAAATGCTCATGATGTTAAATACGGCAGGATTGAGCAGCTAAATGCCAGCGAGTGGGAACAGAAGGTAAGTTAGAATAAACTGAGGAGTAAATGTGGCTTAAAGAGAAAGAGATGTCAATGTGAATGAGGTGGGTTGGGAAAAGGATAGAGAAGATAGGGAAGAGGGAGCTATGGATAATGGCCAATTACACATGAATGTTTAAAGGGCAAACCAGGGAAAGAGCCATAAGGAAGGCTGAGGCGAAGCCGTCAGAGAGGTAGGGGAACCAGGAGGAATTGGAGCCGATGGGCAAAGGGAGGCGTGTGGAAGGTCTATTAAACTAATGGTCAAATGACAAAAAAATAAATAAATAAAATAAAACTGTTTACTGCAACATGGTTTATACAGTAAAAACTGGAAACAGGCTTTAACATTCATGCTCTAGAGAATGTGTTAGATGAATAATGGAATATGCAGTCATTGGAGTACTAGGCCCCTATCAAAAATGTCAGATTTATGCTTATTGACACTTATACTTACTGTTCTAAGAAACGCAATGCAAGTTACTGAAAAAGAAGTACTATATGTTCCAATTTATGTAAATCTCTATACGCACAGCCATCTGCTTGTGCACAAAGGCATAGACCAGAGAGATGTTTGCAAGGATGCTCACCAAAATGCTAATGGTAATTATCTCTGGAAGAGGAGATTTGGGGTGAGTTTTACTTTCTTTTTAGCATTTTAAGTATTGCTTAGTTTTTTTTTTTGTAATTATAATCCTGTAATTATAATCATTATGTAATTAACTAATTACGTAATTAGAAAATAAAGCTGCATGTGTGGGGACAGGGAGAACACGGGACTCTCTGTTCCTTCTGCTCGCATTTGCTGTGAACCTGAAACTAGTTTAAAAGGAGCTTAATAAGAATTTTAAAAAAATAAAGAAGTTTTCAAAAAATAAAAGGCTCATGATGTTAAATACGGCAGGATTGAGCAGCTAAATGCCAGCGAGTGGGAACAGAAGGTAAGTTAGAATAAACTGAGGAGTAAATGTGGCCTAAAGAGAAAGAGATGTCAAAGATCTTTCTAGAAGCTGGGATGTGATGGGAGGGAGAGAGAGATGTGATAGGCAGAGTGAGACAGTAACTCTCTCCACTCTAATTCATTCTGAATACCGCTGCCAGGAGAATTCCCCAAATACCTCATTGTCTTGTCATTTCTGTCTCAGACCTCAGTGGCTCACACCCAAAGAAACCTGCATCCGATCACCATTTTCCATTTTATCCTGCTTTTATACTCAAACTAATTTAAAAAACTTAACGACAAAAACTTAAACGATAGTTTTGAGCAGGTACTGTGGGCCAGGCACTCGTAAAGTCACCGGGCACAGAGGACAGACGCATTACGGTCCCTGCCATTGCTGCAGTCGTAACCAGTGAGGATGCGGGCTCTCACAGAGCTAACCGCAGCACAGGGTAATGTGGGCGCAGCTGATTTATGGGCCAGTTGGGTAGCTGCCATCCCGAGAGTCCGTTAATGCCCGTATTTGCATCTGCTGTGGCTTCTGGGATCCATCTCATCACCTCGTTATTCTTTTAAATACCCAATCCTCCTAACCTTCCATATCCTGGGTCAAGTCCAACCTTGACATCTTTCTTCTTATGACTTGAACAGTCCTTATTTTTTTTTAAATGTTTCTATTGATTTCAGAGAAAGGAAGGGAGAGGGATAGAAACATGAATGATGAGAATCATTGATTGGCTGCCCCCCGCATGCCCCACTCTAGGGATGGAGCCCGCCACTCAGGCATGTGCTCTGATTGGTAATCGAACCGTGACCTTCTGGTTCATAGTTCGATGTCCAACCACTGAGCTACACTGGCCAGGCTTTTTCTTTATCTTTGATCACCCCATACCTCTGTTCTTAGTTGACTATTTGTGTGGGTGAACAACTTGGTCGCAGTGAATGAATTCTGCAGCCATCGCAGCACCTAGCACAGGGTTAAACCTGCTGACACTGCCCAGGACACCTCCTGCCCAAGCTCTCTAACGTTTAAACAAAAGTAACGTTAAAGGCAGTGTGTGCGGGGAAGCATCCCGATGCTCTCTGAAGGTAACGTCAAGTCTAAGGAGAGAAGGGGTGGGACTGGAGGGTGTGATGATAGGAGGGGGTGGTTGCTAAGGCTTTAGAAGGAATTTAAAACGATGAGGAAAAAAGTAGAGAAAAAATTGGAAGATAGTCAGAACCCAATCAAGAGAGCATGCACAATAAATAAATTCAACTCAATTACTATGCAAGGCAGGAAATAAAAGCTCAATTATTATTCAAGAGTATAAAAGCATAAGAATCCTCTAAGTAAAGGTAGCATTACGATGCTGCGGTTACAGAGAGAACGGCAATAATGAATATGTAAATAGTAGCGTGACCTTGCCAAGGAAGGAAGGTCGTCTTGATACTGTGTGTGATACAAATGATGCACTTAACAGGAGAGCGCATCCAAGCGTCTGCCTTCAGATTCAAAAAGGAAATGTGCAAACATCATGGAGCCCTGTTTCCCAGATTTTTAAATATATTTTATTTTATTTTATTTTTACAGAGAGGAAGGAAGAGGGATAGAGAGTAAGAAACATCGATGAGAGAGAAACATCGATCAACTGCTCCCTGCACATCCCCCACTGGGGATGTGCCCACAATCAAGGTACATGCCCTTGACTGGAATTGAACCGGGGACCCTTCAGTCCGCAGGCCGACGCTCTATCCACTGAGCCAAACCTGTTTGAACCTGTTTCCCAAATTTTCCGCCACGGAACACCAGGGCAGAAGGATGTCAATGGGCGTCCCATTTTCTAACGTGGCCTGGTGAACTGGGAAATGTTGTTTTAGAAGGCCCTGGAACCTTTTTATTACAATGAGGTGAAGGAACTATGAATAGAGTTTAAAAGAGGAGGGATTTTTAAAAGGAGTAGAACAAAATGGAGGGGAGGACAAGTGGCTGTAAGTAGTAGGAGGGTTATTACAAGCGAGGCACATCGCAGCTGCTTTGTCTCCATAAAGGCCAAAATTGACATTTTGTAGCGAGAGAGAGAGAGATGGCTTAGAAATGGACTGGCTGGTGAGGGCGTGAGAGGAAAACGTTAAATTATTACTGTGAGAGAGCATATCATCTTCAACTTTGGGCTCTTGATAAAAAAAGAAAACCACTTAAGGATGATGTGTGTGCCTTGTGGCTGGAGCTGCCGGGTAGGTAATCTCTGGCATTTCTTTCTCGCTCTGGAGTCCTGTGAACCCAGCACTGTGGGCTCTGGGGGCGGCAGCGTGACTGGAGAAGACTGGCCCAGCTCTGCCTCTGCACAAACCCTCCGGACCCTCTATCAGCGGCCACGCGATGTCCCCAGGAGCCCCAGGGCTAATCACACGGCGCCCGTGAGAAAGACCGAATTGTCTTCCATGGGAATAGGTTGAACCATATGAAATGGCTGCTATTGGACCCTTTATAACCTGTAAAATGGCAATTTCATTGGTTTAACGGAATAAAATATATCATTCATTGATTCTGCTTGTGTGGCAGTCATAGGCTGATTCTAGGGATTACAGATGATTGAGACATTATTTCTGCCCTCAGAGAGAGACTCAGACCAGGGAGCGAAGTGTACACTTGAATGAAACTGCAGGTAGACAAGGCTAGAGGGGGGGTGTCACAAGAGGCCGTGGATAAAACAGAGCAAGCCTGTGGATAAAAGAGAGAGCGAGCCTGTGGTTCTGCTGGACCAGGAGGGGGAACAGGCGAGCACAGGGTGGCTGTAGAGGACACGATGTTAATTTAGGTTGGATTTGGAAGGTCGAGGAATTCACCAAGAGGGAAGGGCCACTTTAAGCAGCAGAAACAGCTTTGCAAAAAATAAAGAGCATGAGAGGTGGAGGAAGGTAGTGAGGAAGAAGGGTCATTGAGAAGTGGTTGACCAGATGAACCATCATGATAGGATTCAGGGTGTGCAGGGAATGAAGGAGAGCTTCCAGGTGGGTCTGGGACAATGAGCAAGGTCTTCTGAGGTCTGGGCAGGCAAGTACAGTCAGAGCAAAGAGAGAGAGGGAGTTAGCTACAGAAGAGGATATAGCTGGGGAATGGCTGATCCAAGCTCCAGGCCTCAGTGGTGGCACAGTTCATGGTCACAAGATCCCAGTGTGAGGTGCTCAGGTGGGGCAAAGAGGAAGGCAGATGGGGCCAAGTCGATTAAGAAACTCTTAGGCCGGGGTGAGTGACAGGTGTTCCACAAGGATGTGTCCTTGCTCAGCTTGGTGGGGGAGTTCCAAACTGTTGTTTAGGAAGACATACCCAACAGAAGTCAGTCTCTTTGAGAATATTCTCCCTTTCACATGCCTAAGTCTGTGTAATACCCTTTTCCTTTTCTTCCCTGTGACGGGAGTAGGGGTGCCTCCTCCTGTTTGAGGAGAGGGACCAGCGCTTGCTCTTGCTCTCCTCTCCCCCAGCCTCCCCCTGCTTCCCGGCGTGCTGCCCCGGGGCTGGTGGGCGCTTCCTCCCCAACTGCCTTCTGCTCTGGCGGTCAACACTCGGCCCGCCTGCCCGAGGGGGTGCCGATGGCAATGTTTTAGGAGCCGTGGGGATTTACTCATAGATGAGTGGACATTTCAGAGCCCAGATCCTGTTACTTTTTTGCAATCTGAGCTCAACAGTTTCTAGATCATTCTGCCCCCACACACGAGGAAGCTCTCAGTCTGCCAATCCCTCCTGCTCCCTGCGCGCCAAGGCTGCTCCACAAGTTCAATGTGAACAGATGGAAATGGATGTTTCATCAATATAACATATTCAACCCTCAACCCACAAAGGGACACAACAGTCTCCCTTCTTTCCTCCTTCCCTCCCTCCCTCACTCCCTCTCTCTTCTCTCTCCCCCCTTCCTTCCTTCCTTCCTTCCTTCCTTCCTTCCTTCCTTCCTTCCTCCCTCCCTCCCTCCCTTCCTCTCTCCCTCTCTCTTCTCTCCCTTCCTTCCTTCCTTCCTTCCTTCCTTCCTTCCTTCCTTCCTTCCTTCCTTCCTTCCTCCCTCCCTTCCTCCCTCCCTTCCTCTCTCCCTCTCTCTTCTCTCTCTCCCCCTTCCTTCCTTCCTTCCTTCCTTCCTTCCTTCCTTCCTTCCTTCCTCCCTCCCTCCCTCCCTCCCTCCCTCCCTTCCTTCCTCTCTCCCTCTCTCTTCTCTCCCTTCCTTCCTTCCTTCCTTCCTTCCTTCCTTCCTTCCTTCCTTCCTTCCTCCCTCCCTCCCTCCCTCCTTCTCTCCCTCTCTCTTTCTTCCTTCCTTCTTTCCTTCCTCCCTCCCTTCCTCTCTCTTCTCTCTCTCCTTCCTTCCTTCCTTCCTTCCTTCCTCCCTCCCTCCCTCCCTTCCTCCCTCCCTTCCTCTCTCCCTCTCTCTTCTCTCCCTTCCTTCCTTCCTTCCTTCCTTCCTTCCTCCCTCCCTCCCTCCCTCCCTCCCTCCCTCATTCTCTCCCTCTCTTTCTTCCTTCCTTCTTTCCTTCCTCCCTCCTTTCCTCTCTTCTCTCTCTCTCTCTTCCTTCCTTCCTTCCTTCCTTTCTTCCTTCCTCCCTCCCTCCCTCCTTCCCTCCCTCCCTCCCTCTCTTTCTTTCTTCCTTCCTCCTTCCCTCCCTCCCTCCCTCCCTCCCTCCTTGCCTTTCTTTCTTTAAAAGACAGTATCCTAACCATGAAGCTTTAGGATTTCTCCATGGACAAATGCTGAGTAACTCCACTCTCACTCTGCTCCCCAGTCCTTCCTGCAGCAGGACCCGCAAAGCTGTGTCGAGTTAAAAGTCTGGGATCAGAAACACCCAGTTTAGCTTCCTTTGGAGTCCTTCTCGGCTTCGAGTGCCCCCTCTGAAGTGAGTCAGCATTTCTGTGCTTGTTTAACTTCTAAGGTTACCGAGACGCCAGGGGAGCCCATGTGTCCAAAGTCACGCCGCAGGATCGCAGCGGCGAACATCAGACAAAGGACGGCTTCCGCCAGGCAGTCCTGGAGCCTGCACGCCCCCTGGACACGGTCATGCGACTCCGGTCCTGTCCTTCTCCGTCTTTAAATATCCCCGGCAATCACGACGGGAGGTCCCTTTCGGGGTCAGTGCAGGCCCCGTGTGGAGTTCAGACTGTGGTTTGGAGGGATCCTGACATTGGGATTGCTGTTGGGATTATGTATCTTTTATGCCAAACATAAAATGAAATCTCAGAGCGAGCAAACGGATGCGAGACTATCAGGGGGAGACAAACAGAACGGCCCTTCCTCTGCTCTGCAGCTGGCAGTCGGACCCGACACTCCTTTTTTCCTCTGGAAAATTCTTCTAAACCTCAGATCATGAGACAGTGAGACTGACGGTCAGGATGCCCGGGCACCCTGTGGCCTGTTATTATTCGTCTCTGGGAACCTGCCATACTGTACAGTGAGCCAGGGGCTGGGGCCAGGAACAAGGGTGGTTTCGGATGAACAGCCTCTGCATGTATCCTGCCTGCTCTCAGCCTCCTGCCCCTGAACATAATTCTGAGGAGGCAGGAACCCAACAGAATGGATGTGGCCTTTTGTTACTTCAGCTTGTCACTTTGCTCCACGTTAACAAGTGCAGCCCTCTTTCACCAGCAATTGATCATAAAGTTATTGATTGCCATCATAAACAACACACAGCTGTGAGGGGCCTTCCCTAGTGGATTAAGGTCTTAGAATTGAAAGGGGGGTTGGGCATCCTCTAGACCAGCCGCCTCCACAAAGCAGGACCCTGCTCCCAGCATCCCTGACAGTGGTTTTCAAACTTGGCTTCACATTAGAATCATCGGTAGCGTTTTTAAAGACCCCAATGCCGGGGTCACCCCAAATCAATTAAATCAGAATTGCTGGCATCAGCATTTCACAACTTCCCCGGGGGGGGGGGGGGGGGGGGGGATTGTCACCTACAGAGTGCTGCCTGGCGACCTAGCTCCTGCTCAGCTGTGCCCTGAGATGAAGAGGGCCTATCCTGCTTTGGGGGGTGGAGAGGTGGGTGGGGAGGAGGATGGCCATTCACTGATGGAGCCTTTTCTGTAAGAATGAACAGGAAGTAATTCCTCTTTGAAAGCGAATGAACAGGAAGTAATTCCTCTTTGAAAGCCACACAGAGCCAGTCAGCTCCCTCCCTCACGGGCTCGCCCTTCGGACATTAAAGCTATTTGCAACCTACTACACGGCGTCATCCACGTTTTCCTTCCCGTGATCCAAAGTACCGTTGCATTAAGCTCTTACAAATGCTGCTTTGTGAGGTGGATTTTGATCTGCTCTTTAGATACTACTCTATCCCCGTTTCACTACTTTGGCTTCTAGAAAAAACGATTTGCCAACTGTAGAGAGAAAGGTGAGTGTCTCGCGAAGCTAAAGCGAACAGAGTTAATTCTGAGGAGCCAGGTGGGACCCGAGGTGTCCTCCTTCCCGCCAGCTGTCATGTTCGGGCGGCCTGGTTCTGCCTAGCCCTCACGGCCGGTCGCTCCTGGCTCTCATTGCTGTCGCTCTGCTTTGCTCATCGCCGGCGGCTGAGCCTGGGTGATGGCCAGCCCGCAGACGTGCGGCAGAAGGAAGATGAGGGGAGGGGAAAGGAGGGGAGAGGAGGGGAGGGGAGAACATCATCATCACACCCGGATTGAGGCGCCCAGCTGCCGTGTCCCGGAGGCCAGACCTAGCAGCAGATGATAAATCCCAGACTCATCTATTGGATGGAATCCCGGCTTCCCCCACTCACTGCAGGGACAACCTTGCAAAAGCCTCGGAACCTGTTAGAGCCTCGGTTGCTTCCTCTGTGAACCAAGAGCAGTAACATCACTGACCTCCTATGAGACGAAAGTGATCTGTGTAGTGTTGTTGGTACAATGCCCGTGTGTAGCCGCTGCAGACGAAGAATTCATGTTACTGCCTGGTGACAGCCCCCGCCTGCCCCTCCCCCAAGCTCGCCAGCCACCTACAATGTTCTAATCCAGCAGTCGGCAGACCGCGGCTCACGAGCCACATGTGGCTCTTTGGCCCCTTGAGTGTGGCTCTTCCACACGTACAGTGCGATTGAAACTTCATGGCCCACGCACAGAAGTTGGTTTTCGGCTCTCAAAAGAAATTTCAGTCGTCGTACTGTTGATGTCTGGCTCTGCTGACTAATGAGTTTGCCGACCACGGTTCTAATCCATGTCCGACTTCGGCTGCCCAACACCACCGCTCACCCCGGCCTCCGCCAGCCTTGTCTCTCAACACCTGTCTGGTGCTTCCCTTCGATTTTCAAGTCCAGCACCTTGCCCTTCAAGGACTCCCCCGGCTCCTGAGGCCGTCCACAGGCATGGGGGTGGGGGGGGGCAGTTAATATTAGCTCTTGTCCCACTGGCTCACAGGGGTCGGAAGAGAGGGCCAGCAGCAAACTCTGGTCCTGATCAAAGGTTTTCTGTTCTGCCTGCGGCTGCTCTCCTCCAGGGGCCGAATGCAGTTGAACCTGGAACTATGATTTGTCCTCTCTGCGCAGCCGGGCCGGCAAATCACTACGTTTGTCGCAGGCACGGGAGGATGGACTCTTATTTCCCTTTCCATTTAACAAACATTACATTTCTGACCAGGGTTTCTCGTGTACCAGCGAGACGGCTTTTACTCGACTGGCTTTTTTATTTCATGTCACCAGGACGGCCAGCAAAACTCTGGGAAAGTGGTCTGCTAGGCCCCGCCTTCCCCAGCCCAGATTTGAAGGATGCAACAGACTGGGGATTTTCCAACTGCAAAACAGTGCTCCCAGTGTGTGTGCGGGGAGCAAGGCTTCCTTGCGGCAGCCCTTGCTCCCTCTGTTGGGTAAATGGGTGACTTTCCAGGGATGCTGCCTAAGGGGGGGGGGGTTTCAGTGAAAATGGCTGGAGGCAGCTGCAAGATGGATGCCGCAGGCCGTGTATATTTCTGGCTGTTGCAACACAAGTTGAAATGAGGTCCTCTAACCGTGCAGCCCCGTCCTCTGAGGTGTGTACACGAGTCACTCACCAGTAAAAGGAAAAGGAGGTGGTACGTTGAGTGCTGCTGATAGCTCCCAGGTACCTGCACCCCAAATGTCAGGCTGGTTTTACATGGATTTTATCTAACTCCCCCATCTTATTATGGCCACTGGCTTCCCCACAGTGGTTTCAAAGCAAGCAGGAAACAGAGAGCAAACGGGGGAGGGGGGAAGGGGGGAGGGGGCGCGGAATGCCCCAAATTCCACCAAGAGATAAGAAAAAAATGTTTGATTCCAAGAACTCAGAATCACTTTAACACAAATCCCAATACTGTTCTCATTTCAAGTTACAAGCTCTCAATATTTCCATCCTGATTTCCAGTCACTTGATTTTCAGTGGGTGAATCTTTTCGGGTATCATGGTGGGCTTGCACTTCCTTATCCAAAGACATGATTTGACCTTGCCAGCATAGGTAGGGAGACACATCCACCCCATACTACAGGCAGAGTGCACGAAGAGGCCCCAGCAGCTAGCCCTGGCCTATGCATAAAGAAGATGTGTCTTCTATCATCACTCTCTAGAGCAGAGGTTCTCAACCTTCCCAATGCTGTGACCCTTTAATACAGCTCCTCATGTTGTGGTGACCCCCAGCCATAAAATTATTAAAGGGTCGCTAGCAGGGTGGCCTAAGACCATTGGAAAACACAGATATTTACATTTCATTGCTACTTCATAACTGTAATTTTGCTACTGTTAATGAATCGTAATGTAAATATCTGTGTTTTCCGATGGTCTTAGGTGACCCTGCTAGCGGTTCTCACAGGTTGAGAACCGCTGCTGTAGAGCCTAAAACCACTGAAAAACACAGATATTTACATTATGATTCATAACAGTAGCAAAATTACAGTTATGAAGTAGCAACGAAAATAATTTTATGGTTGGGGGTCATCACAACATGAGGAACTGTATTAAAGAGTCATGGCATTAGGAAGGTTGAGAACCACTGGTCTAGACGATAGAGTGCATCTTCTAAATTCACTCTAAGGCACAGGACATCTCCCCTGAATCTAGTGGTGATGGGAAATAGTCCAGACTGTGTATTGGAGCAAGAAGTAGTCCTGCATTATTGACTTTATAACATCATTACAGAATCAACTATATCAATTACCTCCAGGTAATTAACACACACACACACACACACACACATACTCACAAACATCTGCCCTGAAATAAACATTATGTCATTTCTGTCATGTGATGTATTCCGTTATTTGTCAAGTGTTAATTCACTCACTGGTAATACAGAAGTGGAAATATGAGCAGCACAGTTACTGTTTCTAAAATCCATGTTCTGAGTCTCTCTTGTCCTTGAGGTGCACAGATACCAGGATAAAACAAAATCAATATTTGTTCTCTTCATCCTGCATAAATATTTTCCCAGACAAGTGGCTATTTACTGGCCTGCATCAAGATACAGTGCTGGAATATAAGGAGCTTTCCTGGAATGTTCTCTCCTCCCGTGGGTCTGATCCCAGGGCCTCGGGGGCTATGCAACAGGGAGAGGAAAGACACTGGTTGTGCGCCTACCACCGTGAGTCAACATGCCAGACATTTACATGTGTTCTAGCGCTTCATCCTCACAAACGCCCTACGAGACAGCTACTTATATGCACCTCACTTTATAGATAAGAAAACTGGAACTCTGAAAGGTCAAGTAAATTTTCTTCTTAAAATGTTTCAATGACACATTTCCCTGATTTTTCCTTTTCTTCTCCTTCTCAGCCTGTTTGTTCCTTCTCCTTCTCCTCTTCATCCATGGTTCCATCTTGGACATTCTCCATCGACCTGCCCTGGTGATCGCATCCAGCACAAGGGCATTGAATACCACTCGTGTGCTCATGGCTCTCTCACGAGGCTCTCCAGGCCCCAAGTCTCCTGTGACCACGAGACTTGTACATCCAACTGCCTATTGGACATCTACTCATATCCAAAACTGTATGTCTCCACTGATTTTCCTTTCCTCTCCAGATCTCTTTCTTCCTGATTTTGAACCACTTAAGTGAATGGCTACATTATTCACACAACTGCTCAACAAATCATTCTTTTTTTAATAACATTTTCCCAATCCATAACAAAAATATTTTGTGAACTTGTTTCCATTTCCACCTTTGCTCTGATTGCTGGACTATACTTCATCTCCCTTCCTTCTTCTTCTTCTTGCCTGGAATGCAGATTTGATGGCTGGAGCTGCTGCAACCATTTGTGAGTATGAGAGAAAAGGCGCCAGAATCATAGAAACATTAGCTCTGATAAAATAGATACAAAAGCCACACTTTCAGACATCATATTCTCAGTAAAAATAACTCTTACTTTGTTAATCCAAAGTAGTCATATTATTTTCCTATTACTTGCAGATGAAAATATTGCTGATATACATTTTCTCCCTACCCCCATCTACCCATAGCCATACAGCATCTGGAGAGAACTTTTTATTTTTGTAAACATTGGCAAGATTTGTTCAGTAGCCAAATATTTATTGAGCACATATGTGCACACAGATACAAGACACATCAATGAACAAAACAAACAAAACTAGGACATATCTGTGAGCAAAGCAAAGACCCTCACCTTTGTGAAAAGGAAGAAAAATAGGAAGCATACTAAACAGGTATATTACATAGTATATGTTAGAGGGTGATATGTGCTCTATGGGGAAAGGGGAAGGAAAAGATAAAGCAGGGTTGATCAGAAGTGAGAGGTGCAGTTTAAATAGTGTGGTCAGGATAGGCTTCTATGAGGTGACATTTGAGAAAAGACAGGAAGGACCTGGGTGATTGTGGAGATAGGACGGAGTTGCCATCAGCCGAGATGAGGAAGGCTGATATGGTATGAGATGGGCATCTCGGTTTTAGCCATGCTGGATTTTAGGTACCTATCAAACATTTGAGAAGAAATGACGTTGAATTGTGGGAAATGTGCAAGTCAAAAATTCTGTTAGCAGGTTTGCACAGCAGATGGGAATTTGTGAGTCACGGCTATAGTTAGTGTTTAAAGCCATGAGATCATGTGAGATCACTAAGAGGATGAGTACAGTGAGAGAACAAAGAGGACCAGGGTCCTAGAACTCAATTAAAAAATATATACATATATATATATATATATATATATATATATATATATATATTGATTTTTTTAGAGAGAGAAGGGAGAGGGATAGAGAGGTGGAAATATCAAAGTGAGAGAAACGTCATTGATCAGCTGCCTCCTGCATGCCCCCCACTGGGGATGGAGCCAGCAACTGACAATTGGACCAGTGGCTCAGGGTTGAGCATTGACCCAGGACAACATAAATACCTGGGGAAAATCATACAATTCACCCCACTACCCAACACCTGGCACACATCTTCAGTATAGCCCAAAGAACCCTTGATTTGTTTAGCTGTCTTTCTCCTCTGGACTTGAAGCTCCTAAGGGTAAGGTAAGATCTGATTTATTCTTTTATACCTGGCCAGGACTTAGTGCAGTTGCTGAATGGGTAAATAAATTAATGACTGACCCGACAATTCAAGATGGGAAAATGCAGGAAGAAGATTGAGTTTGTTGAAGATAATGGGTTCAGTACCAACCTCATAGACCAAATATGTTCTGAGCACTGTCCTAGTAATGGAACTGTCATTTTTAATACAGTTGCTAGGAGCTAATGTGTTCTGAGTTCCATACTACCAAGTCAGACTCACTTTTTTGGAAAATCTAAAAACAGTCTGTGATTTTAAAATTAGATTTTTCTTTTTAGAGAAGTTTTAGGCTCACAGCAAAATTGAGTGGAAAGTAGGTTTCCTACACTCACCCATGCACAGCCGCCCCTATTATTAACATTCCCCACCAGAGTGGAACATTGGTTACAACTGATGACCCTACATTGACACATCAAAATCACTCCAAGTCCATAGTTTACACTTGGTGTTTTACATTCTATGGGTTTGGATAAATGTATAACATATATCCACCATTGTAGTATCATAAAAATAGTTTTACTAACTTAAACATGCTCTGTGCTCTACCTACTCATCCCTTTTGACCTCTACCCCCAACCCAGGGCATTCACTACTCTTTTTTTTCTTTTCTTTCCAGTCCTCATTCAAGAATATGTTCTCATTGATTTTGAGAGACTGAGGAAGGGGATAAGGAGGAGGAAGGGAGAAGAGAAGGGAGAGGGAGAGACAGAGAAAGAGAGAAACATCAATATGAGAAAGAAACACTGATTAGCTGCTTCTGGAACCTGCTCCAACTGGGGATTGAACCTGCAACCTAGGTATGTGCCCTAACTAGGAATCGAAACCACACCTTTTGGTGTACAGGATGACACTCCAACTGACTGATCTTTTAAGTGTTTGCATAGTTTTGCCTTTGTCAGATGTCATATAGAGTCACATAGCATACTAGAGGCCCAGTGCACGAATTCGTGCACTGGTGGGGTCTGGCTGGCCTTGCCCCTATCAGGGCAGATTGGGGCTGGGCCTGTCAGGTGGAGAAGACGGTGGGAGGTTGGTTAGCTGGCCCACCCTAATCGGAGCCCAATCAGGGCTAGGCTGGCTATGGGGAAGGGGTCACAGGCAATTGGCTGGTGGGTCCCGCTCCCGATTGGTATGGGGGGGCCAACTGGGGGTGAGGCCAGCCATGGGGAGGGGCTGTGGGTAGTGGGCCAGCTGGCCCCATCCCTGATTGGTGTGTGTGGGCCAATCAGGGGTGGGGCCAGCCAGGGGGAGGGCCCGGGGGCTGATTGGGATGGTGGGGGCTGATTGAGGGTAGAGCCAGTCATGGGGAGGGGCTGTGGGCAGTGGGCTGGCCAGCCCCACCCCTGAGTAGGGTGTGGGGGGCCGATTGGGGCCCAGCAGCCAGGGGAAGGGGCCAGGGGCATAGGGAGCCTACGGGGGGCGGGGCTTTCAGTGGGAGGGGCCACAAGTGATTGGCCAGCCGGCCCCACCCCTAATCAGGGTTGGGTGGGGGGTGATCTGGGATGGGCCAGAGGGGGGAGGGGCTGCAGGAGGTTGATCATCCAGCCTTGCCCCCTATTGGGGAAAGGGAGCAATCAGAGGTGAGGTCAGCCAGGGGGAGGGGCTGTAAGAAGTTGGCCAGACTGCCCCACCCCGAATCGGACCATTCACTGGCTGTAGTGGGCTTCACAGCGACCAGTCGTTCCATTACAGCATTCCAATAGCTGGCTTTTTAAATATATAGATAGCCTTTTCAGATTGGCTTCTTTCACTTAGTAAAATGCATTTACGTTTCTTCCATGTCTTTTCTTGGCTTGATAATCCATTTCTTCCTAAGGCTGGATAATATTTCATTGTCTGGATGTGCCAAGCATATCCATCCATTCATTTACTGACGGACATCTTGATTGCTTCCAGGTTTGGGCAATTATGAATAAAGCTGCTGTAAACATTCATGTGTAAGTTTATGTGTGGACATAAGTGTTGAACATAAGTGGTAAATTCCAATGAACGTAATTGCTAGATCCTATGGTAAGAGTTTGTTTCGTTTTGTAAACTGTCTTCCAAAGTAGCCGTACCATTTTGCATTCCCACCAACAATGAGCGAGCGTTCCTGTTGCTCCATATCCTTGTCAGCTTTGGTGCTGCCAACGTTCCTGACTTTGGCCATTCTTACGGGATGTGATGACACCTCATTGCTGTTTTAATTTGCATTTCATATGCAAATGATGTGGAGAATCTTTCCATACGCTTATTTGTCATCTGTATATCTTCTTTGGGGAAGTGTCGATTAGGGTCACTGGCCCACTTAGTAACTGAGCTGTTTATTTTCTTATTGTGTTGCCTGTAATTTTCTGATTGACCAATAACCTTGATCTTAAATGTTCTCAAATCTTAAACATCGATAGTTTTAAAGTTGGTTTTCCTACTTTTAGAAGCAGCCATTAAGGAAGACTAGTTACATAGTTGTAAAATCTGGTCACAGAACTTAAAAATAACAGAAAAAGAGAATGGGAAGACAGATAAGAGCACAGTGTCTTAAACCCCAGAGTGTTCTTGAACCTTTGAAATTGCAAAATTTGGAGTGTGTACACATGCGCACTTGTCTAGAGAGAGCGACTACAGTCTTGCATTAGAGTCCTAAAGGAATTTGTAAATCACAAAAGTTTAAATAAACCCATTATTGCCAAGAGAAGACAGAAGGAACATCATTTTTATTTATTCCCAAATGACCTTATTAACAGTCATTTGTTGAACATTTATTTTGGGGTTGGCACTGTTCTAAGCACTTTTGTAGATAGTCTCATTTACTTGTCAAAACAGCTCTGATTAATATCTTTGATTTTTAAATATGGAGACTTGAATTCAGAGAGGTCCTATAGTCCCACGTCCTGTGGCTCGTCCGTGGCAGAGAGAAAGGCTGGAGCTGCCCTCTTAACCATGATGCCGTGTTTCCTTCAGGCCTCTACACCATTTTACTTTACTCCTCTCTGCCTTTCTTAATATTTTTTGGTTAAAAAATAGCTTTTATTTTTAGCTCCCTGGCAGTCACACATTGGACAGTTCTCAGGTTTCTGGCAAAGCAACCCAGTTTGCATGTCATAAATATAACTGAAGGCATAACTGGCCACTGAGATACATTTTCATTATTGTGCAATCTTGCTAATGGATCGGCCTCACAGTCCAAATGGAAAAGTCCCGGTGCCTCTCCTAATTGACAGGCACTTCCCAAGTCCTGTTCAGCTACTGAATTCTGCTCATTAGGTTAATGAAAAGCAAATTTGCAGGATCCCTGCTAATGCAAAGCCTTCTAGTAGCAGCACTACATTTGCATGAAATTTGTTTATCAGCTCTGATGGAAGTACTTGCAAACCTCCAGAAATGTCCTGCATCTGATGGCAATTCGCTTGCTTCGGATAACACCGAACATCTTTCCACAGGACCTCTTTCAGAGAAATATTTAAATGAGTGGCATTAAATTGCTTTACCCAATGTGATGGGTGAAAGGCCATATTGTGTGTGCACCAGAGTGGGTGTTGGGTTTATGATCTGCCGGAAGTTAAAGATAAATCAGTGGTAGGCACTTTGGCGGAGGGTTCAGCTCTCCAGGAACCTTTACCTCTGAGTGCTTACCTTGCAGATTTGGCATTTACATTTGCAAAGCGTCTTTGTCATCCTCTGGGTGTTTTGTGATGGCTAGTTCCACAGTAGAGTGGCTGGCTGGGCTGGAGAAGGTGGAGTGGCTAACAGGACACCAGGGCACCTCTGAGCAGCCGCTGTGGTCACTTGTTCCTCTGACACGACTGTCCCTGTAAGTCTCTTTTGTTTGATCCCCCCCCCCCCCGTCCCTTCCCAGTAACACTGCACAAATATGACATGACAGGAAGCAGCACATAGCAAAGTGCTTAAGGAAAGAGTCCAGAGTCGAACTGACCTGGCCCAGCTGAGATGACCTTGGGCAATAAACTCAACTGTAAAATGGGGCTAATAAAATTCTCCTTACAGAACTGGTATGAGGATTTTAATTTGGTTAGATCACCTGTGTGTCGCGCCTGTTGTAACTTTTGTTACCATCGGCAGGAAAAAAACAAACCAATATATGGCAGAATAAATGGAAAGGGTTACCTCTACGGTGCAGACCATTGGTTGTGGGGTTTTTATTAAAGGAGAAAGGACTGAGGTCTGGAGCACCATGGGGTGTTTCAGGGGCCCAGGAAGAGGTAACCTGGCTGCAAAGGATGACAGGATTTTAGTAAGCGGGTGGGAAAGAGAAGGAAGTGTAACTGAGCTGCTTTTAAACATGTCGGCAAGTTCTTGGACACGTCTTCCATGAAAGAAAAGTCTAATTCCCTATCCTTGAAGGTGGGCTGGCCTCGCTGCTTGCTTCTAGTGACTAGAATGTGGTGAAGGTGAGACTGAATGATTTCTGCTATTAAAAGTTAGAAATGTGATCCAGTGTGTGTCCCTCCAGTATCTATCTATCTATCTATCTATATATCTATCTATCTATCTATCATCTCTCTCTCTGTATTTCTATAATCTATATATCATCTATCTACCTATCTATCCATCTATCATCTATCTATTATCTCTCTCTCTCTTTCTCTCTCTCTCTCTCTGTATTTCTATCATCTATCTATCTATCTATCTATCTATCATCTATCTCTGTCTTTCTCTCTCTCTCTATTTCTATCATCTATCTATCATTCTACCTATCTATCATTCTATCTATCTATCTATCTATCTATCTATCTATCTATCTAATCTACCTTCCTACCTTCCTACCTACTTACCTACCTACTTACCTACCTACCTACATTCAGTACCCTGTAGGAAGTCAGGCCACCCTGAGGCTCCCATGGACCATGTGGGGAGACCACACAGAGAGAGGACACAGGCCCAAGGAGCCCCGCTTTCTCAGCTCTGGCAGCAGATATGTGCAGGAGCCTTCAGATAACTTCAGTCCCAGCCACCACCTGACAGGAACTATGTGGGAGACCCTGAGCGACAACTGCCTAGTGGAGTCCAGTCAACCACCAGAACCACTCCCCGCCCGCCCCCCGGCAAATAATAATAAACTTTTGTTATTTTAAGCCACTAAATTTGGGAGCAATTTGTTACCCTTAGTAACTGGAACAACAAACCGAAAGCATTGGAGTACTAACCAACCAAAGCAAATTTACAAATGAAGTAACGAAAGTACGAAACCAGTCGTTTTCCGCTCAAATAGGTTAATTTATTTTGATGGATGATGTTTTGCAGCACCCAAACTGATGCTGATGTCATTAAAGCCAAACGCTACAGCGCAAGCGTTCGTGCAGCAGACTGATACCCGAGTGTCCTGAGATGACCCAGTGCTCCCACCCACTGCTCCATCCCAACCACCAGGCCAAAGCTGGCTTCCACGCAGCGCTGGCGTGCCATCGTGGTGTCCTGGTCCTGCCCCTGTCCTTACACATCTATCTATCTCTGTCTGTCTGTCTGTCGTCAGCCCACAGCAGTAACAGAGGCTCTCCTTGTCTGTCTGTCTGTCTGTCGTCAGCCCACAGCAGTAACAGAGGCTCTCCTTGTCTGTCTGTCTGTCTGTCGTCAGCCCACAGCAATAACAGGCTCTCCTTGTCTGTCTGTCTGTCTGTCTGTCTGTCGTCAGCCCACAGCAATAACAGGCTCTCCTTGTCTGTCTGTCTGTCTGTCTGTCTGTCGTCAGCCCACAGCAGTAACAGGCTCTCCTTGTCTGTCTGTCTGTCTGTCGTCAGCCCACAGCAGTAACAGGCTCTCCTTGTCTGTCTGTCTGTTCTGTCTGTCTGTCGTCAGCCCACAGCAGTAACAGGCTCTCCTTGATGCCACTGTGATCCAGACCCTATACCGAGGCTCCGAATTTTAAAAATATGGATTTATTTTTAGATTAACTTGAAAATAAATGTACAACATTTTAGAGGATTATCCACCACACAGAAAGTGTTAGACAACTTGATTGGAAAGGAAAAGAGAGAGGCACTCCAGGTAGCTCCACGTAAAAGGCACAGCTCGCATGGAGCTGGGTTAGGAATGGCCTTGCCAGCCAGCACCTGGAGTCCGCACTGTGACCTTGTAGTCATTATGGAGTAGGGAGAGATGGGATGAAAGCTCCATTTAAGACCCATCGCCCAGCTGTGTGTGTCTGATGAATTAGACCCCGGTGAGGCTGGAGTCAGGGAGACACTGGCTAACAGTCGCTTGCTGTACTCACGCAGGACTTCAAACATCAGTGCCCACCGAGTCTCAGTGGCTGTGCGGTGCTCCGCGGGGCTCTTTGAAAACACGGGATAGATCACGAACTGGATGCCGTTTTCCCGCGGGGGATTTATGGTGTTCTTCTCTGCTCCAGCTCATCATTGATAAATGATATAACCTTGGTCCTACCATTCATGTCCCAGCACCTCTAGGTCTTCATCTATCAAACAAGGGACAGTGACATATATATTCTATTCATGTTATAAATATTAAATGTTGGATATATGAAATCTTCAAGAAGCTTCAAGCCTTCACGGAAGAGAGTGAGTTTATACTCTTTAGAGTACACTGTAGAGCTAGATCATACTTACAAGAGAACATTAAACTGTTGTAAAAAAAAAAAAAGACATACGATGTTTCTTTTTTACTGTACAAACTTGCATAGCGTTAACAGAAAATTTTAAAATGAATAAAAGCCCACTATTCCACAGCTACCAAATACCAACCTTTTATTTTCCATATTTCTTGCTAGTTCTTATTCATATACATTCACACATTTACAAGGCATAGTTTAGATGCACTGTTGTATTTTTGCTTTTCTCACATAAACATTAGCATGTTCATGTCATTCTGCACTGTTCAGAATTGTAACTTTATAATAGTCCATCAAGTTGATACACTGCAATTCAGCTAACTCTGTGCTGCTCGAAGCACATCTGTATGTGTAACCTGTTCCTCCCCACAGCCCTCCCTGCCCCGCTCCCGGCCCCTCGCCTTCCCTTCTGTGGGAGAGGACAAACAAGCAGATCAAAAAGCACCAGGAATGGAATTAGTGAGACAAAGAGAATGAATATTTTTATTTTAAAATAATTCATCGAACTCTTCCTTTAGAAATTAGGGGATAGCATGTTTTATAAAAGACAAACTTTGGAGTCCGAGGAAAACCCTGCACAGACAGGATTCAGTCGGCAGATTTCTCCATTGACACTCTCCATTTCTGACGCCTGGTGGCAGGGAAGAAAGTAGGAGTCGCTCTCTGAATTCACTCTGAAGAGTCTTTTGAGGAGTCATACGTGGAAACACGGGCTCCTTGATTGAGTTAACAAACAGGGGATTGAATTAGCCCTGACAGAGGTGTGATTTAGACTGAGTACCGCCTTAGCGCCTCGCCTATGACGTCAGACCACATCAGCTTGAGGAAATCTTCAATCCCAGCCAAACGAGGCTCAGCCAGCGTATTAAGTTGCAGGTCGTTCTCCGATGTAGGGACACCCGAGGTTTAGCTGCCTGCTTGTAAATCATCCAGGGACAGCTGCTGGAGGCCCAGGGCTGGGCCCGGACACCAAGTAAACAAGGTCACAGAGCAGGGGACAAGCTCACAAAAAAGCCCCCCCCAACCTCCCCACACCCCCATTTTTTTTAAACAGTCACATTCTTTATCAGCACAGCGGTCCTTTTATTTTGTCCCCAGTTATCTTGCCAGGAATTCATAGGGAGTGGGTTCCAGCAGCCCAGGCTCCTTTCCATTGGTTCTCCGGGTGGAGCAGCCTGATGCTTCATCTCTCTTCAGCTTCCTTCTTTTCTGCTCATTTTCCTCACACAGTTCCGGAGGCTGGCTCGGCTCTTAGAGTGCTTCGTGTACTCAATACGTACATTCCTTCTCCTGGCAAGAACCTTGTCCTTAACTTGCTTGCTCACAACAATGCCCACGGCATGCTGGGTGACACTGCAGACTCCCAGTTTTGCCATGGTAACGTGTGGGGCGTTCCTTTTTGAACAGGGCCCATTCCCTTGATGTCCACAATTTCACCTTTCTGGTAGATTCGCACGCATGTGGCCAAAGGACCCACTCCCTGTTCCCTAAAACGCCTGGAGAACACACAGCGGGCCCTCTCCTCTCTGCCTTCGTGTTAGTCATTTCGGCGAATTACTGGAGGATGGTGGTTCTGGCCTGAGGCTTCGACAGTCCAAGGATCCGAACTCTGTCACAGACCAGGCACCTGCCACCGGAGAAATTAACCAGAGGGGGAGGCAGCCGGACTCTCTCCGTGTGCCGTGGTTCCGGGACGCACCGAGCTGTTCTGTAAACAGTGTAAGTATTAACTGTGCCTGCCGCATGCCAAGCCAGCGTTGGGCATTATGAAACAGGGATGACAGCCACTGAAAGCTAGACGTAGTCAGGTAAATGACATAAGCATTTCAGTTTTGTCGTCTGCTTTTGATGGGCGTGTGGAAATATCTGCCTTGAGGAAACAGCAGACGGGCTCAACTCCCTAAACCCATATTCTCAACCTCGGCTGACTTCAGAATTCCCCAAACACAGAAAACCAGGCGCTGCCCACTGCAATTGAGTCTGGAATTTCTGTGTGTATGTGCGGTGGGGGTGAGGGGACTTCGGGAATTTTGAATCCTGAACCCAAATTGAGTACCACCATTCTCACATTATAGCAAAAAGTGCCCGAGACATGGATTTAAGTATAATTAGTGCTAACTGCTACCTAGATACCCGCGTTGTTTGTTTAATGTCATCGACATCGCTATTATGCGTTGAAATCCTGCCCCCTTTGCATTCTTAGTGCTGGCTCCTTATCTGCCGCTTCCAACGTTTATTTCTCCTAAAGTTTCTCCCAAACCACAACGTGGATTTGGGCAGGCACAACCTATCATCTCATCGGCAGCACCAGATACAGTATCGCTCAGTGACCTCGTCGGATAAGGGAAAAGCTCAATCTTTGCCAACAATGAGGGCCAAATGTGGAGCTCCCAGGCTCAGCCAGGCTTCAGAAAGGGCTGGGAGGAAGCCTTGGAGAATCATAGAACAGAAGGGGACACAGCGTGTCCGCATCTTAGGGGTGAGGGGATTGAGAACAGAGAGGTTGGAACTTGTTCACGGCCATACACAGCCGGGGATGGGATAGTGGGGCCTGGAACTCAGGCCTCCCAGTTCCCCTGCCTGACATGAGGAGAGAGGATGGGGCCCTTTAAGGGGAGGTGGAGTAGGCTTGCTCCCCCACTCCTACCAGGCACTTTGCTGAAACCTATTTTCTGTAAGAGGCTCTGATGGTTCTGGTGTCAGTCACCAGGTTTTTTGCAGGTTCAGGTAATCCAGTAGAACCTGTTTACAGAGCGCCGACCAGAGAAATGTCCAGGTCTTTAAACAGAACACGCACAGGCACACACTCCTTTAGGGACTCCACCAAACTCAACGCTAGAGATCAGCGGTTCCCTTTCACTTAATCCTTTTAACTTGCAGAAGGGCCAAAGATCACTGTGTCTTGGACATTCTGCAATGTGAGAAGTTAACCTTTGCTGAATGAGTGAATGAATAAAGCTAACCTTTCCATGCCTCCGTGCAAGAGCACTTTTCTAGGATTACGACAAACATTCTTGATGTTTCACTGTCTGACCTCTTCAAAGTTCTTTTCAGATTATATGTAGATATGCAAATTTGTAGCCATATCCTTTATGTTAATAAAAACAATCATAACCGTTTTCTATGTTATATAGTCTGCAAGAATTATATCATTGAATTCTCCCAACAACCCAGTTATATTAGTTCCATTTTCCACAGGAAGTCACTGAGAGGCTGGATTCTTTGCCAAGGTTGAATATGTAATAGGAAGAGATTTGTCCACAGATTGTTCTGCCTCCAAAGCTGAGTCCTTAATCACTGAGACACCTCACCTCATAAACAATTATAAATTCACTTTGTATTTGGCTGAGGCATATAAAAATCACCTATTTTCTTTTTAGATCATCTTTAAATAGAAGGCATTGTGCCCCACCTCTCATTTATCTGAAGAAATGAGCCCAGTGCATTATTTCAGGAATAGCTAGAATGGCCATGAGCCTACATCAGATGGGAGCTGCACCCAAAGCAGTGCGGTAAGGCCCAGATAAGAATGGGGGTACCACCAGCACCTGACATGCCATTTATTCAGCGTTATATACACTGTGCTAGGCAACGCAGCTACAAAGTCAGATCAGAATGGGCTTTCTCTCTTGGTGGAACTCACAGTCTAGAGGGGAGACAAGACTTATAAATGGAACATTTCAATATAATATGACACGTACTCCATTAGCACAAAGCACAAGGCAAGTTTGGAGCATAGAGATGGGTCAATTGAGTTGAGGAAGGAGTGGTCAGAGAAGCCCACCTCAAGTTCATGGCCCATACCCATCTGGTAAGTCTGACAGGAGGAGGGGGAGCTAGCCAGACTGAGAAGATGGTGGGGAAGGGCACTGTAGAGAGAAGAAATGGCACAAAGAGTAGAGCAAAGTATAACACAGGGGTGCAAGGGAACTGTGGGTAGACACAGAATTGTGAGGGGTAGGAGGTGAGGTAGGAGGGAGGTCATGAGCTCAGATTGCCTTTTATGTTCGGCTGAGCTTGGGTTTCTCAATAGACACTGGGAAACTGTTTAAGAGCCTTAAGTTCGTGAGTGACATGATCTTATTTGCATTTTAGTCTCATCACCCAGACCAGCTACCTCCTGTTTTCTGCTATCACCAGTGATTCATATGTGTGACATTCTCCCATGAGTTTATCCGGTGGTTATGAGCAAACTCCAAAAAAAGGATAAACTCAAAAGAAATCCACACCAAGACACATCATAATGACACTGCCAACAACTACAGGCAAAGGAAAACATCTTGAAATTGGAGAAAAATGTCATCTTGTTTATAGGGAAAAGTGGTGAGGATAACAGAAATGACAAAGGCACTCGTGCTGTTTTCCCAATGCTGAAAGAAAAGATTCATCCAGAATCTTAAACCTGCCGAAAACAGTACGACTGAATCTGACTTCATCAAAATGGAAAACTTTTGTTCTGCGGAAGGCCCTGTGGAGAGTATGAAAAGATAGGGTATAGAATGGGAACTTATTTATAAAACGTATCTGACAAACAAGCAGGATCGAGAAATTATCTGACATCTAATGTTTAAAAAATCTAATTAGAATGTGGGCAAACGCATGGAGAAACATTTCACTGAAGAAGGTATTCAGATGGCAAATAAGCCCATGAAAAGATGTTCAAAATCATTAGTTGTTGGGAAATGTCAATTAAAATCACAATGAAATGCCTGTATATACCTACCAAAACATCTAAAATAAAAAATAGAGGCACCACCAAATATTGGGGAGACTGAGGACTGGATCACTCATATATCTCTGCTGAAACTATAGAAGGGGACACTTTGGCTTGGAGAGGAGGTGGGCGACAGAGAAGTGGGTGTGTCTGCAAAGTTGGGCTGGGCGTCCTTGTGGCGAGGGACTGCTCTGTGACTTGGTGGTGCTGGGGTCCAGGTCCTGGTTGCGATATCCTCCTATTGTTTTAGACGAGGATACCATTGGGGAGAACAAGGTAAAGGGAATGTGGTTCCTCTCTCATAGTTCTTACAACTGCATGTGAATCTGCAATTATCTCAAAATAAAATTTAACTTATAAATAACTTTGTCCTTGAAATGCCAGTGAATGGTACTACTTGACAGTTTCTGTAATTAAAAAAGTTTGGCAGACACTGTAATAAACAAAATTTATCAGGTTTCCTTACTGAGGGGCTCCTCAGAGCCCTGCATTTGTACTTTCTTTTATAAATAATGTGCCTAATATCTTCCTAATAAGGCTGTTATTTGGATTAAATGAAATGATCCATGTAAAAGGGTAGATAATACCTGAAACAAATGTTAAGATTATTATTACTATTGTATTTACTCTTCATCATAAATTTGGTATTGTTACATTAATTTTAAAAATACAAAGATTGAGGCTTAAAGAAGTTAAAATAATTTGAAAGGACACAGCTAGCAAGAGGCAGAGTCAGGATTTGATCTCAGATCTGACTCTCAAATATCTGCTATTAATTTTGATGCAATATTCACTAAAAAAATATGGGTTCTTTAAAAAGAAATAATTAGAAGACAAGGGACAAACTAGGAAAGCATTTATAAATAATTTCATTCATTACCTTCATAAATCAATAAACTTTTCTAATAATGGGCAAATAGTACCCAAAGGACATCTCAAAGTGTTCAGACTCAAAGTAAAATGAAAAAAATCCCTTTAAATTAATTTTAAATGCTATTTTTCTTTTTCTTTTCTAAAGTGAGGAAATCTTATATTCACTCATATAATAGCTATGGTGAAATAGGTACTTTCGAACAGCTGTCCATGTTTAGCATAACTTTGGTAGTGGGGAATTTGCTGTAAAATACTTGCTTTTAACCTAGATTCTTTTGATTTTTAGAAATCAATAACATTAAATTTTGAAAAATGAAGAAGATACATAAACAAAGACTTAATGCTCAAGCATGTTTATCACCGCATATTCATATGTGCAAAAATGTGAGAAGAACTTTAATATTGCTCAGTAGGGAATGATTAACAAATTATGGGACTTCATATGATTGCAGTAATAATCCTGTTTTTAAAAAGTAATGATATGAGAAAATGCATATATTTTTACCTGAGAAAAAGCAGAAAACCTCTAATTTTATAAGATCAAAATGTGTGTGTGTGTGTGTGTGTGTGTATTTGAAGAAAATACATCAAAAGGTGAAAGGTGTCTCTGAGCTGAGACTCTCATGAAGAATGCTTATATTCTTTACTAAAATTTCCACAGAATAATGAAGGAAAAACAGTGATAATCTGCTTCTTCCAGTGGGTTAAATTCAACACTGATGTGGACACCCTTACGCCCCCGTTTTGTGGGTACGTCCAGTTGGAAGGACTCCGGGGTCAGGGTGCTGTCTCCCGTGCCGGGGGAGTGGTGAGGGGGGCGGGGAGGGAGAGAACGTCAGCAGAAACTCTCTCCTGCACCAGAAAGTCAGCAGGATGGAATGTGAGAGGACTCGCACTTGGCTTCCCCACATAGGCTCCGGCCCCGCCTGCTCACTGTTTACCACAGACAGGCTGCAGTCACAGGGCGCCAGGTTAGCTGTGAGCTGAATACCAAACGACCGTCCAAAGCTATTTTGTGCCAATTTGTTGAAAGGGCTAATAACATAGACTAGCATTTGACAGCCTGAGTACACTGTTATTCACACCAAATATCATTTAGATCTTTTAAAGTGTGGAGCTGCTCTGCTTTTTAATTTGCTGTGTAGCTGCCCAGGACACTGAGCGTGTGACAGGCTATTTGGGGATGGCTAACAGGCATATTACACTCAACTTGTCTACAGACCATTTGGGCTCTTCTACCAAGTCAGTTCTCCCAGTTTTCATCACCTCAGTAAAAGGTGCCACCGCTAACCATCTGTTTAACTGCCGGCCTATAGATTGGTCTTATTTCTTCACTTTCCTAATACTTCTGATCCCTCAAAGTATCCATTCTGCTCCCAAAATACAGGTGCCACTCCCCCCCCCCCCAAAATGTATACACACTTTAATAACTGATAGTTCAATTGATGTTTCTTGTCAGATTTAATCCACTGGGATTAATTACTCAAATGGTGTACACATTTTTTGGGGGGGGGCACCCTGTATATTTGGAATCCATTCACTTCTTTCTACCCACATGATAACCCATTAGTCCAAACCAAACCTAAAGCAAAATGGATTGGTCCATTTTTCTTTCTGAACGGGTCTCCCTGCTTCCATCCTGCCTCTTACAATCATCTCTGCCTGGAAAGGCAAATGATGTTTTAGAACATAATGACTCTTAGAAAAAACTCCAAACTCCTTAAATGGGCTTTAGGTTGAACCTGATTTGACCCTGTCAACCTCTTTGATTTCACCTCCTACCACTTTCCCCACCATGCCCAATTCCATAGTCTTCTTACTGGTCCCCAAGGATGCCTGGCTTGTGCCCACCATGGGGCCTTGTCCCAGCTCATCTCTCTGTCCCGAACCCTTTCACCCTAGACCAGTGGCCAGCAAACTGCAGCTCATGAACCACATGTGGCTCTTTGGCCCCTTGAGTGTGGCTCTTCCACAAAATACCATGACCTGGGCGAGTCTATTTTGAAGAAGTGGCATTAGAAGAAGTTTAAAAAATTTGGCTCTCAAAAGAAATTTCAATCATTGTACTGTTGATATTTGGCTCTGTTGACTAGTGAGTTTGCCGACCACTGCTATTCAAGCCTTAGTGAAAATTCACCTCTGCATTAACTACCTTCCTTCACTTCCCAATTCAAAGTCGCTCTATTGCTTCCTACTCTCCTTGCTCATAACAATTACATGCTGCACTTAATATTTCACTTGTTTTTTTAAATATATATTTTATTGATTTTTTAAAGAGAGAAGGGAGAGGATAGAAAGTCAGAAACATCGATGAGAGCTAAACATCGATCAGCTGCCTCTTACCCCCTACTGGGGATGTGTCCACAGGCAAGGCACATGCCCTTGACCGAAATCAAACCTGGGACCTCTCAGTTTGCAGGCCGACGCTCTATCCACACTGCCAAACCGGTTTTGGCAATATTTCACTTGTTTAATGTCTGTCTCAACTGAATGCAAGTCCCATGGAGCTGGAGTCTGGTCTGTCTTGTATCCTACACCCCCAGAATCGTGCCTGGCAGGTAAAATATTTATTCATGAATAAACATGTATCTAATCATATAAAATACAGATATTCTGATTGACCTGCTGGGTCAGGAGAGGATTTCACTAAGTGCTATGGGGTGAGAAACAGAGAGGAACTGATCAGTCAGATCGGGCTGGGAGCAGAGGCAGGCCCAGTGGCAGGGACAAGGGAGACTCCAGGACAAGGAGGACAGTGACCCAGTCTGGCAGGTAATGACCACCAACAGGAGTGTGCAGTCAGTGTGCAAAGCACAGCACAGGTGCCGTGGGAATGGATGACGACTTTAGGGACAGGTGTCTGTGACTGGCAAGCTCCAGGCAACGCGCTAAGTTGCAGGTAGAACTGAGGTTGAGGAGACATGGCAAGCCGCCAGGAGAAGTCTCCACGTAGCAGGGACCGGAGTGTGAGGCAGGTTGTTCAGACAAGAACGCAGACTCAAGGAGCAAGGAGGGTCTCGGGACTCAGACATGAGACGCCAGCCCGGCCTGGGTGTGGAGACAGAGGTGAAGACGGCTTTCTGCCGGAGCCTCTGTTCAGCTGGCCAGCAGCCAGCCTGTGACTGTGTGTGCCTCAGCAATTTTACTACATGCGAGGGTATTTAATAGAACAAAATAAGTGTCCTCAGTCACAGGAGAAACAGAAACATCGCTGGCCCTTTCGCCGTCAGGTCTGGGCTTAAAGGGAAGAGAGGCAGGGTAACTTCCCGGAGGCTTCATGCCAAGTGCCATGGGACTGAAAGCACCACAACAGCACCTTTAGATAAATAGCATCATAACCACCCATAACCACCCACAGGCCAGTGGCGTCATCAGGACCCTATCAGGAAAAGCACTCCTCTTACCTGTGGCTCCACATGCACACGTGGCAGCTGGGCCGGGTCCCTGCACGCTGTGGTGGGGAAGCAGAGGTGGCCCTCCAGCAGGGGGTGGGGTGGCCAGGCCAGGCCCTCCTTGCGATACCCTCTGCCATCATGGACCCCAGGACCTGATGCTGGGCAATGCTTCCTTTCAGTCCTCCTTTCAGAGGTCTGGGCAATGCTTCCCTTCAGCCCTCCTTCCAGAGGTCCGGTGCCCCGGGAGCAGCGCTCTGGGCGGTGCCTGGTGAGTGGGAACACCTGGAGAGCTGAAATAATCACCTCCGCCTGAGTTCTACACTGCCGGAACCTGATGTGACTGGCCTGAAGTGCAGGCCCAGCTTCCGGGATTTTTAAAAGCTCCCAGGTGGGTCCAATGTGCAGCCAAGACAGAACCTTGGCACCGGAGCTGGAGGGAACACAAATGGAGGGGTCACCTGTGCCAGTGCTGGTGGGAAGGGTGCTGGAGGGTACCCGGGAGCAGGCGGAGTGGTCTATCAGTTCCCAGCACAAATGGCTATGCACCTCTCAGGTCTGCTTTAGGTTGTCCTGATAGATCAATTAATTCCCAGTCCAAATAGCTTTCAAATGTCTTGACATTATCAGTAAATCAATTTTAAAATTCCACCCAGATTTCATTTTGTTAATTATACAAAGAATTTTTACTCCTTGTTTATGTCTGTTTGTTTGTTTATTTGTTTGTTTATTTAATCTTGACGCATCAGAGGCTGAGGGTTATGGCTGGAGGTCACATGCGGCACTAATTATTTTGTTGGAAGCAGCAGCTTAGTGACAGCTGAAGCAGACTGGATAATCAGACAGACGGAGGTTAAAATCCCAGCTTGGCCACTTCCAAAATTTGCAAATGGGAAGTGAGATTTAGAGTAGCACCCATCTGATTCAGTCTTCATAAAAATTAAATGAGCTCCTATACGTAAAGTTCGTGGCCTGGTAACTAGCCTATAGTAAGACACTCTATCATCACTTCTGCATCTCAATACTCATTTTCTTTGCTGAAATCTTTTTTACAGGTTGCAGCATTCATTTCTTAGATGCACTATCATTTAGGCAACTTAATGTAAGCTTCCACAAGAGCTGCATTCTATACTTTGGTATTAAGTTTCTTCTGGTTGCAAAAAGCAGAAACCAGCTCTGGCTTCCTTAAGGCAAAAAAAAAGCTCAAATTTTAGGAGGACAGCAGGTACACAACGATTACAACCAAGTCACAATGAAGCCGGCACTCATCCAGAGCGGCTCTAAGCTGCACAAGTCTAACTGGCAGCATTAAAGTTTTCAGCTTTATTTGTCTTGTGGTTTTAAGTAGCATTATTTTTAAATACCTTGAGCTTTTTTGAAACCATGTGCAACATGGACGAGGGCTGCCCAGCAGAGCTGGCTGTGACTGGTGAGGCAGCCCAGAAGCACCCAGGGGAGAGGCTGGCACATGTAGGCACCCAATACAGGCGTGTTTTTGATTCTTTATGTTGGTTTTCCTAATTTTTTAAACAAGATGTCCTTTGACCTATTGCATTTGATAAGGATGCTTCCTTCAGGATTCCTTCTTCTCTGCCCCACGTTTCCCAAGGCCTCAGCACTCTCAGGGGATGAGGTCACGTGTCCACACCTATGTTTTGCTGGCCTAATGTCTCCACTACACATGCTGCACCTGCAGTCCACGGGAAAGCCACCCTCCCGCCACCCACTACAACTGCAGGCCCAGAGGTGTCCCTCCTGTACACAATGGCCCTGGTGACTGTGGGACTTGCTGACATCACCACTCCCACAGGACTAGCCACTCTCTCTGCCTGTGGCCCCCATACCCTGCTCTTCACTCTGCTTAAAGGTCTCTTTAAGTACTCTTCTTTCTGTAGATAAGTTCTATTTTTAAAATATATATATATTTTTATTGATTTCAGAGAGGAAGAGAGAGGGAGAGAGAGATAGAAACATCAGTGATGAGAGGGAATCATTGATCAGCTGCCTCTTCTGTACTTCACACTGGGGATCGAGCCGACAACCTGGGCATGTGCTCCAACCTGGAATTGAACTGTGACCTCCTGGTTCATAGGTCGATGCTCAACCACTGAGGCACGCAGGCCAAGCAATAAGATCTCTCTAAACAAGCTCTTCAAACCTCCCTTCCCCCAGATTCCTTATACCCCACACCTGGTCTTCAGCCGAGTCCAATGTCTCTGAATCCTAGCAATGGACAGACCTGGCGTTGTCTCCCAGAAGGCTCTCTGACAGCCACACCCCAGGCTCCAGGGAGGCCTGCCAGTCCTGATAGTTCATCAGATGTGCTGGAAGGTCTGGACCCCAGAGAAACAGAAATCTCCAAGCCAAGGCCTTTGCTATATCTATATCAAAGCATCTTTTAATTTCTCTCCTCTTCATTTTCTATTTTCTCTCTTTTCATTTATCTTTATGAAATTTTAATTCAAAGGGTACGTCCTTTTGAGTTTTCTTTCCTATTAACAACAGAAGAATTTCAGAATGGTTATAAGAAAAACAAAGACAATAACAACACAAAAATCACCTGAGCAGTTGATGAAGTCCAATTTATCATTTCGGCACCGACAAAATAAATATTATGGTTGAACAGAAATGTGTAAAGAGAAAAATGGTTCTTTCTCATGGTTTAAAATCTTCAGTGGCATAGGACTTCTGCTATTTGAAATGTCCCACCTGGGGCATATTCAAAGTCTAAAACTCCAACAGCAATTCAATTTAGTATTTAAGAAAAAGAACTATGTGTCAGGATCTAGTACTATTGCCAGAGGAACCTTCCAAACAAATAAAAGTCAGGCTAAAGATAAAACAGACAATTCAATAGAACGGGCATTCAAAGATCTTAGTTCAACAAATGTTTGTGGAGTGGCCAGCTCTTTCCTAGTGAATAGGTTCTTGACCGTAATAGTCAGAGAATTATAAAAATGAAGTTAGTCTTGTTATCTTTACTAGGCTTCTAAAATGCTGTTTAGTTATGTTGTTTTTTATTATTTTAACAGTGAGAAAAAAGGCAATGCTTTCAATACATTAGTGAAATATTCTGTGCCAGCTGCAGCGTAATCAGGAAGCAGGGCTTCTCTTCCAGTAAGTGATTTCTGAAGTGTTTACATGGAATAAAGGTTCCCAACTAGCACTATGTTAAAAATAGAACTTTATTGTGTCCTGTAGTATCATCAGTGCCAGCTTAGGCACATCTGTCACAGTTACTCTGCAAACCAAGGCGTTAGGAGAATCTTGTTCCTGTTCACTGAGGATCACTGTTGTGTTGTTTTTTGAAACGCCACCTCAAATCTGTGCGGTAGGTTTCTTTCGGCATGAGGGACTTGGCAGCGTATGGGGGAGCATGTGCGTGGTCCTGTGCGCAGGCTCGGTGCGTGGTCCCTGGAGCCTGGTAAAAGCGGGAAAAGGGGGAACAAAACTGCTCCTTACACAGGCGGAGAATTAACGACCGCCATCCAGCACACGCAGTGTGAAAGTGAGCCCGTCTCACTCCCTGTCGGGCCCTGTGGCGCTGAGGAGCAGAGGATGACGGTTCCATGGCCAACCTCCTTTCGCTGCATGTTCTATGTATAGTCAGTGAGATGATTAAAAGACGATTCCAATCGGAGGCATTTATAGCGCCCAGCTGTTGTGGCTCCTCTGATTCTTTCTGGGCTCAGCCGACACCTCTGTTTTTTTTTTTTTTTTTAAACACACAACCCTTTTCAACATTTTACAACAAACAAATGTAACTGAAGCGCTGCTGGACCACTTTCCTGCCTGTCCCCAAACGCCTCCAACTAATACACAGAGATCCTTGAAAACACCCCAAATGTGATTAATTATCCAGCAGAGGTTGTTCAGTAGCGAATGAAAAATCAAAAAGCATGGGAAGGAGAAATGGTTCAGGACTATGGAGCTAAACCAGGAATGTGAATCTGTTATGATTGAAACAGGAATCACTGCTAGGACTACATTTAAAAAAATTTTAAATGAACCTCATCTTTTCTCTGTCAGATAGAATCTCTTTAGCCAAGTGTCTGATCTTTTTTCAATGGAAAATAAAGCTAAGCATCATTTTACCGAGTACTTATTTTCCCATTTTAAGTAACCAGGCAGATTCCAGCTTGTACACAATGTCAGTGAAACCCACAGATCGGGGTCCATCGACCTCGGGGTCCATCTTTCTTGGCATCTATGCAAGAGAATGAACAATAACAAAAACACTGTGACACTGAAATTTAATGTCTATGTGAGGGTGTTTATGAGGGTTGCCTAATTTTCCCATTCACCTCTGAAGTCCTGGCGTGTGAGGGGAAGCAAAAGTGGGTCTTCTGACACGGGGCTCTAGGTGGGAAAAGCAGCAAGATGTGGTGGAGCTGTCCTAGCCTCAGCATTGAGATGTGTGAAGGAGAAGAGGAGGGGGAAAGACTATCCCTCCCCAGTATGGGGAGGGGGTTTCCACTGGGAACAGAGTAGAGACATCAGGGCTCAGTCCTGGGAGGTGTAACATGTAGTGAGTCCCTGTGATGTCGTCTTGTCTTTCATCTCTCCAACTTCAGTGCCTACTCCAATCCCTGACAAATATTTACTTAATAAATATTTGTTGAGTTAGTTTATATTTTCTTTCCGCCCAAATTCTAGGGAACTTGCTCAGGTTTAAAGATGCAAAGAATCTGTGAGAAGCAATGAGATAAATCACAGCTGTTATGCTAGGAGCTCTTTCAGAAACAAAGAAAACAAGGCCACAGAATTTGGGAGTTGTATTAGCCAGACATGGTAAGTTATGTTGTGGTTACAAACAACCCCTTAAATCTCAGAGACTTGACATAATAAAAATGTATTTCTAATTTACGCAAAGTCGAATGCAGATTTCCTGGTCAGGTCATTCTCCTAGGTGGCTCTCTTTCAGGTAGTATCACAGGGATCTAGACTCTTTCCTTCTGGTATTTTTATCGTCCCCTATGCCACCACTGTCCTCTGATATACCCTGTGAACCAGCCAACCTCAAAGTGAAACAGGAGCATAGAGAAGGTGCACCCACTTTTAATGGTTTCATCCTGGAAGCTATGCATCAGTTCTGCAACAAATTTCCATTATTGAGAACTAGTCACCTGTCTCCAACAGTGACTAGGGGCTGGAAAATGTAGTTTAACTATGTACCCAGGAAGAGAAAGGGGTCTGGTGAGTATCTAGCCAGTCTTTGCCAGGAGAACCTGATCAAAGCACTGATTAAGACAGTAACAAGATCGGTAACAGCTGGAGAAGCCAAGCCACGGTAATAATGTCAAGAGTCAGAAGACCAGAGGAGGAGCGATCAAACAAAAGCAGCCAACCAGGGAGGCAGGTCAAGGTCAGTGCAAACACCCAGAACTATAGCAGACATCCAGAAGTGAATGCCATGGGTTGAAGGGTAAAAGTAATTTCTGTCTCCAAGGAGAACTACCTTGAGATACTGCTAGGAGAAGAAAGTTAGAGGAGCTGGGGTTAGGCAGGCCTCCTGTGAGGATAAACAGACTATTCTCAGAGTTATCCACTTAGAACTTGTAACCTGTGGCTCCAGGAAGGTGGAAATTATTGGGTGCAAGTCACATGACATTGGACATATACACAATCATGCCAGTAACTTTCACCTATTGAGCATTTGTTTTCCAGGCACTTATATAGATCACCTATAATTCTCCCACTAGCTTTTCCTAGTTTAATGAGGAAACTAAACTTTAGAGGGATTAACTTGTCACATTTTGTGAGTGATAAAGCTGGCATGTGAACATGTGAATCTGATACTAAATTCCAAAGTGCGCTGTAATAGCATCTCAATCTATTACCATGTAGCAAAAAAAAAAAAAAATAGTGGCTTAAGAAGCATGCTTCATTATTTTCCACGAGCCTGTGGATTGGCCGAGCAGTCCTTCCGATGTGGGCTTGGTGTGGCTGGTTCTCCTGTGCATCTTCGGCCCGTGGGCAGGTTAGCTCCGGCTACCTGGTCTGGAAGGGCCTCGGCCAGGGGGCTGGTTCTGCTCCAGGTGTTCGCCCAGGTTCCAAGAGAGAATAGAAGCATGGGGCCTCATGAGGATGAGGCTTCGAACTGGCACACACCACTTCTCCATGTGGCCAAAGACAGTCACGAGACCAGCCCAGGTTCCGGGGCGGGGAAACAAAATCTCCTTCTTGATGGGAGGAGCAAAAAAAGTCATTTTGTCAAGGGCTTGGATGTGAGGAGGGGTAGAGAACTGGGGTCATTTCTGTAACCAACCAACCTACCATAGCTACTATCTTAGCTATATCCCTCTAAAAAAGCAGTGTTTGTTTAAAACTTGTTTTTTATTAATTGGTTAAAAAAAAAAAAAGCACGAGTCTTCCAAAGTGTATGTGTTGTCTAGTCCCTCTCTCACCTAAAAATCTGAGACTATGTGCTAAATATCTTTTTTATTTAGGGAGGCAGGACACAAAAATATCCACCTCCAGGCACCGGATCTATCTACACAGAAAATAGTCTTATAATAGAAGGTTTTTAAAAAGGAAAATAAAACTGAAAACTGTACTTCCTGCATGCCCTGCAGAGAAGGCAGGGGGATGGGGGCAGTGAAAGTGTGATGAGCAGCTGGTTTTTTATTTTTAAACACATAATATTGCTTCCCAGTTGTTGTTTTTTCTTCTAGAAAAATGGAAGGAGACTTACTAAGGAATTCTAATACACAGGAATATCATTGGAGTGGACGCTAATATAATTGACACGGTCTTTTCAGAATAAACCCTTTTCTTTGTAACCTATTTTTGTTGACAGAGTGGGAAAAAGAAACACACCATGAACGCCGGAAGATGAAAAACGCCATAGATTCTCGTTAGGCTCTCAAGAGGGGTTTGAAATGCTGATTCGGACTGTATTCACTACTGATGCTCTTTCCCGGGGCTCAGTTTTGAGGTTCTTGGGCACGAGAACCCAGATCTCGTAAGCCTCCAGCACCTGAGGCCTTTGTTGGGAGGGAATAATCCGATACCAGCAGGAGTGACGAGGGTGCTGTAATATTATTTTTAGGTCCAAAGTTAGGAATGAACTAAAGGGGTAACATTAAGAAAGCCTCAGGGAGAGCCAACCAAATGCTTCCACTTTTCTTATGAGGCCACTTGATGGTAAATCTGGAAATGATAAGGCCACTGATGTCGAACCAAATTGTCTTGCAGGTTTTATGGTCTATTTATGGGGTTAATTTCTATAAACTCTCACCCAGGATTGCAGAATAAAGTAAACTGTCCACAGGGATCAGTAAGATGGTAACTAAAGCAAGCAGGGAGTGTGGGGATTTTGGTGAACCCCACCTAAAGGGAACTGATTGAAACTTAAAACAAACAAGAAACACACAAGCCAAAGCAAGCCTGCCTGTGGGCAGCTAGGCCTGCACGGTGCCAACAGTGACTTCTCTAGGTCAAGGCCAGAGCAACAGAAAGCTGGGTCCCTCCAGTCATGACGACACAGGATTAAAGACATTTTTGTCTGCCTCCTTTTCTACGCTCTCATTTTGAAACTTAAAATAATATCACGAAATTATGTGCCAGTCTCAAGAAGTACATTTGATACGATCGACAACTCTCAGGCTTCACCTTGGGTCTTCTCTACATTGTTTACACATATAAGAAATGCAAAAGCAAGTATTTCTTTGTGGGGTGAGGGAGAATAAAAAAAGGTTCTAAACAACATATTTTCTCTTGAAACATATTTGAAGTTCAGATAAAAAGGTTATTTTTTGCTGTGTTCTTAGGTAGCCCTTAGAGAATATATTGTGAAACCTGGCTATAACCGAGACCCAAATGCAGCTTAGTGCATGTACTATGTCAGTTTAAAGAAAAGTACAAAAGCACAAAAGAAATAGACATTTATCTATATGTTTCCATGTCAAAAAATCTAGATATAAAGAAATCCCCCATAAGAAAAATCACTGAAAATATGATTGCAGTCCCTGTGAATCATTTCCACAATTTCCCTCTAAGCTGGCCGATCAGCGCTTTCTGAGTCCGTGAATGAGGCTGTCACAGGAATGTTACCTCAAGGCACAAGTACCTGCTTGTATGTTAGCTCTCACGGCTTTCTTTTTATTAATCTTGCTGGTGCTTATGCTTGGTCTCCAGAACATAAATACTGTTTGCTTTTTAAAGACATATGAAGAATTATTTAAAGATTTATAAAGATCTATAAAAGATGTTCTATAGACGGTATCACCAATATCACCAATTGCCATTGTGAGCTAATACCCCCAAAACAAACCACTAAATTTATATTCAGTGTTTTTGCTTTTTTTCTTAGATGTCATCAGTTGATTTGTAGACTCACTCAAAAAATAGCATCGATTGAGATCTTTTAGGTCAACTGCCTTCCCTGGATAGCACGTAGTTGTTGAAAATAAAGTAAAGAAAGAGGGCCCCAAATAGGAGAAACTTTGTAGGGACTTGGCTATGATTCCTCTTTTCTAAGGGATACTTTAGAGGAAAAAAAAATCTCAGTTTACAACAGGCACAGATGATAATCAAACTAGTCCAATGCTATTTTGTCTTTTACAAAGACCAAAGAACTGGGGGTGGGATAGTGTTCCTAACGTCCAACAAAACCTCCTAACAACCCTCTCTCTGCTGGCACTAGTTCCCCACGGGCAGCAGCTGCTGCTCCACAAATCTCCCCGTTCCCAGTGCCCACTATAACATTCTCCCCACGCCCCCGGCACAGTGTCTCCCACACACAGAGGTGGCACCATGGCTCACAATCTGCTCCTTTCTCTCCCATCCACGCTTTCCCCTTCCCTCCGCATGGCTCCGCCATTCTCTCTCTAGCCCTCCCCCCCCCCGGCCCCCAGCCTCCATTTATGCTCCCACACAGACTCTAGGAAGTGTAGTCTACTCTCACCACAATTCTTTCTTTCTCTTGGGACAATCTGACCATTGCCCAGATTCTACACCCAAAAGGCAAGTCCAGGCTACCCAGCAAGAACCTTTCCTTCCTGCCACACTTAAACAGGCACACCCTGTGCGTGTGCTGGGGTTGTACAACTCTGCCAAGGGAGGTGCAAGCTCCTACAAGGCAGTAGAGATGTAACCCTCCTCAAACACGGAGCTAAATCCTCTCATTTCCCAAATCACCTATTGTTTCATCACATTTGCTCTTATTTCCATCCAGAATTTTTGGACTGGTGTTTTGTGGTAGGAAAAATTACTTTTGTCATGCTCTAATATGTGGAGGCCGATTGCTTGAAGCTTTACCTTGCATTAACCAAGAGGAGGAAACAATGAGTTTCGGTGACTCTGTTAGATTTTAAGTAGAACAAGGATAATATACTAGTATTGTAGTTAATCCAATGGCTTTTCATCCATAATGTGCTTAGGCAATCCACTTACATTTAGTGATTTCAAAGAACATTCATTCTTGTGGGTCATGAATGTGGGCAGGGCTTAGGGGGGTGATTCTTCTGCCTCCTCTGGCTTGGGCTGGACACAGTCGGTGGAAATAGGTGGCAGCAGGGCTTCCCTAAAGGATCCATGATAATATCACTCACTTGCCTGGCATGTTGGTAAGGACAGCTGGAAGGCTGGGCTCCACTACACCCCTCTCCTCTCTGTATAATCTGAGGGCCTTTCCATATGGGTAATTGGGATTTAAATTTTTTTCTAGTAATTTATTGGTTTGAGAGGAACATTGATTTGTTGTTCACGTATTTATGCATTCATTAGTTGATTCTTGTATGTGCCCTCACCTTGGCTTATCAGGATGATTCTCTAACCAACTGACCTACATGGCCAAGGTGGTAGCTGGGAGTTTTGTGTGACATTTCAGAGTTTCAAGAGTGTTCCAAGAGTCTGAAAGAGGAATCTGATTCAAGGACTGAATCAGAAATGGGTTTATTGTCACTTCCACTGTAGTCTTGTGGTCAAAGCAATTACAAGCTCTCTAAGTGGGGCTTCAGAGAGCCACCATTTGATGGCAAAGGTGTAAAAAAAAAAAGTGCTATCTCTAATTCACCACACTTCTTTATCAAGATCTGTGCCTGGAGGACTCAGCTCTGCTGGTTTCTCCCACGGCAGGAGCTGGCACACAAGGACTACAGACCAAATCCGGCCCACCTCCCCTTTTTGCAAACAAAGCTTTATTAGGGCATAGTCAGACTCATTCACTGACATACTGTTAGGCTGTTTTCATACCAAAACAGCAGAATTGAGTAGTTGTGACAGGCCCACAAAGCCTAAGATAATTACTATCTGGCCCTTTTATAGAAAAAAAAGTGTGCCAACTCCTGTTCTATAGCATGAAGAGAACCCAATTATGACCGAGATGGCAGAAAGCATACTTCTTCCAGGCCTGGTCAATTGGGAGGCAATGAGAGGGAAGAGCTCAGACGTGTGTGTCTCATTGTGCCCCCTTGGAGTGGGTCCTTCAGGGAGCTATAGTAAAAACAACCAGGTGAAAGGGAATCTAGGGTCACCAGAGGTGGAGGGCTGGTGGCATTCTCCTCTGGGGAGGGGGGGCAGGGCATCAAGCCTAGGAGAAGACCTGTGTCCAGGCCCCGCTGGCATGGAAGGGCACAATATCACAGATCTGCTAGCAAGGAGCTGCCTGGATGAGCTGGGGCAGCTTTGCTGGTGGGGCCTTCTGGGGGTCAGAAGGGCCTGTACACTTTGGCGGAACACAGAGGAGGGCATGTCTTGGGAGCAGCTTGGAGAGTTTAGGAACAGGAAAAATGTCTGGAACCAGACATGCCCTTGTGGCCATCAGTCTAGACACAGGACTAGTGGCCTTACTCCTAGAAGAGCAACGAGAGACTCCCAGGTCATGCTTGCTGCATGGGCCCCCACTGTCCCCCAAAACCGCAGGAGGGAGGAAAAGCTGGGTCCTTTAAGAGAGTAAGAGAGATGGCTCAAACTGAAAGAGATTGTATTTCCATCACTTATGGCAAATCCAGACTTGGTATTTGCACCTTCCCTTGCCCTCCTCACTGTAACTAATCAATAAGTAACCCTGAGAAATGGCAGATGATTTATAGGAGTAGATAGATTACATTTTTTACACACCTGAATGCAGAGCATAAATTTAAGACGGTGTTACAGTGGGAGTCCACACATTTCTTATATTCTTTCAATTAAGTCCCTACTGTAAAGGTCTTATCATTATTGCCAGGTCTTAACATCAAACTTCTAATAGGACTGAAATGAATCTCCTTCCTGAGAGATGGAGGGCATTCCTGTGGTAAGTCATGAAGTGAGGTTTATGAGCAATCTGGCCCAGTTCCACTGTGGTTTGGCTTGATAATGACCTTGGGCAATGCAGTGTAATATAATGTTGCAAGAAGCCATTACGGCCAGGTTCCTCCCGAGAAAATAACAGTGGAGTTAATTCAGATGACTCCAGGGTAAAGTTCCTGCCTCCATCCTAACAACACTATTACACTGTTCTACAATGCCAAAGCATTCATAATCAAACTAGTCCAGTGCTGTTTTGTCTTTTAATGAACAAATCATTGGCTGTTGGGAGACAGAGCTGAAGAAGCAGTTTTTACCTGGTGAGGTCAAGTGCAGAAGGTGTGGCAGTGTGATCTTTCTTAAGCTGGGGCTTCAGCAGGATTGACTATAAATTCTTGAAGACCTAAGGAAGGGGCATCCTGGGTTTGAAAATAAGGGAAACCTTTCTCTGGGATCCCTACTGGGTTCTTATGGGGCACAGACAAAGCCACCCTGAAAAACGGAGCTTTTGGTAGACAAAGTGTATATACCTTAGGTTACATTTTAAGGTAGATCATCCACTGCTGTGCAACAAACCAGCCCAAAACTCAGTGGCTTAAAACAACAATTTTCTTTCTCATGGTGCTGTGGGTTGACTACGCTCAATTGGGCAGTTCTTTTGCTCCATGTGATGTCATCTGGAGTCAGTCATATGAGGGTTCATCTGGTTTTGGAAAATCCAAGATGGTGATGAATTCTCAATGGGAGCTATTTACTACTATTCCACATAATCTCTCTATGTGGCTAGGGTCCAAATCCTAGTGGCTGGGCTCCAAGTGGGAGCATGCCAAGTGCAAGCATCCCAAGAGGAAGGAAGTGAAAGTTCCAAGTCTCTTAAGGCCTGGACTTAGAAGTCATAGAATTTTATGTCTGCCATATTTTATTCATCAAAGCAATCATAGGGCCAGCCCAGATTCAAGGAGAGGAGAAATAAGCCTTAACTTTGGACATGAGAAGTGGCAAGGCTATACACAGAGGGAGGTATTTGAGGATATCTATATCTACAGTTAATTTATATCTATATATCTCTATTTCTCTCTCTCTCATATATCGTACCTAATAATAGAGAAACATGTAAATTGACCATATCTCTGCTATGCCCACAGCCAATCAGAGTAAGTATGCAAATTAACCCAACAAAGATGGCAGTTAATTTGCATATATACCTGGGTCCCAGGAACCTCCTCAGCACCCAGGTCACTCCCAGCCGGCCATTGGGTGGAGGCTTTAGGCTTGGGAAGGGACCTAGCCTGAAATTGAAGGTGCCAGTGTGGGGAACCCCTTCCAAAGCCTAAAGCCTGGGGCAGAGGCCTGGGGCAGAGGCTTTAGGCTTGGGCAGGGGCAAAACCTGGGACCCAAGGGAAGGGGAAAATAATCTATGGAAACATATCCTGAGGTAAGGATAAAAAATAAAAATAAAAAAGAAATGCCATATCTTATGAAAGGCACATCTTGAAAATGCTTAAAGAAAGTTGTCATTTTTTCATGGTGAAGGGACTGGAGTATATATTGATGAAAATAGCTTGGCGGCTGTGGTGACTGGCAGTGGTTGCAGCAGTGGGAAGCAGGCCTAAGCCATCAGTAGGACATTCCCTGAGGGCTCCCAGTATGTGAGAGGGGGCAGACTGGGCTGAGAGATATATCCTAGTGTGTGTGTGTGTGTGTGTGTGTGTGTGTGTGTGTGTGTGTGAGAGAGAGAGAGAGAGAGAGAGAGAGAGAGAGAAGAGAGAGAGAGAGAGAGAGAGAGAGAGAGAGAGAGAGAGAGAGAGAGATTTTGACCCTAAAGGCAGTCTGCTGGTAGATTTTCTCCTTGCTTGGGTTCCCCAAGGGAAAGGTCAGTCTTTTTCTATTAAGACCTTCAGCCGATTAGATGAGGCTCACCCACATTAAGAAAAGTAATCTGCTTTACTCAAAGTCTACTGATTGAAATGCTAATCTCACCCAAAATACACCTTCAACAGCAACATCTAGAATGACCTTTGACCAAATATCCAGGCCCTAACCAGGTTGACATAAAATTAACCATCACAGAGCCAACCTGGGAGCCTGGCTACCATAGAGGCCAAAGTTCCTTGTGTTCACTCCTCCCCCCATCTCTACCCCACTCCTTTTGCATTACTTCTTTTCTTTTCTTCCATCCCTTTTGGGCCCCACCGTCCTCTTCTCTGCCCCAGCCTCCTGTCTGTGGCCCTCTCTCTCTTCTAATGTTTTATTGTCCATAGGAAGAAAACTGATGAAATATTTCCAACCTCAGCTATTATGCAGGCATGCCTCATTTGTTTGGTGCTCAGGGAATGAAGCACTTAAGGACTGTGGTAAGTGAGGTGGAAAGAACCCCGGTGAGGGAACAGGCTCCTGGTGCTGTGGGATGTGACTGGTGACTTCCTCTCTGACCCTGAGTGTCCCCTCCTCATGCAGATTGAGCCCAAGGTTCTCTCTCTTCTCCCGGGCATCACAGGGGGTCTGCAACAATGGCTATCTGGAGGCAGTGTAGTCTTTTTGGTTTTGCTTTGTTCTTAAACAGCAGAAATTTCTAAGATGATAGGAAGAGAGAGTGGCACCTTGTCTAGGCAGTGGGGAAGTTCTATTTTTAGCAGGTGGAACTTGAAGAGTGGCGGTCAGATCTTTGTGGGTAAACAGTGGCCACCTGTGTTTATGTGGGAGTGTGAGTTACCCTCTGAGCTGGGTAGAACACATCTTACAGAACTTGCATTTCGTACCTCTGGCCCAGTGCCTGGCTTTGGGATGAATGCAAAGCAAGCCTATCCATTTTTGCAATTTCTAAAAGCTTTTGCAATATGTTGACTCATGGAGATCCTTTTGTTTGAATTTTTCTCTCTTCCTGGGGATGATTATTCACACACACACATACACACACACACACACACACACACACACCCCTCAACAGATTGTTGGAGAGAAAATACAGTTCTAACAACTATTAGAAGAGTAAACATTATCTCCGGTATCTGAGAGAAAGATAACAAGTAGTTAAAACTGCAAGCCATAAAAATTGAGTTTAAAAAATACATATAAGGGTCTCTACAGCTATGTATTTATGTAAACGCACGGAAAGGTTCTGGAAGGATAACTACCCAATATAACCATGGTTATGCTTGGAGGGGACAGTATTGGCATGGTGAGGGGGGCATTTCACATTTGATTCTACATCTTTCTGTGTGATGTTAACATCTTATACCAAACAAGGGTTCCTGTGTTTCTTCGGTGTTTAAAAAGTGTGGGATAGATTATATATTAGTAGCGAGGGCTGCTATAGCAAAGGAGCACCAATTCGGTGGCACAGACAACAAAAACTTAACATCTCACAGTTCTGGAGGCTTGAAGTCCAAGATCAAGGTGTTGGTTGCTGCCGAGGGCTGTGAGGAAGGATCTATTCCACGCCTTCGCCTGGCTCCTGGTGGTTGCCGGCAATTTGGGCAATCCTTGGCAATTTGGGCAATCCTTGGCTTGTGGAAGCCTCGCTGTGATTCTGCCTTCATCTTCATGTGATGTTTCCCTGTGTGCATGTCTGTGTCAGGTTTCCCCTTCGGATAAGCAAACTAGTTCTTTTGGATAGGAAGCCACCTCCTCTGGTATGACCCCTCATAACTCATTACATCTGCAATGACCCTATTTCCAAGGAAGGCCACATTCTGAAGTGGGTAGGACAGAGGGGGACTTCAACATAGGAATGTGTTTTTTTTGGGGGGGAAGACAATTTAATCCTTAACAGAGCATAAGAACACAAATGAGTGTCTTGTAATTATTTTTAATGAAAGACACTTTTTGAAAGAATTGTGGTCAGCACCCTGTGGTGCATAAGCCCCAGCAGGACTGCGTTCCATCATTATCCTCTCTAAGCTTCCCCTCTGCATCTATGAAAAGGAGCCATGAATACCTGCCTTCGTTTCCCGTGGGGTTGTGAGGAGGGTCAAATGATACAATGCACCTCCGACGGCTTTGCACCATGCACGGTCTGTGTCAAGGTAAGCTGACAGAGGTTCAAGCAGGGGAGCCAACCTGCCCACATACTGTGACTGAAGGTGACCACGAGGTGACAGATGCCACATCTAGCTTTCCCGCAGAACTGTAACATGCTGCCATTCACTGAACCTGTGGGAAGAGATGTCAGGCATGTAGTTCGGGTATTTAAGGCTCTAACTCAGTGCACAGAATAATCCTTTTCATTTAAACGGATGCTTATTTTCTTAAATTCAAAATGTGGTCAAAGAGATACACAAAGGTCAAGGGGAAATAGACCTTGGCTTAGAGGTCTAAACCTAGTCTAGGTCACACATTCTTTGGAGAATGTGATTTTTTTTAAAACCCCATAGATGCTTACCTTAGAAAAAAGCACCCACACAATTTTGCATATAATTTTCAGGAGGTCATGAACATTCAGTTCAGAATCTATGATTTGAATAGAAGTTCTTAAGATAGAAGAGACTTGAATGTTCAAAGAAGACTTGAGAAAAGCAATTCTTTAGAAGGAGCCAGATTTTGTTCCTGGTTTAGTTAAAAAGGAATTCTCAGTAAAAAGAGGCTGAATTGCAAATGCTTTCTATACATTCATTCCATTGTGGGTTCCTGGTGTCCTGGGAGCACCCACTTTTGTGACTTGAAACTAGGCTTTCTGAGAGGCATACTGCCAGATGACTCTCTACTAATTCCCAGTGGTGGGTACTGGTGGTCAAAACAGTGACACTGTCCCATAGCACTTGGCCTCAGGAAAGAGGTGCCCAGTATAGCCAAAGCAGCCTCATTGGGCCTAGTTGAGTTTCAGAAGTTTAGGACGTGCAGATTGGAGAGAATATCTGATTGTGTAAGACACGGTGTTCTGTAAGGGAGCCAGTAGAGTGCCCAGGGCCCTGTGTTACACCCTTACAGGGAAGAGATGGATTTGGGGCCTTGCTTCTCTCCCCACTGGGGTGGAGGAATAAAGCCTCCAGGTGAGTGGAGGGAGCTGATGACAGGCTGGCCTGTGGCCTCACTCCCAGATGTGTCTTCTTTAAGAGGTGAGGCTGAGCTCCCTGGACCTCAGTGTCACAGAAGTTGGGGGGGGGGGCATTTTGCATGCACCCAAGAGTGACCCAGAGGTGGTGGAGGGTCTTAAGCAGATCCACAGAATTTCCTGCCCCAGTTCCAGGAATAGCAAATGCTTCTGAGAGCCTGTTAGGACATTGGGGGGGGGGGGGAGGTGTGTGTGCGGCTGGATAAGCTTGACCTAGAAGGGCTGTTTGGTGGGAATGCAGGACAACTCTGCCCTCCCCGCATGGACTAATAACCAAAGGTCAGAGGGGAGCTGGGTGTCTCTCCAAAGGCAGAGGTGGGATGACCTCAGGGGGAATTTCTGCAGTATAGACACCTTTCCCTTCTCACCCGCCACCTCCCAGCTCAGCTGCAACACCATATCTACTGAATGACAGAGCTAAGTGGGAACTCCAAACAGAAACAAAAATTAAGTACTTACATGCTTCATTTCTTACTTTTGATGGGATTCAGGACACTACCCCCAATACGGTACCTGGCATATGAAATATCTTAAGCGGAAGGAATTTTAAACACTGGCAGGAAGGTCACTCTGACCTCTTCTCATCCTTCTTCCTTGAAATGGATCATAAGCTTCCAAGTGAAGGCAACCTCCTTGTTCAGGAAGAGGGACGATACTGTTATTACCAGAGATGGACAGGGAATCGGGGGTCCAAAATTCTGCCCAAACAAACCTGGTCACAGCAGCCCTTATCTTCCCCGTTACCTCCTCACCACTGACTGCTCCTGGCCTAAACCCTTTTGTCTTGCCAATTCTTTATAAATGTGTTGTTTCTTTGTTTGAAGGAATGAAAGCCTCCTGCTCTGATCAGTCTCTTGGGTCTTCTTTTTCTCGTGAAGCCCCCCCCCCCGCCCCCGCCCCCCCCCCCCCCCCCCCCGTGTACATGTAGAAATTCAATAAACTGCATATGCTTCTCTCCTAGTAACCTGTCTCTGTCAGTTTAATTTTCAGACCCAGCCAGGCACTCAGAGTGGAAGACAACTCTGTTTCTCCCCTGCAGTTGCCAATGACGGTGGCGCTTTGAGCCTGCCACACTTTCTTGTGGACCTACGTTAAGGAGCAATTCTTATTACTTCGGATCCAGAACGCCTCATTGTTCTTTCCTTAGAAAATTTGTATAAATGAACCTCCATTATACTTGTAACTGAGAAATCAGCAGCTTGGGTTTCCTCATTCTTCTACGATTAGGGGGGTTACCCTCTTCTGTAATATGGAACTAGAGTGGCTTGAGCCACCAGCTCACCCAAAGGGAGTTGTCTAGGGTGCCTCTGGCCGTCTCTGGGGATCCCCAGAGGGCAGAGGTGTCTCTAGTCCATCCTGGCTGTGGCCTCAGATCTGCATTTCCTGCTGTGTTTGGAGCTTCTGGTCCATACACACCTCCTCACACCCCAGACATTCCATTTCCCACCCCTCCCCCAGTAGCTCGGATATAGGCTGTGTTTGTGGCTGATTTGACAGAAGTTTTGGGGAGGGACTGCAGAGAGAAGTTACAGCACAAAGACCTATAATCCAATGTCAGATGTCCCTCAGCCATTCCTACTCCCAGGAACACCCTTTATCACCCCCGACCCCCACCCCTGCCCCTGCCATGATATCCTCTGGGTGAGCTTCTCTTCTCTTTCTCTTGTCTTTGTAGAGCAATGTAGCCCTTTCTTTGCTCTGCTTTTGTAGGTATTTTGCCCTGGAGCCTCATTTTTCATATCTAACCTGGGCAATCAACAATAACAAAAGGCCTTCCTTAAGAGGGTTTTCATCAGCAGCATTTGAAATAACAATTGTTTTTCCTCAATTCTTCTCCCAGGAGGATAAATGGGCACAAATACCCCTGATTCAGAGGTGGGGAGGGGATTGTTCATTACAGTTTCGTCTTCAAACTAGTCCTTCTGCCTGGCCATCATCTGCTTTGTAGCCACTTCTGAATAGGGTGGGGGAGCAACAGTACGGCACCAGCAATGTGTTCATTTTGGCCGTTTCTCCTATTGATCCAGGGGCTGCAGATGGAGCGGTTTGGGAGTGACCCACAATCAGCTTCCTGACAACCCAAACAAGCAGGCAGCCAGCACAATCCGGTCTTTTCATACTTACAACACAGCCCACACCCGTCTGCAGGAAGAATTACCTACCTGAGCTCCTTACCAGGGGGAATGAATAAAGAGGAGTGCAGACAGAGCAGAAGCCCTAGACAAACGACAGCTGAAAATAGCAGTCACACAAAGCAGGGGAGCTGCCCGGAATACTAAGAGCGAGAGACAAGTCAACAGTAATTACCCACATGAAAACGTTAGCTTTATTCTCTCCTCGGGTTTCATATCTTTCATGCCTCGTACTAGCACTTCGGCCGGGAGGAATTTACTTAGGGAAAATCGAATGTGCTATTACCTTTAAAATCAGCCGGTTTAATTTTAAGGATGTTCTTAGTTAAGGGAGAAAACAAGGTGGAGGAAATATGGGTATGGTTCTTATTATAATCTGAGGCAACTCGGGTGGAATAAACCGGAAGCATCCATTTTCTACCTCGCACCAGCTGGGGCTGCACTTGTGGGTGATGTGTGGCGGCTGAGAGGGTGGGCAGGGGGCCTGCCTCAGAGAGACCCTTGTCAGCAGCCTGTGGAGCCACAGCAATTACTGTGGGACAGAATGACCTGAGCCCCGCTATGCCTCCAGCATGGCCCAGACCCTTCCAAGTATGTGAACGACCTGAAGACAGTCCCTGCACCAAGACACCTCACCGCTTACTTCTTTTTAGAGTTGACATCCCCCCCCCCCCAAAAAAAATACATTTACTCTAAACGTCTTTTTTGAAAAAACCCACACAAATTTACATAAAGACAGATTCCCATCAACTGAATACACGGATACAACTGGCTTATTAAAGTTCAAGGCTTGCATCATATTAATTAGGTCCAAACAGATGTGGCTTACCCAAGGCAACTTTTGCCCAGGAACCATCCTCCAGACCTGATGAACACACATCAGCCCAGACCTGGTCAGACTTCGAATCTAGAATACGGGGCTGATGGGGTCCAGACAGAACTGCCTGTGCGTCTCCCAGCCCAGCAGGTTTCCCGGGTCACTGCTGCTCACTGTCTGGGGACATTAAAATGGTTAGACGTAGCCAACACAAATGAGTCCAGGTCACACTGTCCAGTATGAAACACCAAGGAATTGAGATTCAGACCCAGAGACGGCGCCATCACTGGTCTTAGAGGTTTACCTCCTGCGCTCTGCCTGTGCAGACTCTTACCTTGTTCAATATTTAAACCCAAGCCCCTGTTTTTCCAATGTGGTAACTTAAATCATTTACTGAAAAGAAAAACAGGGGAGAACCAAGATGGCGGCATAGGTGAAACAACTATCTTGCCGTCATACACAGCAATTTTAAAACTACAACTTAACGAAAGAACAAACACCTTCCAGAATCACCAGAAAGCTGGCTGAGTGAAAATTCCACAAATAAAAGTGAAGATAAGACACTGTGACTCAGAGGAGCGGCTGAGGACAGCATTGAAGATTCGCGTGGAGAGAGGTTTGGAGTGCGCATGCCAGCGGATAGGGCGGGCGGCTGAAAACCGGCCAGTTTTCTCGAACGGGGAGACAAAGACGTCCCACTGGACTGATTCTCCAGCTCTGGGCGAAGTCCAGGGAACCCACTATTATACGGGGTAAAATCTAGACAGTGGGAGGGCATGTCGAAGCTCAGGTGCTACAGAGGTCTGCCGGCTTGTGGAGAAGGCGAGCTTGCGCATGACCTTGGGAACAGCGCAGCTGTGTAACTGCGTAGAGAGCGCTCTCAACTTGCTCTCTCATTCGGGAAACCGTCAGACTGCTTTGTTTTACGACCCTGGGTGAGACGTTGGGTGTGCAGAATCATTTGGGGAGAGTCTGAATTCCCCGGTAGCTGGTGGAGCTTGGCAGCAGCTCTCTCTCAGAGGTGCTGGTGGCCATTGCCCCCGGCACAGAGTCCCTGGGGCTGCACAGGGCAGAGCTAACACTGTCTGCTTGGCCCGGAGACTCCGCCCATCCAACCTGAGCACAGCTGAACTTCACAGACAATTGGCCTGGAGGTCAACCCCTCCAAGTGCTAACAAGGATTAAACTGAGCTTAACTTCAGCAAGACTGTGCAAGTTACCATATCCACCTCAGGTAACTGGGGAGGCTGACCCACTGTCCCTTGTAGGAAGCATACCACACAAAGCTAATCGACCAACTCAGGGAAGCAGCCACCATGCAGAGACATGGAAAGAAATCAGATGTGAAAGAAATGGAGGAAAAAAACCGACTGGACATGGAATTCAAAACCACGGTTATAGGGCTTCTCAAGAGGCTCCAACAAAAGGTCGAGACTTATAAGGAAATAAGCAAGACCACAAAGGAAATGAACAAGACCCTCAAGGATATGAATGAGACCTGCAAGGAAATGATCAAGACCAATGTGGAAATGATCAAGACCAACGTGGAAATGAATGAGTCCTACAAGGAAATGAACAATACCCTCAAGGATATGAAGGAGTCTCTCAAGGATATGAAAAAGGACCAACCAGAAATTAAGCATACATTGACTGAAATAAAAAATATTATACAAAGACCTAAAAGTGCTCTGGAACACCCCAAGAACCAAGTTAAAGATTTGAAATACAAAGAGGTAAAATCCACTCAGCTGAAAAAGCAAGAAACCAAAAGAATCCAAAAAATTGAAGATAGTGTAAGGGGCCTCTGGGACAACCTCAAGCATACCAACATCCGAATTATAGGGGTGCCAGAAAAAGAGAGAGAGAAAGATAATGAAAACCTATTTGAAGAAATAGTGATTGAAAACTTCCCACACCTGGTGAAAGAAATTGACTTAGGAGTCCAAGAAGCGCACCGAACCCCAATATATAGGAACCCTAAGAGGACCACACCAAGGCACATCATAATTAAATGCCAAGAGCAAAAGACAAAGAGAGAATATTAAAACCAGCAAGAGAAAAACAGATGGTTACCTATAAGGGAGCACCCATACGATTGTCAGTGGATTTCTCAACAGAAACAATGCAGGCCAGACAGGAGTGGCAAGAAATATTCAAAGTGATGAATAGCAAGAATCTACAACCAAGATTACTCTATCCAGCAAAGCTATCATGCAGAATTGAAGGTCAGATAAAGTGCTTCGCAGACAAGAAAAAACTAAAGGAGTTCATCACCACCAAACCAATACTATATGAAATGCTGAAAGATATTCTTTAAGAAGAGGAAGAAGAAAAAGATAAAAATATAAATTATGAACAACAAATACACATCTATCAACAAATGAATCTAAAAACCAAGTGAATTAATAATCTGATGAACAGGATAAACTGGTGCATGTAACAGAATCCCGGACATAGAGAGGGAATGGACTGACAACTCTTGGGGAGAAAGGAGGTGTGGGAAGTGCAGCAAGAGACTGGACAAAAATCATGGAACTATGGGAGAGGACAGTCAAAGGGGGTGAGGGCAGAGGATGGGATGGGTACCAGGTGGAGGGGAACTATAGGGGGGAAAAAAGGGAACAATGTAATTAATAAACTGAACAATAAAGATGAAAAAAAAAGAAAAACATTTTCTCAAGCTTTGTGTCTTTCTTAAGAATTGCCTCCTGGGGTCAATTAAAAAAATTCTTAGTGATGATTTAGCCTCTGGACTCCTCTTCCCAGCAGCACATGTCCGTGGATGATTCTCCCAGCTTGCCATCAGAGCAAACCCTATGCTTACAAGGTGGTTCTTGTGTACAATTTTGCCTGTCACGCTGATTCAGAGAGAGGCTGGACAATGAGGACAGCCCCCGCTCCTGCTTTCAATTACTGTAGGCCCAGAAGTGAATGGAAGTCCTTGGTGTGCGGACACAAAGGGCCAGGATTGTTAAGGGAAGGTTCCCTGAACAGTGAGTGTCATCTTTGGACTTCATAAGCCACAGGCCAAGTTAAAAAGAAAGTCACTGAGCTTGGTCAGCAGCCTGGGGGCCGCCAGCATCAGCATTAAGCTAATGAGATGGAGACAAATTAAAACTGTTTTCAGGATCAACAGCTGTCCATGGGCCTCCTGCTCATAACTGGCTTTATGTTTTCCAGGGGCGGCTGCAGGTGCACATCTGGGAAGAGAGAGAAAATGAGGATTGACTAGAGAGGCAGCCCTGGCAGGCTAGACCGCTTAGAAGCTGCCTCTCTGTTCCTGAATTCTACATGAGAACAGAGGGACAGTCACAGAGTTGAGACAATAGGATGGAGAATTGATCCCAAATAGAAACAAATAAATCAGGAAACTGGGAGACACAGCTGCACAATATACAGGAAACTCAACAAGGCAAATAATAAGAGTGACCTAATAAAAAGAAAGTGAATAAAGTAAGGATCCAAAAAAAGGGCAAAAAGGATGCCCAAGTTGGTTTAGAATGGATGAGGAGATGTAGAATTGGAGACATAGAAAAGAGGAGACATAGAAAAGATATTGTAAACAAAAGAGGAGACATAGAAAAGATATTATAAACAAAAATTGAGATGGAAATTTTATATATATATATATACACATTTGTAAATATTTGTATATAAAATAAGTAATATACACTGGCCAAATTATTATCTCTGAATGCATAATAATCTGGCCACTCAGTATATATATATCCTATTTAATAAAAGAATAATATGCAAATTTGACTGTACCTTCGCTACACCCACAAGCCATGCCCACCAGCCACGCCCACCAGCCAATCAGGAGCTTGGGGGTGTAGCCAAGGCAGCCTGGTCCTGGGGGGCGTGGCTGAGGCGGCCCTGGCCTGGGTGGGCGTGGCCGAGGCTGCAGGGGGATGTGTGGCCGAGGCAGCCCAGGCCTGAGGGAGCTTGGGGGCATGTCTGAGGCAGCCTGGGCCATGAGGGGGCATGGCCAAGGCCCATGATAGCAGGGATTGAGCTGGCTGGGGCTAAGGCCCTAGCTGGAAGTGGGAAGGCAGAGCTGAGATGGAGGCAGCCATCTGCCCCATTGCAGGGCGATGGCTGGGTGCCCAAAGCCTAATGCCTCAGCCAGAGGGCTCCCAGTATGTGTGAGGGGGCAGGTTAGGCTGAGGGATCACCCACTCCCAGTGCACGAGTTTCGTGCACCAGGCCCCTAGTGTGTGTGTGTGTGTGTGTGTATTCAGAGATCATAATAATCTGGCCACTCAGTGTATATTCATTATAATAAAAAGGACATGTATGATGTAGAACATTAAGTGTGGATATTATTATGGGATGGTAGAGCAAGGGAAGAGAGAGTGGAGGGAGCACCGTTAGGAGGTGATTTTGATGGGTAGATGTGGTCAGTGCTGCCAGGATCTTTCCAGGTCCTCTGCAGGCTGCCTGCCAATCTGCCAAGCTGACAGCTCTGACACTTGGGCTGGAGGAAAATCTCTTGTTTTGAGAGCCTGTGGGCAGCTTACTTACTGGGCAAGATGGAAGAGCTAGAGAGCTAATGCCTCAGGCACAACCTTCACCAATGTGGAATGGGCACTGTGGCTAGCTATCCAGTTTTCTCCCCACTCAAGAAACCATTCTGAAGTGTGTTCCACATAGACTATTAAAGGGTTCCCAGTGGGATTCAGCTCTGATTTGCCCCCAGGGGTAATCAGCTCATGAATGCATCCTTTATTGTGTCCTTTCTTACCTTTCTCACTTTCCCACTAATAAAACAAAATAAACCAAAAACCCAACTAATTATTTGTACCCAAAACTCTGCTTCAGGATCTGCTTTGAATAAAACCCAAGCTGAGATGGAACAAATGCAGCAGCAGTGAGAATTGGAAAGGTGGAGGGGGCTGTGATGTATTTAGGAGGCAGGGGAACATGATGTTTCCAGGCAAAGAGCAAGGAGAGGGGTGAGGAAGAAGGATATGCCACAGCTGACTGAAAAACAAGTTTTAAACTGTTTCTCTAAAAAAGTAATTTATGACATTACTTATAATTATATTCCATTCAGTCCAGAGCGGGTGAATGAAAATCTAAAAGAATGGATGATAGAATGTAAAACCTAAGTGTAGACGAATCTAGACTCAAGATTATGGGGAAAGAAAGTATAAAATGAGAAGACAGCAAAAAGCACATGAGCATTAATTATAAAGATTAGAAAATGGGTGAAAGTGACATAAAATAAATGAGGTAATGGGTAAAATGAGATGAAGAATGGTCAAGGAGTGAGGAAATATAACAAATGAGATGAGGAATAAAGGAGTAAGTGAGAGAAAAGATCACAAAGTAAATTAGAGATGTTCATTTTACAGGCAAGGAAATGAGGAAATGGGAAGGAATATTAATAAAATTAATCATGGCAACCAAAACTGTGAGAAAATGGATAATAAATAAGTGGGCAGAAAGAATGGATGAAGGAGTGTAAAAATGAAAACAAAACAAAGCATGATTGAGTGATTGTGACCACAAAAATGGCAACAGAGGAAAAACAGACAGCTCTAAAGAATAAAATAAAATAAATTGGAAGGAACAGTCAGTGATAAATTAGTAGAATGAGGAAAGAGACATCTGCTGTGAAAAAAATGAAAAGGAGGAATGGACACTTCAATCAAACCTTTTGTGGAGTCCTGAAGTTCTCTCTGGTAGCCACCTGCTGTCGCCCCCCCAGCTGGGTGCAGATGGCTGAACAGCCTAGAGAGAGAAGAGCAGGAATTATAGAAACAGTGAGGAACAATAGCCCGGGAAGCCCCAAAATCACTGGGGTGCAGAGATGCAGCCAATGATTACCTCCACTTAAATGTCTTCCAAAGATAAAACCTTAAACGTTATACTTGGCTTTATCATTTTCATTTATCCAAACTTCTTTAAAATCAACATTTTCTCCACTAATGTTAACTATTATAAAAAGAAATAGAGAAATGAGTCTTGCTGTTATTATTAGAAGATCATTAAATAAAGTTATAATTGTACTGTGGTAGATTCCTAAATGTCTCTCTAAATCTCTTTAGTTTGGCACATTGCCATCCACCTAACAAAAACTACAATTCCCAGCCTCCCTTGCTACTAAGTGTGGCCATATGTCTATTTGGCCCAATAGGCTGTGAGAAGAATTGAAGTACACCCACCAATGCGCCATGCCTTTAACAAAAGTGGCTATGAATTCCACTTTTTTTCTTCATTCCTGCTGGTAGAGAGATGGTGAGGGGGAAAGCAATAGCTACTTCAATCCACCAGTGGAAGCCATATGGGTCTGATGTTGACCTTGGTCTTAGTAGCAGTGGCCACAGGACTGGGTCACTTGATGCAACTTGACTTCCCCGACCTAATCTATCGGAGAAGCTTTGAGTGGGAAGAGAGTGCCTTAAGCACACAGCCGCTCCAAACCCTATCCTTTAGAGCTAAAATGTGCAAAGGAAACTTAGATTGGTGTTTAGATAAGAAAGTAAGTTGAGAGGAGAACCAAGATGGCGGCATAGGTAAAACACCTATCTTGCCGTCATACTCAGCAATTTTAATACTACAACTTAACGAAAGAACAAACATCTTCCAGAATCACCAGAAAGCTGGCCGAGTGAAAATTCCACAAATAAAAGTGAAAATAAGACACTCTGACTCGGAGGAGCGGCTGCAGACAGCGTTGAAAGATTCACCCAGAGAGAGGTTTGGAGCACGTGCCAGCGGATATGACAGGCAGCTGAAAACCGGCCAGTTTTCTCGAACAGGGAGACAAAGACGTCCCACTGGGCTGATTCTCCAGCTTTGGGCGAAGTCCAGGGAACCCACTATCATACGGGGTGAAAACTGGACAGTGGGAGGGCACGCCGAAGTTCGGGTGCTGCAGAGGTCTCCGAGCTTGTGGAGAAGGCAACTTGTGCGAACAGCTCAGCTGCATGACCGCGCAGAGAGCGATCTGCGACTTGCTATCTCATTCAGGAAACCGTCAGAGTGCTTTGTTTTACAACCCTGGGTGAGACATTGGGTGTGCAGAATCATTTGGGGAGAGTCTGAATTCCCTGGCAGCTGGTGGAGCTCGGCAGTGTTTCTCTCTCAGAGGTGCTGGCAGCCATTGCCCCCAGCACAGAGTCCCTGGGGCCGCATAGGGCAGAGCTAACACTGTCTGCTTGGCCCGGAGACTCCGCCCATCCAACCTGAGCACAGCTGAGCTTCACAGACAATTGGCCTGGAGGTCAACCCTCCAAGTGCTAACAATGATTAACCTGAGCTTAACTTCAGCAAGACTGTGCAGCCCATATCCACCTCAGGTAACTGGGAAGGCTGAGCTACTGTCCTTAGTAGGAAGTCTACCACACAAAGCTAATTGACCAACTCAGGGAAGCAGCCACCATGCAGCGACATGGAAAGAAATCAAATGTGAAAGAAATGGAGAAAAAAACCCGACTGGACATGGAATTCAAAACCACGGTTATAGGGTTTTTTAAGAGGATCCAACAAAAGGTCGAGGCCTATAAGGAAATAAGCAAGACCACAAAGGAAATGAATGAGTCCTACAAGGAAATGAACAATACCCTCAAGGATATGAAGGAGTCTCTCAAGGATATGAAAAAAGACCAACCAGAAATTAAGCATACACTGACTGAAATAAAAAATATTATACAAAGACCTAAAAGTGCTCTGGAGCACCCCAAGAACCAAGTTAAAGATTTGAAATACAAAGAGGGAAAATCCACTCAGCTGAAAAAGCAAGAAACCAAAAGAATCCAAAAAATTGAAGATAGTGTAAGGGGCCTCTGGGACAACCGCAAGCATACCAGCATCCGAATTATAGGGGTGTCAGAAAAAGAGAGAGAGCAAGACAATGAAAACCTATTTGAAGAAATAGTGACCGAAAACTTCCCACACCTGGTGAAAGAAATTGACTTAGGAGTCCAAGAAGCGCACCGAACCCCAATATATAGGAACCCTAAGAGGACCACACCAAGGCACATCATAATTAAAATGCCAAGAGCAAAAGACAAAGAGAGAATATTAAAAGCAGCAAAGAAAAACAGATGGTTACCTATAAGGGAGCACCCATACGATTGTCAGCAGATTTCTCAACAGAAACGATGCAGACCAGACGGGAGTGGCAAGAAATATTCAAAGTGAGGAACAGCAAGAATCTACAACCAAGATTACTCTATCCAGCAAAGCTATCATGCAGAATTGAAGGTCAGATAAAGTGCTTCGCAGACAAGAAAAAACTAAAGGAGTTCATCACCACCAAACCAATATTATATGAAATGCTGAAAGATATTCTTTAAGAAGAGGAAGAAGAAAAAGATAAAAGTGTAAATTAGGAACAACAAATACACATCTATCAACAAATGAATCTAAAAATCAAGTGAATTAATAATCTGATGAACAGGATAAACTGGTGCATGTAACAGAATCCCGGACATAGAGAGGGAATGGACTGACAACTCTTGGGGAGAAAGGGGGTGTGGGAAGTGCAGCAAGAGACTGGACAAAAATCATGCAACTATGGGAGAAGAAAGAGGAGAGGGGTGAGGGTGGAGGGTGGGATGCGTACCAGATGGAGGGGAACTATAGGGTGAAAAAAAAAAAGGAACAATGTAATTAAGAAACTGAACAATAAAGATAAAAAAAAAAAAAGAAAGTAAGTTGACCTGGTCATGGGGATAGATCAGGGAGACATAGAACTGGCTGCCACCACTAGATAGGTAGCATCATGAAGCCCATAGAAGGAGATAACAGTACTCAGTGAGAGAATATGGAGAGCACAATGGCTACAAAGCGGCCATGAATGGGAGAGGAAAGTCCCATTAAAGAGACTGAGAGTCATGCTACCAAATGCTCCGAGAGGTAAAAAAGAAAAGCACTCAGAACTGTCTCCTGGACCTGGCAATTAGCAAAGCTGGCAACTTCTTTCCTTTCTTTTTTTCCTTTCTTCCTTCCTTCCTTCCTTCCTTCCTCTTTCTTTCTTTCTTTCTTTCTTTCTTTCTTTCTTTCTTTCTTTCTTTCTCTTCCTTCCTTCCTTCCTTCCTCCTTCCTTCCTTCCTTCCTTCCTTCCTTCCTTCCTTCCTTCCTTCCTTCCTTCCTTCGTTTCCCTTCCTTTCTTTCTTTTTTTCTTCCTTCCTTCCTTCCTTCCTTCCTTTCTTTCTTTCTTTCTTTCTTTCTTTCTTTCTTTCTTTCTTTCTTTCTTTCTAGATAACCCATAATTCAGTTTTATTCAGAGCACAGAAAAAAGATACTTTTGATCATACTAAAAGAAACTCAGCCATAGGTCTGGAATCTGTACCCAAACCACACATGCAGTGAAGACAATATTCTGTTAATACAATTGACCTGCTGCTGCATTTGTCTACCGCTTGCCCAATATCAACAATTATAAACAGAGCAGTGCAACCAGTACTTGGAACAATCCTTACAGTGTTTCAGTGCCAGGCACAACCTTTCACCCCTCTTCGCACCGCTGATTCTCTTTGCGGACCTAGGCCTCCTCCTCTTTAGCAAAGTCATTCTTTATATTGAAGGGCTTGCGAATCTCCCTGGAGCTTTTCCCCCTGATCACATTGGCAACAGTCCTGCATGCAACATCAAGCAAACTTTTGATGTCTAAATAGTTTGCAGCCAGAATTAGTTCAAATAGTGTTCCTTGGTCAACTCTGAGGAATTCTGGGTCCCAAACAGGAACATCATCTGCTTGCTTTTCTCTGCTCTCATCATCCTCATGGGGAGGAGGGTCATCCCTGTGGTGGGTGCACCACTGAATGACCTTCCCCAATATTGCTGCATTAACATTTGGTAGAGGAACTGCGTCATCACCACCTTCATCATCCATTCCCAAATCCTCTAACATGGTCTTGATAGTCACAGACTGGCAACTTCAGCATCAACTTAAAACATCTCTCCATCAGAACTCTGCAACCTAATTGAAGGCAAAGTGCTCGGCCTCGAGGAGAGAGTGGGCTGGATGGAGGCTGACGAGGGCTGGGCATTGTCAGAGGACCAAACAAAGAAGGTGGAGAACAAGGCCACTTCAAAGCTGGCAACTTTCATGGGAGAAAATTAGGGGTAAAGGAGGCCTAATATGAACAGCAAAGGGTTAATCAGAATGTATGGAAGGCTAGAAAGTAGAGGTAGTGAGTGTAACTGTTTTTTAATTTTGTTCTTGAACCCATTTACTTAACTATGTACCCATTAACTTTTACCTAAGACCTATTTATTTTTCCTCCATTCTTTTTTTTAAAAATAGAATTCTGTTACTTTTTTAAATGCTGAATTCTTTAGGATTTGGTTAGATTTTAATGATGCAATATCTCTACAGATGTCTTAGAGGATAACAATTGGTACTTTTTTCCCTTCAAGTTCTTTTTTGTTTCTTAAAGTATATGTTCCTTTGGGATTATAATTCTCTATTTTCCTTGGTCCCTTTTTTTCATGCTGAAGCCTTTCCTTAGATGTCTCACAATTCTTAAGAATCCATTTTTAAGGATGAAGCTTTAAAATTGATTAAGAACTTGATCTGAATCAGGTTATTGGTTGGCAGGCTTTATTTTATGGTTCATGGGCATGGAGCTGGCACTTTTGTGGGAGCTTCATAAATGCCAGAATTCAGAAGGCTTTGCCCTGTAACCACTTCTATAGAGAGCAATCCTCCAATTAGCCTGAGGTAGAGAAGATTATGTAAAAGCTCTGTCGTCCTGAATTTGAATTGGAAATATTAGCATGAACTCTTCTATCTTTACATCTACAATTCCTTTTTGAAATACAGAGAATCCTGGCTTTCAAGGACATAGGAGATATTAGAATCTGCTTCCACTTTTGTGCCCTAGAACCCAGCTGACATTCAGCAGCCTGATACTTTTAAAAAATCATTTTATTTTAGAACACTTTAAGATTTATAGAAAAATTGGAATGGTAGTACAGAGAGTTCCCATATATCCCACACTTCATTTCCTTATTACTTACTTATATCTTAGATAAGTATGGTACATTGTTACAATTAATAAATCGGTATCAATACAGCATCTTAAACTAACGCCTTAGTTTCCACGTAATGTCCATTTCTGGTCCAGGATCCTATCCAGGAGGCCACATTAGTCATCGTGTCTCCTTAGGCTCCACTCAGATACTCCTTGTTCTTGATGACTTTGAGGAATGCTGGTCAGGTATTTTGTAGAATGTCCCCCAAGGGATTTGTCTGATGATTTTCTCATGATAGTTAGACAGAGTTGGGCATTTGGGGGAAGAAGGCCTCAAAGATAGTGTCATTCTCATTACATTTATCAAGTGAACTTACTGTTGACATGACCTCTCATTGTTGATGTTGACCTTGACCAGTGGCTGAGAGAGTGCCTGCCTGGTATCTCCACTGTGAAGTTACTTTTCTCCTCTTCCCATGTTGTATGCTTTGGAAGGAAGTATCCTCAGTCCACACTTGAGGAGTAGAAAGCTATGCTTCACCTCCTTGAAGATAATGACTCTACATAAATTAGCTGTGATTTTGCACAGAATGTTCTTTTAAAACCAAAATCAGATTACATCAAGCCCTTGATTAAATGCTCTAATGACTTCCCAGCTTCATAAGCCTAAAGTACCAACTCCTCACAGGACCATGACCCTATGTCATCGAGTCCTCACTTTCTGAGATCTCCTGGGACCATGGCCCTGTGCGGTCTGACCCTATTCCTTACTCTGGGCCGCCTCCCAGGCTCGGATCTGCTTTCATTTTCTCTCTGACACCATCCCATTCCATTCTTCCCTTCTCAGTCACAGTGATCTACTTCCGATTCCTTAAAAATGTCAAGTGCATTTTCATCTTAATGCTCTTGCCTTAGCTGTTCCCTTTTCCTTTTTTCAATTTTATTTTTTAATTACAGTTTACATTCAATATTATTTTGTGTTAGTTTCAGGTGTACAGCATTGTGGTTAGACAATAAAATATTTTGCTGTTTCCTCCCATCTTTGCAGGGCTGGTTCTTTCTTATTTGAAGTCTTAGCTTATTAAAGGCCCCTGATTACATAGTTTAAACCAGCCCCCCAATTTGCTCTCTACCAAGTCATCCTTCTTCATTTTCATCCCATTACTTACCATACTGGTAGTGATTTCATGTGCATATTTTATTCATTGTCTATTTCTATCCACCTAGAATGCTCAAGTGTTGTGAGAATAGTATTTTTTTTTCCATTGCCCATTCCTATAGTACCTATACCCAGAACTGGTTCTGATACAGAATCAGTGAATAAATGAATTAATTCATTTACCTTCCTCTGGAGGCAGAAGGAGAGGATATACAAATACCAAGTCAGCCCACCCTCTTGAATCAGAAATTTCTGGAATAGTCTGAGTAGTAGAAAAAGGGTTAAAGCTGATGATTAACTGAGAAATCACTAAATAAAGGCAACAGAGACTGCATGTTTTTTTTTAAATATATTTTATTGATTTTTTACAGAGCAGAAGGGAGAGGGATAGAAAGTCAGAAACATCGATGAGAGACATCGATCAGCTGCCTCTTGCACGCCCCCTAACGGGGATGTGCCCGCAGCCAAGGTACATGCCCTTGCCGGAATCGAACCCGGGACCCTCCAGTCCACAGTCTGACGCTCTATCCACTGAGCCAAACCGGTCTCGGTGAGACTGCATGTTTTAAAAGGAAGTTTATCGCATGGCATTCTCCCAGGAAAGCACAGAGCTCTCCATGCCTGGCTTTCCAGTTTTCTTCAGCTGAACCAGAACAAAGTGGGAGTTTCATTATATCTGCATGATTAAAGGCACAGTGACCTCCCATAATGCTGTTTTCAATAAAAAGCAGGTTTTCCAGACTTAAAATCTGCACTAATATATTCCACGGCCATGGATCAAATGGAGTTGGGAAAAACGTACCCCTCCTTCCTCCTCAATAGCTAGAACCAAACTCTCCAGGTCTGAACTGTTCTTTCTATCACACAACACCACTGACCACCAATGGGCTCTCTTATCTTTCAAGAATGGAGCCACGGGGAGTCATCAAAGAAAGAGGATTTCTGTTACAAGTAGATATGTAGACAGCGTATAGTTACTTAGCAGAAAAGGTAAAGTAATGGACACTTTGCAGCCTGTTTTTTTGGTATGACCCAAGTTTAATGTTCATATTGAAGTTGTATATTCAGAAGGGCTAGGCTTTGTGGTCTGCACATAGTGCTAAGCACTGCACTATAAGCTCTGCCTGCCTATCTCATGGGACACCGGGGCTCCAGACCCCCTCAGTAGCCTCATCACAACCAGCTTCTAGTGTCTTCCTTCTTCAGCTCCAAGGGGTGGCCAGCTATATCGAAACCACCATGCTGTGTATAGCGCTTAGCAAGCCTTTGGGCCCAGAAAGTCCATCACCTTGAGATCTTGTGATTTTTCAACACCATTTGATGATGGGAATCCTCTTCTTGTTGTTTATGGTTAATTATTTCATTTTATTTATTTGCTATATCACTGTTATGTGTTGCTCACTGTTATTTATTGTTGACCTTATTGTTGCTGCACAATCCAATACTGCACAGCATTTTTACGCTCTTGCTACTTCTGTAGTTCATGGCTACGTTTCAGCATTACTTGGCAGCTTGTTAAGAATCCAGATTCTCAGTCCAGCTCTTCACCTACTAAATCATATCCTGCGTTCTAGCAAGATCCTCAAGTGATTGCTGTGCCCATGTAAGTGTGAGAAGCACCTCTAACCCACCAAGCCTGCCGCACTGCAGATGGCACTGCACCGTAACAGACGTCCAGGACTGCCAGGCTGTACACAGGCTTCTTTCGGAAGCCCCCTCCTCTGTTTCTGACTTGTCTTTCTTCATGTGGCCTTCCTGCTCATCCATGGGATCTGACATTAACACAGTGGCTTTGGCCTTTCCTTCCCTCCTTAAACAGGACGAGGACTCTTCCTCTATTTCTCCCACCACCGGGAGGAGGGACTGATGGGAGAAAGCAAGGATACTGAGAGAGCACCAGAAAGGTGAGGAACAGAAACCATTTAAAGAACCTCAGGTGCAAATGTTTCACTATAAAGCTACAATTTTCCTGGACACCAAAAGAACGCCATGTCTCTAGGACACTTGGAATCAGGGCCACCCAGCAGCCCCAGCAAGAGTAATTTATGGACATTTGCACCAGTGTTCCCTTGTCAATATGCTTCAGCTACCATCTAACTCAGCTGCTGTGTTTCTTAGGCCAAATTGGGGGCGGGGGGGCGCGAGTCCGGTTTGGCTCAATGGATAGAGCATCCGACTGTGGACTGAAGGATCCCGGGTTCGATTCCGGCAAGGGCATGTATCTTGGCTGTGGGCACATCCCCAGTAGGGGGCGTGCAAGAGGCAGCTGATCGATGTCTCTTTCTCATCGATATTTCTGACTTTCTATCCCTCTCCCTTCTGCTCTGTAAAAAATCAATAAAATATATTTACAAATGTGTGGGGGGGGGAGAGAGTTTGGCTCAGTCTGGCCCCTTGAGTGGTTCCCCATGCCTCAGGGGGGATGCTCTGGACTGGTTCAGTCAGCTGCGGTTCAGGATGAGGTTGCAAAGTACAAACATGGCGGCAGCTGGGGTTGAGGGTGAGTCAGGTTTTCTCAAATGGGCAAATGGTTGGGGGAAATTAGCTTCTCTACTACCAATACCTTAACACACAGAGGGAGGTATGCGCTGAGCTCTGGTGTAACCCTTACTTCTCCAGACCAGCTGTCCTAAAATATACATAGACTTCTAGGCTCACTAGAACACAGCAGTTGCTTTAACATTGATTCAGAAGTGCTTATAACTGTCTTATGTATTTATAAAGCAGTGTTTATATTTTGCCATGTTAGCTGTATCATTTCTTAAGACAGTCTCCAGCTAAAAAAAAAATCATTAATAATAGAAATAATCTGTAAGTGACCGATGGGAGAGTTTCACATACATTTAAATATTAGTTCAGTTTAGGTTTAACTCAGAAGATGCTAATATTCCAGTTCAAACGTTTTAAATGAGTACCATTCTGAATCCATCTGTTTCAGTCACTGTTTTCTTTAAAACTTTTGCTTTGGCAAAGAAAAAATTAGATGTGCGTTTGGTTCAGTGTTCTGCAAATAAAGATAGCTCATTCCTGATTTTGTAAACAGGATATTCCATGCAAGTTCCAGACATGTTTATAGTTATACAAGCAGGCCGTAATTATCCTTCTCCAAAAAGAAGGGGAGAAAACTGAAAGCCTTTTTTGTTCTCCCCGTTGCCAGATTGGTTTCTAACTAAACCATCTTGATTAATGGGTTTTCGTGATATTTTAAAACTCTTTCTAATGATGGAGATGCCAAACTGTCCTTGGTTAGACCATTCCGGGATGCTTTCCTCACGGGATGTTCTTCTGTATAATTACCTTCAATTTCCACATGGCAATTTGCGTTCTTCGTTTTGTTTTCAACTGTTTGGGAGAATAGCTGGCTACTGTCTTCTGTCCACTGAGTAAATGAAGAAAGTAGCCTTCCTAAGTCAAAGATAAATAACCACACTTTTGAGTACAGACTCCTAAGAGACAACAGAAGATGTAATTAACTTGTCCTCAGTTTGACATACAGATGACCTGAGAAACAGTAGCTACAAGTTTCAAGTACATCTGATAGCCACATATGGATATCATGTGGGGCAGTCTTAGGAAAGCTAGCTGCCTAACACAAATTTAGCAAGACACACAAGGCTTTTGCCTTTAGTGGAAGGATACTGTTTTACCAGAATGAGGTTCCAGGGAAATGGAGACAATTGAGAATGACAGCTGTAAGATGTTGTAAATCTTCATTAACATTAGCTTATATTTCCATACCCATTAAGTGGACTGGGGGATGGATAGGCACATTTATAAGATGGAGGAGAAAAGACTGACAAGGAAATAGGACTATCCCGACATAGAATTCATGAGGATGTGACAGAGAGGATGACATTCACACCTCTGATTACTCAGGAAGAGAGGAGAGACATTTCAAAGTACATTCATGGGATGTAGAGAATTTTAGGGGCCATGTTTAGCTTGCTTAAGACAACAAGCAGACTAGTTCTTCGCATTTAATATGCAAATCTTAAATGATGCTTCTTATTTCTTCAAGCCAACTTTACCAGAAATAGTTTATGGAAAAACATTGTTAGCAATGTACTTATAATAATTCTGTGCTTAAAAAGAAGAAAAATAATAAGATAAATGTAATTCTGTGCTTCAAAGTAATAGAATATTCTAATTCAGATTCTACTCTAATGCAGTCTTGCCAATTACTTAGACTTTACTGTATTGATGTTCCAGAAATAAATGCTTAGGGACAGGGGAGTAAAAAAAGTTGATTTTTTTAAGAAAATATAATCTAACTGAGAATAGATCTTCCCAGCCTCATCTTCAAGAAGAAAGGATAGTGAATGTAAGCAGCAAACAGAGAACTTTTAAAATATATATATTTTATTGATTTTTTACAGAGAGGAAGGGGACGGGAGGAGAGTTAGAAACATTGATGAGAGAGAAACATTGATCAGCCGCCTCCTGCACACCCCCTACTGGGGATGTGCCCGCAACCAAGGTACATGCCCTTGACCAGAATCGAACCTGGGACCCCTCAGTCCGCAGACCGACGCTCTATCCACTGAGCCAAACCGGTTTCTGCAGCAGAGAACTTTTTACATCGAGCAGCTTGGACTGAGGTGAACTTATGTGCCCCCTCCTGAGCCCCCCTCCCCCAGCATTCATATGATCTCCGCACTGGGAAAGGGAGGGACAGTGTCTAGTCTCCTAAAGACCAGCTGGGTTTCCTGCCATAGGAGGGTGAACGATTATGCAAGGAGAAAGGTTTATTTGGAGGGATGCACTTTGAAGCTGACATCAGTGCCATTTGCTGTCCAGCCCTTTAGAAACTCCCCTAAACTCACTCACTCTCGCCCTGGCCTCATTCTCCAGGGAACACAGGTGTCCGGGCCTGGGCAGCGCCCAGTGCGGTCCAGGCTGGCTCAGGCAGTAGTGGCTCTGTTCAGGCAGAGAGGGCCCCGATACTGCTCTGCTCACCATGGGAGAGCCTGTTCAATAGCTGTCACAGCTCTCAATCAGGAGCCGAATCCTGGCTCTCAGGACTGCTCTCTCTGACCCCAGGGCTTCATCTGTTGAGCAGGTCAGTGACTCTGATTTAAAAACCTGATGAGTAAGGTTTCAGGCCAGGCTGCCTCCAGGGATTCTCTTCAAAATGCTACTTGTAGCACATAATCAACATGACCCTATTGGCAAGTACAGTATCAAACTGACGAACCTTCTATTTTGCAAATTTGATAATTTTTGATTTCCTACCATGTGCCAGTCACTTGGTAGTGCAAGGGGGTTGAAGAAATGCCTTTAATTTGACAATTTTTGTGCCAGGTCAGATTGCCTGAGTGGCTGCCTCCACTAATAGAATCTCAAGGCAGATGCCTTGTGGTTTATTTCGAATGTGTTGATATGGATTATAGGAAGCCGGTATCTGGAAGTTGGGGGTTGGCTAGTACCCTGATGTCAGTTTGTCAAAACTATGGTATAGGATTAGGTTGTTTCTGATTGGGCCCCTACATGGCTATGTGATTTTGGACCGGCCACTTAGCTTCTGAAGGGGACCGGGCTAATTAAACACCACATGATCCTCTCCTCCAGGGAGACCTCCTCAAACTCCCCAAGTGAATGTCTCTCACCACCCCCTTCCCAGTTTCCCGCCTGTGCACTTCTCTCATGTAACCAACGGCATTCTATTGAAGTTACTCATTTACAGTCTGTTTCCCTCACCAGGTCCTATTCTTCTTCAACCCCCTTGCACCTAGCAAGCGATTGGCACATGGCAGGAAATCAACACATCTGCTGATCTGAACTGAAGGATTCCAAATTGGGCAATGTTCAAGAATTTCAGAGGGCAGTCACCGTGGGAAGGGACTCAGGTAATACTTGCTGGTGTATCTAATGACAAATGGTGACCAACAAAGTTGAACTAATGATCCTCATCCCTGACTGTACATTAGAACCCTCTGTATCAACAAATAAACAAAACAATGCTCTCTTCCCACCCCACTCCCATCTGACAAGGTTATGATTTAGTCCCTCCTTTTTTCAAGGGCAGGTTCACCACTCCCAGACCCTTCTCTCCAGTCACCTCTGTGCGCAGCCAGGGCCGAATAAATCTTACCCACTCGTTCAAACCTTACTTAAAGAGGGTGCAGAGCTATTACTATCCACTGAAGTTTTTAAAATTCACATATGAATCATCAAATAAATATTATATGCTCATCATATTAAAAAACTTAGAAAAATATAAAGAAGTAGGAAGATAAAATAGTGGTTATTTTCAGAGCTAATGAAGTTTTTACATTTTGCCATATTTCCTTCCCAGCATACATATTTCTCTCTAAGAAAATGCAGCTTCTGATTTGTAACTTGCTTTTTAAACATAGCAGTGCATTGTAATCACCTTTCTATGTCAATAGAAATATTTCCTCACCGCCACTGATTAATTTTTCATGGGCAAAACAACCAAGTTGTGCTTCTTTTAACCTCTTTCTTTGCAGACCTAGATAAGGCACATCCTTGGATACATTTAGAATTTCGATTCATTCTGAAAACGTGTTTTCCTTAACATCTCAAACAAGCATTTTCCACGGAGGGCTGTTTTCTCCTTGTGGTTCTCTATTCGATTGTAGGCACAGCTTTGGCTACAAGCGGAGGTCTGAGGATAAGTGACCATGCCAGATTGGATTCCTTTGGTGTGTTAACACCAACCAGCCTGCACTTAGACACACAATTTCTGGGGGAGACTTTTCATAAACGGTTTGAATCCTGTACATTGGATAGATAAAACAATGGTATTCAGGTATCAAATGGTAGAAATTTTATATGTAAAAATTATACAAAATCAGTGTTTAACCTAATTTGTAGTCTGGAAATAGACCACCAAGGTTGCAATCTAATCTTTGTTAAAAGTAAGAAGAACATGAAATAATTTTCTAAAAACCACTGGATTATAAGTCTTGGGGATTGTCTGTCAGATTATCTCAGTACATCTGGAATCTCCAAGAGGTTCTGAATTGGAGACATTTTCCTTCCCCCATCAGATTCCCCACCCCCCAAGACAGAAGTTACAGGAACTTTGGAAACCACCTGCTGTACCGAGCCACTAAAGCTGACACGAATATTAATACTAATGCTAATGCTAATGCTAACACTAATGCTAAACATGAACACAGAGGGGATTTAATCTGGTCTCTCATGATCACTAATTGCTGCCCTGGTGAATGTGGGACAGTCCATGGATTTACTGGACTCACCAAGCCTTGCTCTGTGCTTCAGTATACAAATCTCTCCTTACTTACAACCTTTAATACCTTCCTGAAACCCTGCCACTGAGTGGACAGCTGTTTAATGCAAAAGTACTTTCATTCATTTTAGTGGGGAAAAAATATGATTAATTTCTCCCCAATCCAAGATACCTAATTACATTTCACTAACTGACATGAAAACACTTCAGTTGAATAATCAAGACAAATGTAAGTAGTAAGTAGTATACAACAATGTGAAAATACATAAATACAATTTTTGTGGATAGAAAATGGTCGAGTTCATGAAGGAATGCGGGGGAAGCCTGAGAATAGGTGCTGGTGATTGGATCAGATTATCTCAGTACATCCTGAATCTCTGAGATTCAGGCCACGGAAGATGGACTGGTGTAGGGGCCCCCTGGGAAGGCACATGGGCATTTCTTTAATTATTGTCAGCTGAACTCAAGGGGACAGGCAGAGCCATGCCCTGGGAATATGCTTCACCAAGAAGGCTGACCTGTTATCAGCTTGGCTCTCACCTTTGCCCAGGTGTCCATAGCAGGCTTTTGAGATGTAAATCCAGTCAAGCACCAGGAATGCTCAGGACTATTCGAGAATGCAAATAATCTCCTTTGATCCTAACTCTTGGTGTAACTTCCTGGTATTTTGGGGATATAAATAACATGGCTTCTTGGGCTCTGAGTCCCTGTCTCTCAGTGAGAGAGAAGACAGCAGCCTACCCAGCCCTAGCTTTGCTTCTATCTCTGTGTCTTCTTCTATTCTTTCTTTATTTCTCAATCTCCAGCCACCTCCACTCAGAACCGGTTTCATCTCTCTTTCTGTGCTGGACGTGGAAAAGGGAGACCCCCGCCATACTTGCCCCCCACCCCCACCCCGTGCCACAGGCTAGCAGAGTGATTGACTTAGGCAACATTTCTGGGGCACAGGAATGCACTCCAACAGCACTTCACAATCATATTAAAGCACAGAAAAAACATCAACGCAATATGAAGGCGAGAGGCACAGGAAACGTGTTGTAATGGCACATGCTCACCAGAGATTGAGGAGCTACGGAGGCTGCTACCCTCTCCCACCTGTCACTTGGTGTATGAATCAAAGCAAAATATTTCAGGTTCCTGCAAACCTAGGGACAACTCAAATGTCCTCCACATACTTGCTAACTAGAAACTGTGGTGCTCAATCAGTGGATGAGTGTGTTTTTTACTAAAACCATAATGACAAAATACCACTTCTCACAATGTGTTTATTTAGTGTGTTTTTGAATGAAAAATTGTTATGCCAAAAGAAAAAAAAATTTTTAAGGCATCATTGCCTGACAACTGGGTTAGCGTTTCAAAAGCCACCATGGTGAAATGACATTAACGGAAAGTCTGTCACGGAAGTCTGGACAAATACGCCCTCGTCAGAGATGCGCGCGGTCCCTTTAGGCGTGTGTAATGTGGTCTGGATCTTTCTTTCGTATGGATCATTTCACCCATCTGGATAAATCCAAGAGTTCTTAATGAGCCTGCTTTGTAATTTTTCTGATTTTAATTTCCATTAGAGACAGTTTACTGGTAGCTCAAAGGTTTATCAGAGCACATGATGGATTTAAGACAATGGTGGAGTACATCATGGATATACAGAAAGGTTATAGGAAAGCAAGTGGCAGTTACCAGATTTTTCAAGAAGAGTTGAGTCCTGCTGAATGGCAGCATTCGCTTCTTCAGCCAGCCCTCTGCTGCTATGTTAACGGTGCGGTCCTATTTGCAGTCATTTCCATGTTTTCGGGTGTCCGGTATTCCATTTAGTTAGGACACAGGAAACTTTTGACATTAATAAATAAAAATTCATTAAATATGATTAGCTAATTGTTTGACATCAGCTAGTAAATAACCACAGCAGGCACCATTAGCAAGGGGATGAAGGAAGTTGATGGCTACGAAATAGGCTGCTTTCAGAAGATGAGGCTACATTTTCAAAACAAAGAATAAACCTCTGGTCTTTTCATTTAGAAAGTGTGACCCCACCTATGAATCAAGTCAGAAACAGAATGAAGCTGCAAGGAGTAATTTTAATTTTGCCATTCCGTGTGTGTAGGAAATATATCTCTTTTTTTAATGAAAAGAAAATATAAAACTCTAAAACATTCTTTTCACAGTTCCACTCAACCTACCTAACCTCCTACAAATTCAAAGCAGAGCTGCACGGAGGAAAGAGGCCCCGGTGATTTCTATTGGGCTGGGGACAGGGCTTGGAGGACAGAGTATAATAAAGGTCTTCCTTGTATTGCTACTCTGCATTTTTACCCTGAATTTACTAGGTGTATGCTTTTCCTTTCTGCAATACATTATGCACTCCCTCTAGTGTCAGAATTTGTATATGATCCGAAATCCAGTTTGACAAAGTGCTCCTATAAACATTAGAGTAAAAGGTTCAAGCTCCTAATTATGCCATATTTCAAAGATATTAAAGGCTACCTAATAACACCAAGAACAGCCCGGCCTGTAGTCGCTCTGACTCGGAAAAGAACGCATATCTGTACCTGTGTTATGACGAGGCCTCTTCAAAGCCTTCCTTTCCTCCCCAAAGCTATAAATAAGCTTAGAGCTTTATTAAAGCTTTAAATTCCTTTAATAATATAAAGTCCTTATTAAATTCTAACTTCTGTAACTAAAAAGAGAAAACCCATGTAAAAACAAACAAACAAACAAAAAACTAGCCAGAGATGAAAGAAAACTTCAGCTAGGAAGTACAGCATGGCAGGAACATCATAAAATGTGTTGTCAAGATTTTCAGTTTATTTGCTATTTTCTTTACATTTCTCTCTTAGGAATGGGAAGCTTTAACGGCTATTGTTTGCTTCAATCACATCCCATATACTCTGCTGCCAGTGGCCTATCCAGCCTGGATCCCCCTCTTTTCTTCTCTCTCTCTCTCTCTCTCTCTCTCTCTCTCTCTCTCTCTCGGCCATGCTAATCTTCTCTGTATCGTTCCAATTTTAGTATATGTGCTGCCGAAGCGAGCACCTAACCCACCCAGCCCAGACCTTGAGGATACTGCCTCTGACTGCAGGCATGGCCCTGAGTGACTTACAGGCAACCCCAATTCTCTTCCTAGAGATGGCTCACGAATACCCTGTGACCCAGTTTTGGCCAGTGAGATGTATCAGGGGTACTCTTCTGCAGGCTTCTGAGCCAGGTTCCAGAAGTGACTTTTTTTTTTTTTTTTATGCTGGCATGAGCTGTTGTGGGGCCTCAGCCACCCTGCTACTCAGCATGAAAAGGAGGTTGACACTGTGGGGGAGACTAGAGGCAAGAGAATCATGGGGTGATGCAGCAGGCACCCCTGGACAAATCAGCTATGGAACCCACCCTAGTAGTGGGTTCCTAAGTATGGGAGCTGATATGTACAAAATTGTTTAAGCCAGTTTAATTGGGATTTTTATTACTTGAAGCCAAAATAATCTTTAAACTTTCAACTATTGTCATATTTAATTTAAAAACTTCTTATATTGAAAACCCAATTACATATAAATCCTGTTTTATATCTATTTTCATGCCAATTCATGCAGAAAAATAGAGTATAATAGAATGGTCAGTGAATGAAGTCTATGTTCATTATCTAGCATTGCATAACCAACCAGCCCAAAACATAGTGACTTACCATATAAACGTTATCTGTCAGAATTTCCGTGGGACATGAATTGAGAGCAGTTTAGCGGGTGGTTGCGAGGGAGACCTCAGCTGGGGCTGCACTCACCTGAAGGCTTGACTGGGGCTGGATGATGCTGCCAAGGTGCTGGATGCCAGAAGTTGGTGCTGGATATTGTGGGAGGCCTCAGTTCCTTCCCACATTAGCAGCTCCACAGGCTGTTTGGGGACACTCAAACAGTGCTGCTTCCAAGAAAGTAAGAGCCATTCTTTTCATGACTTAGCTTCAGAAGTCACATAGCCTCATTTCTACCACCTTCCCATCACTGAAAGCAAATCTCTGAATCCCTCCACATTCAATGGGAGGGAAATAGGCTCCACCTTTTGAAAGGAGGAATCCCAAAGAATTTTAAAATCACCGTGAGGATACTTATCTATAGAGAAATGCCATTCCTCTCTTCTCTCCTGGCTTCCCTTCTTGTGTTATCTTTAGGTATCAGCATCTCCTTCCCCATGATCACTGGGTAGAGGAGCTTCAAATTGAGCTGCTCACTGAAAGGGCCTCAGAGAGTTTTTAATGAAGCAGCCCTTTCTGTTTTCACTTTGATGGTCTCCTGTACTCCCTCACCCCATGGGCACACCTCCTTTCTTGTACAGTGGAACCTTGGTCCTCCAACTTAATTCTTTCCGGAAGGCTGAATTGTTCAAAATAGAATCATTTTCCCCATTAGAAAAAATGTAAATTAATCCATTCCAGACCCCCAAGTGATCCTGTTTTAACATTTTTATATACAGAACACATATAATGTACTGTTTAATGTATAAACACCCTTTTCTTAAATTTAGTGACTACCCCCTGCCAACCTTAAACGAATCACTTCTAGCACTTGTTCCAGAGGTCTCTTTCAGGTCAGTATGCAGCATCTTTGCTTGTTCATATATCACTGCCTCCAAAATGCTGTCATTGGCTACGGCTTTTCATTCATCCAAGTCAACAACAGTTCCTTCTACCTCTTCAACTGTCTTTGATCATTTCTTTCACACCTAGCAACATTAGCACTCTTGATGGTCTCTATGTTTTAAAATTGTACTCATCAGAGATTTTGCCATCAACGAAAGTATTTTATTTATTTATTTATTGCCTGAGAGATGCTTTTTGTCATGCTGAGGTAAGAGCATGAAAGGGTTGTCAGGTGAAAAACTGAAGTTTGGTTCCACACCCAAAACATTTGGTTGAGAACCGAATTGTTGCAGATGGGAGATGCTTGAGAAATAAGGTTTGACTGTACTCAAAGCCCATTTTCCTCAGGCCTCTCCCTTCTTGACTCTGCCCCTTCCTGTTCTCAGGAAAAGGGCTCTCCTTTTCCTGAGAAGATGCTATGTGGTCTCTATGAATGCTATTGGGGCGGACCTCCTGTCTGGTTCAGCATTCATGTCCGGGATCCGATTGCTTGAGCCCTAGCCATGGGCAGAGCTTAGACCCAATTCCTACCACATTAAAAAAAAAGTTACAAGATAAAAATCAAACTTTATGAAAATTGGATTACCCCTAAACAATTCTCAACTATAAAAACTCATTTCCTTAGATTAAAATAACATGTCTCACTGGATACTTTGGACAGTTTAGAAATGTCACTTCTTACAGATCTTCTCATGTCTAACACATGCTCCTGAGGTTCCTCAGTTATTTTTCCAGAAATATTCATGGAGCATCTACTATCTCCCAGGCAAATGCTACACACAGGGAAGCCAGCCCAGGGCAGACACTCATGGCCCCTGCCTTCAAGGCAGGTTAGCTGAATGGGGTGTCATTGAATGGGGGCCACCATTTATAGGACTGCTGAAGTAGGGACTAGTGGCTTTGGACATGTGGTTGAAACCTTGCCTCTTCTAGATGCGACGAATTTCACGGAAGGGAAACCAGAGGCTTTGGAACGAGGTCCACTGAGGTCTTGTCATCAAAACTCTGGCAGGAAAGCCCTGGGTGCTGCACAAAAACATCAACACAGAAATTACAAGCAGATTAGACAAACAAACAAAAAAGAAAAACAAACTGGGAAGGAAGCATAGATCTGTCTCCAGCTGAGTAGGGGGTAGGCTTCAGCCCACATCAGTCTCTCCCAATCTAATTTAGTGCCAATCATCTGCACCACAGTATTTAGTGTCTGGTTACTGTTTGTGCACTGTCTGCTACAATTTTGAATGACTCCAAGTCCATCCTGAAGGCAGGGCGCTAACTTACTCCTTGGGGCTGAGCTCAGTCTGGCCCTGTGGGGCACCCTTAGTGAATGTAACTGCAAACTGACACTCCCGCAGGCCCCACTGTGTCTGAGGTTTCCCTAGGGTGTCCCCAACCCTTTTCTTCTTCAAACCCATCACTCTGGACTTGGCCTTTTTGGCCCAGCATCTTCATCTTGCTTCCATCCCTTTGGGGCCTATCCCTGTTATCTTCTCTCAATCCCCTCACCAACTTGAAGGTGACCTGCTTCCTACCCATTCACATAATGCATATTTCCTGGACATTGCTATATACTAGGGACACAAAGGCAACATGGCTCCTTGCCTTAAAGGGTTTATAGTCCCAATAGTTGCCCTGTGCATGGATTCATGCACACTGAAAGGAGATTAATTAGAAGGTGGCCAGCGGGGTGAGACTGGGTGAGATGGGGCCAGACATGCTCTGGGAGCCAACTTCCTATGATTACTCCCCAGCCAGCCACACCTGAGGCAGCACTGTGGCTTTAAGGGCTTCTGCAGTGTGAGCTGGGCCCCTCAGTCTGGCCTACAGGGATCAGACCAGCTCTCCGACATCCCCTGACGAGTCCTAGAGTGTGAGAGGGCACTCTGTAAATTTGCTGTTGCTCAGCAGCTGCTGCGTCCACCAGGGGGCCAGTGTGTGTCATACTTACCGGCCGGTCAGATGGTCAGACAGTCATTAGCCTTTTATATATATAGAATATATAAATAAGGGGGTTGACTCAAGTGAACCAAGGACTATGGAATCAAGAGAAAAACATTACATAGAGACAAGTGCAGGGTCCCATTAGAACCCCTAGTGAATCAGGTGGGAGAATGAAATCAGACATCCCAGGAATGAGGAGGAGTTTAAATTTTAAAGGAAAGGTGTGTGATCAACAGGTGACCCTAAAATATTCAAGCTGCAAGAAGCCCATAGTGTGTCCCTCCTCGTAGGGTCTGTAAATATAACAAATCATCCTTTTAATGGCAGTCATCTCCTGTTCTGTTGGTGTCATTTAAACTCAACACTTTAAATGACCAGGATAGTGTTTTATCAGGAGTGAGAGGGTAAATATAGAGATGGACCAAGAAATCTCAGCTGGGGAAGGAGGAAATTCAGGGTGTAAGGGGTAGAGGGACAGTAAAAGGTAGTAGAGTTAATAGACTAGGGTCTGATGGGTTGGAAAACGATTACAATTTGTGCAATCGGAGGGAGACGAAAAAATAGGAGAGGGTCGTGAGGCAGTGGGGTGATTGAAACTGAGAGCAATTATGGGCAGTGGCTCAATCTGGACTATCACCGTAGGAGGACTGTGAGGGCGGAGAGGTGGGAGGTCATCAGAGCAGTGGCTGTTAGGGAGGAGAAGTAAGGGTTGTAGAAGAATCATCTGTGTGAACACTGAAATCACCAAGGATTCTATCAGGGATAGCGTTGATGGGAAGAGAGTAAACCAGGTGTAAAATCCTCCAGGGTTCAGGAGAAGTGACCTGGAGATGAGAAGATGACTATGACAATTTGATTACAGTCTTTAAAGGTGACAACAGATCAAACATGAATCTGGGCCCAGAACTGCAGCCCACGTAACTTCTTTCTGGAACTCAAGGAGAGGGAGGCCATTGATTTCTGCTGGCAGGAAAGTATAGCACCTCTTTTATAGATAACAGTGAGTGCAGCTGCATTCAAGGAGCTGTTCCATATTGCCCCAGGATTTCCTAGGGTTGCCTAAGGGGCTGCCAGATGTGTGTTGCAAGGATGGGAGCACGACAGGGAGTAGAAAAGAACTGTTGATTTATTGATGATAGCCATTCTGATAGGTTCGAGGGAGGCTGGGTGAAAAGGTGAAGGGATTAACTAACAGACACACACAAAAAAACTCACAGCCCAGACAAACACATGGCGATTACTAGAGGGAAAGCAAATGGGGAAAGGAGGAAAAGGGTAAAGGGGGAGTAAATGGTGATGGAAAGAGACTTCACTTTGGGTGGTGCCCACACAATATACTATAAAGGTGATGTATTATAGAATCATACATCTGAAACCTGTATAATTTTATTAACCAATGTCATGCCAATAAATTTAATAAAAGTTAAAAGAAAGAATTAATTGTATAGTGCAAAGGAGAATGAAGAGATGGGGATCTGTATTCTCTGCTCTGTCCACCCAACCCAAAAAGCTCTAGTTTTTATTGTTTACATGTGGGGTTTTCATTTGTGGCATAAGGTGTACACACAGGATACCTGCCACTCTTCCGAACTTTTCCATGCTTATAGATTTAGGATACAGAGAGGATTCCAAATATATTCCTTGCAAAAACCATCAATTTATTATATGGCTGTTTATTGTGTAGAATAATTATGATAAGGAGCAAAGAGATTTAAGTCATGGCCCATATCAATCTATGAAATAATGATTTAGGTTATAAAGATATTTTGGTTTATTTGAAATAAACTTTTCAGGAATTCTTCTTTTATAGGGAGCAATTTCCTTCTCCTATTTTATTTTTAAAGTTTTCATTCCAGTGAGTGAAACCAAAGTTCAGGCGGAGGTGTATAACACAGACAAATATAACCATTGATTTTTCCTCGTCTGATATAATTTTATTTTAGCATATGTTTTCTCAAGATGTTGTGACATTACCTCAGGGGAGGCTTTACAATGTAAATGTTTTGACTCAGCAAATGTTTCCTTCAGGACAAACACTGAAAGTTGACAAATCCATTTTGCTAAAAAAACAAAACAAAACAAAAAAACAACCTTTTGGATTACACACTCTTCATCCCCAAAGATGCGGACAGGAACTCTTTTGTGTTTGTTTTAAACCACAGAGAAAAGCTTACAGTCATATGGTGACTCCTTTATGCGAAAGTCAAGAAATTGATCTTGCCCCCGTTACCTTTTCCTGTGAAGGTGATTGTGCCTCTTCTTGTTAAAGGAAATTCCAAAATATATCCCACCAGATGGACTGAATAGCAATAGCTTTCTTGCTCCAGTACATAACGTATTGAATAATAATAAATTTTAAAAAGACTTTGTTTATCCAGGCTTTGGGTAAATTTGCTCGGGAATCATGCAATTGACTCACCCAGTTTTTCTCCGTAGTCTCAACATGCCTGGAGCAGCACTTGCTTCAGGGATTTCTGTACAGACCAGATTCTCGCTCTTTAGGGCTGGCTGTGCTGAGTGGCACTGTGGAGGCCACGGACAATTTATGTGTGTCCATGTGGAAGGCTGGACTTGATATGTACTGTTGTTCCTTCATTACCACTCCCTGAGAGGTTCCGAGCATTCTTTTATGAATGGGGTTTTTCTCCATTGCGAAGGCAGCCAGTGGACGTTCCTGTTAGCTGGTAATCATGAGGCTTTGGTGCTAGCTGTCATCACTGTAGCAGACCATTTGGGTCACAGGGTCCCTCTCTGAATGACAGTTGGAGCCTCATGATTAGAAAAGAGCTAGTAGAGAGACTGAGTGTGGTGCACTAAAATTTAGACCTTAGTCCAAGCCACTTAAACCCAATCAGCTCAGAGAGTCCAGCCCCTTATACTCTGACTAGAGCCCCCAATGTACAAAATTCATGCAAGAGTAGGCCTTCCTTCCCCTGGCTGCCGGCACCAGCTTCCCTCTGGCACTGGGACCCAGGCTTCCCTCCAGCTGCCAGCAGGCACCCAGAAACGGGCCTTCCCTCGCAGCCCGGACTTTATCCAGAAGGTCATCCGGAAGGACGTTCAGTCTAATTAACATATTACACTTTTATTATTATAGATGGGGTGGTCCCTGATTTCAGCCGGAGATTATTGGTTGTGAACACTTATTCATATGACCACATTTCTGATAGATTCAAGGAGTTAGGAGAGCTCAAGGCCTGGCTCTGGTAGTAGAAGTTCAGTCAGAGGACAAAGACCTCACTTCTCTGAGCTCCCATCTTTCATTTACCTCACAGAGCTGTCATGAAGGTCAATAAAACAACATAACAGCTTATTCAGATACGAGGTATATTTATTATGTCTGTAATTATGTATCCTGGAATCACACTCAAAGATCCTATTGTTTAGCCCCTTCTTATAGATAAACCAGTGGCCCAGTGCTCGAAATTCCTGTAGGATTGGACCTAAACCCATAGTTGGACATCCCTTTCACAATCCGGTACCGCTGGCTCCTAACTGCTCACCTGCTTGCCTGCCTGATTGCCCCTAACCACTCTGCCTGCTGGCCAGCTCACCCCCAACTGCCCCCCCACCAACCTGCTTGCCCCCAATTGCCCCCCACTGCTGGCCTGCTTGCCCCAAACTGACCCCTGCTTGCTGGCCTGCTTGCCCCCAACTGCCCCCCCTTGCCTGCCTGCTACTCCCAACTGCCCCCCCTGCCAGGCTGATTGCCCCCAACTGAACCCCCCCTCTGCCAGCCTGCTCACCCTCAACTCCCCTTCTCCCCCCGCTGGCCTGATCACTCCCAACTGCTCTCCCCTACTGGCCTGATCGCCCCTAACTTCCTCTGCCTCGGCCCTGCCACCATGGCTTTGTCCGGAAGGATGTCCGGAAGGTCTCCCTTTTATTAGTATAGATAAATGTTAAGTTGTTCTTATGGGATTGGCTACATGTATATCCAGTGCCCCAGTGTGATTTCTGCCACAGATTCCTTTGATTTGCTACTTGCTGAATAAATGAATAAAGGAGTGAAATCTTGAGAGACATAAGTGTGTGGGCTCAGAATTCTATGTCCTACAGCAGCCACCACAATACAATTATGTGCTCACATCTTTCATCGGTTCAGTTAAGTTTTGGGTGTCTTCAGGTGCTTTGACAGTAGCAGATGATCCCAGCTGGTGGGTGCCATGGTTAACCTAAGACATGGAGCTACCTGGAGGGGTGCCTTAGGCAAGTGAGGAGTGAGAGATATGAGAAGTCTGCCTAGAGTTGGCCCTGATCCCTCTTTCTTGGAATGGCTCCATCATTCCCAGGACGGCCATGGGCCTTCATGTGCCAGGGAATGTCTGTCAGTGGGAGGCACCTCATCACCTAATCAAGGATGTTCTCTGATGTCCACAGATGTGAAGCCTTTAGATCTCACTTTTTACTTGGAGGAAAGAGGATTTCTTTTCATATTCAATATATCTCAAGTTCTGCCTCAGCTAGGACATAAAAAGGCTGCAGCGAGTGCCACTCCTTTTAAGAGGTAAAAGCTCGATAAACAACAAAGTCATAATTGTACTTGAAACCATTAATGGTCTGAGATTGTGGGAAACCAAATAGCTTGAAATTCAAGAAAACAGAGGCCCTTCCAAGGAGTGATGTCAGGGCAGCACTGGCTCAACTGTGTAAAACACGGGTGGGAGAGATGCTGGGGCCACGAGGTGAATAAAAAAAATTCCGCTGAAACCCGAAACAGTTGCAAAGGCCAAGTGTTGACTAGGAGGAGACTATAGCATCTGGGCAGCGACAGTCACCACGGGAGCTCACAGGTCCCTCACAGACTCTTCTCCATGGACCATACCACTTAGTCCTGGAGGAGGAGGGTGGCCAGATAATGGGAGTACATACCGCCCCCCTCTAGGAGATGGAGTCCTCATGCCCTGACTGTGAGTTGGACTTCATGAGTTGCTTCTGATCAACAGAGTATGGAAGGTGGAAAAGTAACTTTATAGTGGAGAAAACTGGTCATGACCAAGGTCACCATCACCAATGAGTCATGAGGACGTCCTGCCCCCCGATGAGATGTTATGATAAGGGCACTTCACCTCTGTGGTGTTTTATCCCCCAAATTCACAACCCCAATCTAAACCATGAGGAAACAAGACAAACCAAAATTAAGGGACAAAATACCTGATCAGGTCATGAAAAGCAAGGAAAGGTGGAGAAACTGTCACAGATCAAACAGGATGACTAAATGCAAGATAGGATCTAGGACAGAAAGATGATATTAATGGAAAACCTGGTGAAATCAAATAAAGTCCATAGTTAATAGTAATTGGGTTTTGATAACTATACGATGGTTATGTAAGATGTTAACATCAGGGGGAGCAGGGGAAGGTTCTGTGAGAAAACTGTGCTATTTTGCCAAACTTTCTAGAAGTATAAAATTGTTCCCAAATAAAAGGGTGGGCAAGTTTTGATTATAGCGGGAAGGAGGGAACTTTTTGAGATGCTGTAAATGTTGCATATGTTTGTCAAAACCTATATTCTTAAAAAGGTGAATTTTACTGTGTGTAATTTATACCTGAATAAACCCGACTTAAGATATACATACATCACATCACTGTTGGGGGCACATGTGGATGTGAGGCTCCAAAGAGAATGAAAGGAAGGCCTCACTCTGTAGAAAAGTCACCATGCCCTATCCTCTCGCTATTAAGAATCTCACTTTCAATACAGGGGGAAATATCATCTTTACTTCAGATTGGTTTTTTTAAGTGCAAACTATTGGAGAGGGACCAAATTTTCAATCTCTGTGTTCGAGTAGAAATAGTTATAGACATCTCAGCAGCTCCGATGTAAACAGAACCAGTGACCTCAACATTGCAACTCAGGTACCTTGCAGACTCAATTTTTCCTCTGCACGCACCTCTTCCTGTTGGTGAAACAGCAGCAACCACAAGGGTGGTACTCATAGCCACTGGGGAGGAGGACTTGAAAAAATATGTTTATAGCATAAAATTGAAATTCAAAATAACCTAGAGTTATTAACAACATTCCATTCACCTCTGTCCCTCTTCCCTTTAGGTAACCAGAGTTACTACTACACTTCCAGAGATATCCTGTTTATGCATGTATTCTTTTTCATGCAAATGGTAGCATATTGTACACTCCTTTCTTCACCTTGCTTTCTTTTTACTATTACTATTTAAAAAATAAGCCTGCCTCATTACACGGTGAACTTGAAGCACTTCAGCACAATACATATAAAATAATGGTTTAGAAAGTGCAATTAGAAAAAAAAATAAAACAAAGTCAATGATTAGTTTAGGACAAAATATTTGTCCCTACAGATGCTGAAGGGCTCCCAATGTGACTGATCTTTCCAGCAGCGAATAGAGAGTAAAACACAAGCAGTTACCTGACTATAGTGCCAATAACATAAAAACTAGCAGTTTATTCTTTTGTCATGGTGATGTCCTCCCTCTACGATAATGTTAAACTATTGAATTAAAAATAAAACAACATCAACACCAAAAACATTTTTTTAAAAAATCACTAGTTGGTTCTAAGAACTGAGTAAAATTCCTCCTATGGATCCTCATGTCTAAAAAAGTACTGAGTGTCAGAAACTCTTCAACATCCTCACTTCATCTTGCTCTTTCACTTTTTGTACCTAGAAGGTCAATCCCTGTGTCTACAGGCTGAGCTGACTCATTCTTGGGAGCTCGGGGTCCATGGCCACAGCATTCTTCTGTGTGGGTGCACCACAATTTACTTCTCTGGTCCCTGGTTCATGGGCACTTGGAGTGTCTCTAGGGTTTCTCTTCAAACCACGCTTCTGTTACAATTTCTTCCCGCATGCAACTTCAAGCATCTCTCTAAGGTAAATTCCTACAAGTGGGTTTGCTGGATCAATGTGTATGGCAGCTGTTTATTTTGACAGTGATTGCAAAATTGCTTTTCATGAACAGTGACTGATTTATTCTCTCCACCTCCACCGCTGATGGTGCCAGCTTCCCCAAGCCTGCCTACTCAACCCGCAACCCTCTAGCCCGATCTTGAAAAACAAGTATTGCACACGAGATTGAGCATTGCCTTGTAGGTTGCAGCTCTTACTTTTTTCTTTCCTTTCCTGTGACCTGTCTGTTCAGATCCCCTGTCCATTTTTTCCTATTAGTTTGCCTGTCTTTTGCTTAGAGCTGTAGAAACACCTTATATATTAAAGAAAATATGCCTTTGTGCTATCTGTTGCAATTTTTATCTTATGGACTTATTTATCTTTTGAATATGTTCATGGTATCTATTTTTTTTGCCATGCAGAAAAATTTTATGTCATAAAATTTATCTACACAGTAATTTCTTTTATGGCTTTATGGATTTGAGGTTCCATTGGGCAAGGCATTCACCACTCTAAAAATTAATCACTGCTGCTGCTGTCTTCCATTTCTTTTGCTTTCGTTTGCAATTTATTTCATGTAAAAGCATAGGATAGGACTCCAAGTTTATCCTCTTCCTGACAGCAGTCCAGTTTTCCAAGGAGTGACTATTCCATCTCTGTCCCCTCATTTGAAGTGAGGCTGGGCAGCTTCTTGAACTGAAGGAACCCCATGACAATCTACAGTCTTCTTTTGCAGCAGCTGCAACCTGCACACACTACTTTTGTACACTTTTGGCAGCAGGGGAAGGAAGACCTCCAGGCAAGGCTTTTAAGAAAGACCAGTTGGGTCCACACCCCCTCCTCACTGAGCTGGATGTGGCGGAAGTACGAGTTGGCTGGGACCCATGGTATCTTGCCATGCCTATGGAGATGCTATACCCTCTTGCTCTCATTTCTCATGTTGCTCTGGTCAGACAATATTTCAAAATACCCTGTTCTTGAGGGTAAGTTTCTGCAGAAAACATGATCTTCCCTAGGTGTTCCACTAGAGGGTGCTTCAACTATACACATTTACATATGCTTAAACATGCAACCTATGTTGTTTGTGTGGGCCGCACACATGCATGCCAGACATCTGCTTTTTCACTGGCAACATATGACATGGGAGTATGACTGGATTTTTAACTTTCTCCCATTCCTTCCACACATGATCCGATGACCCACCCAGTAACCTGCCAGACCCAAAGGTGTAGGAAATGGAGACTTACCAAAATTGAAGCAGTTAGCAATGACAGGAAAGGGGGGCCCATGAGCTGTGTTCCTCTCCTTGATCTATTTCCCTGGAACAGTTTTTGGAGGAAGATGTGAGCTTACAGAAATTCCTCTAAAATACAGGAAATTAGGGAGCTAGGGCTCATTAAAATCACAGGTAAGTATCCAAAGTTCTAGCTACTTTGCAGTGAGTTGGGGGCGGGGGAAGGGAAGGAGTTGTATGTGGGTCAGTGATCCTCTGAGGTGAGTAGGGGTCCTTTCCGGATGTGGGAGGTGGGGTGAAGGGATAAGTGTCACCAAATAAGTGAGAAGCTTTGGACTGGCAATCATGGGGAAGACGTTAAAAATGCAGGTTTTTAAAAGAGAGCGGGATTTAAAAGGTCACTTTTGTCTCAAAACTCAAGGTAGAATAAATAAGAAACCTGGGAATGACCGTGGGCTAAGAATAGCCTGAAGTATTATAGAAAAATGATAATAGGGGCCTCGTAGCTGATTTTGAAGACAAAGCTAAAACAGGCATCTATGAGAGATAGTAAGCAGTGGTGCATATTATTAGAATCATCATCTGGAAGACTTTTTTTAAATCTTGCTTTCTGGGACTGAGATTCATGCATAAGCATTTTTCAAAAAGTTTCCCAAGTGATTCCAATGTGCACCCAAATTCAAGAAACAGTAGCTTTGGGGCCAGACGGCTTCACAGGGGAGTTTTACCAAACATTCAAGGAAGAACTAAAACCTATTCTCCTCAGACAATTCCAAAAAATTCAAGAGGAAGCAACACTTCCAAGCTCCGTCTATGAAGCCAGCATTACCCTAATACCAAAATCAGATAAAGACAACACAATGAAAGAGTATTACAGGCCAGTATCCCTCATGAACATAGATGCCAAAATCCTCAATAAAATTCTAGCAAATCGGATCCAGCAGTACATCAGAAAGATCATACACCATGACCAAGTAGGATTTATCCCAGGAATGCAAGGATGGTATCCATAAATCAATAAACGTGATATATCACATAAACAAACTGAAAGATAAAAACCACATAGTCATATCAATTGATGCAGAAAAAGCATTTGACAAAATCCAACATCCATTTTTGATAAAAACTCTCAGCAAGGTGGGAATAGAAGGATCATATACCTCATGACAAATCCATAGCCAACATCATACTCAATGGGCAAAAATTAAAACCATTTCTCCTAATAATGGGAACAAGACAGGGATGCCCACTTTCACCACTTCTGTTAAATATAGTACTGAAAGTGCTAGCCACAGAAATCAGACAAGAAGAATAAATAAAGGGTATCCAAATTGGAAAAGAAGTAAAATTGTCATTATTCGCAGATGACATGACACTGTACATAGAAAACTCTAAAGACTCCATAAAAATTATTAGACTTAATAAATGAATTTGGCAATGTAGCGGGATATAAAATTAACACCAAGAAATCTATGGCATTTCTATACAACAACAGTGAACTTACAGAAAGAGAGACTAAGAAAACAATCGCATTTACCATCGTACCAAAAAAATAAGATACCTAGGAATAAACTAAGGAGGTAAAAGACCTCTACTCAGAAAACTACAGGACATTGAAAAAAGAGATAGAGGAAGACATAAATAGATGGAAGAGCATACCATGTTCATGGATTGGTAGAATCAATATCATTAAAATGTCCATACTTCCCAAAGCAATTTATAGATTCAATGCACTCCCCATTAAAATACCAATGGCCTATTTCACAGACCTAGAAAAAACTCTCCAAAAATTCATCTGGAATAATAAAAAATAAAAAAAGAGAGAGAGAAAAAGACCCGGAATAGCCACAGCAATCCTGAGAAAGAAGAACAAAGTAGGTGGTATCTCAATACCAGATTTTAAGCTGTATTACAAAGCCACTGTTCTCAAAACAGCCTGGTACTGGCATAAAAATAGACATTTAGATCAATGGAATAGAATAGAGAACCCAGATTTCGACTCAAACCACTATGCTCAATTAATATTTGACAAAGGAGGCATGAACATACAATGGAGTCAGGACAGTCTCTTCAATAAATGGTGCTGGGAAAATTGGACAGATACATGCAAAAAAAATGAAACTAGACCACCAACTTACACCATACACAAAAATAAACTCAAAATGGATAAAGGACTTAAACATAAGATGGAAAACCATAAAAATACTACAGGAATCCACAGGCAGAGACATCTCAGACATATGCCAAAGCAATTTCTTCACTGATACTGCTCCTAGGGCAATGGAAACTAAAAAGAAAATAAACAAATTGGAATAGATCAAAATAAGAAGCTTTTGCATAGCAAAAGAAACCATCAACAAAACAAGAAAGCCCACTGTTTGGAAAACATATTTTCAAATGTCATCACTGATAAAGGTTTATCTCCAACATCTATAGGGAACTTATACAACTTAATAAAAGAAAGATAAGTGATCCAATTAAAAAAAAAAAAGGGCAACGAACCTAAATAGAATATTCAAAAAATGACAAAAGGAAGGCCAAGAGACATATGAAACCATGCTCAAAGTCACTACTTATCCAAGAGATGCAAATCAAAACAACAATGTGGTACCATCTCACACCTGTCAGAATGGCTATCATCAACAAATCAACAAACAACAAGTGCTGGCGAGGATACAGAGAAAAGGGAACCCTTGTGCACTGCTGGTTGGAATGCAGACTGGTACAGCCAACTGTAGAGAACAGTATGGATTTTCCTCAAAAAACTAAAAATGGAACTCCCTTTTGACCAGTAATCCCACTTCTAAGCATATATCCCAAGAAACTAGAAACACCAATCAGAAAGGATATGTGTATCCCTATGTTTATAGCAGGACAATCCACCAGAGCTAAGATTTCGAAACAACCTAAATTTAAATGCCCATCAGCAGATTAGAAAACTATGGTACAGCTACACAATGGAATACTACGCTGCTTTAAAAAAGAAGGAATTGTTACCATTTGCAGCAGCATGGATGGACCTAGAGAGCATTATGTTAAGTGAAATAAGCCAGGCAATGAAAGCAAAATACCATGTGATTTCAGTCATATATGGAAAATAAAGAACATTATAACCTGATGAACAAAAAGATAGATACTGAGGCAGTAAAGCACAGAACAGACTGTCAAATTACAGTGGGAAAGCTGGGGAGTGTTGGGGAGAGGGGAAAGAGATCAACCAAAGAATTTGTATGCATGCATATGAGCATAACCAATAGAAATAAGACATTAGGGGGTGAGGGCATGTATGGGAGTGGGGTCAGGGGGCAATGGGAAGATATGTTCATATGTAATACCTTAATCAATAAAAAAAATTTGGAAAAAAAAAAAGAAACAGTAGCCATCATAAGTGGTTCTCAGACTTGACTGAGCATCAGAGTCACCACCTGGAGGACTTGATGGCACACAGACTGCGGGTCCTACCTCGAGATTCAACAGGTTGGAGGCGGACAACCAAAACCTCGTGCTTGCAATGTGGTTAGTCTGCATTGAAATGTGTAGTAAGTTAAAAATACACACCAATAATAAACTGTCAGAAAGAGAAACTAATAAAACAATCCCAGTTACCACAGCATCAAAAAAGTAATAAACGAATAAATTTAACTGAGGAGGTAAAAGACCTGTACTCAGAAAATTAAAAGATACTGAAGAAATTAAAGATACAAATAAATGGAAGGATAGTGCCGGGCTCATGGATAGGAGGAACCATCATTAAAATGTCCATACCCAAAGCAATCTATAGGTTTAATGCAATCCCTATCAAAATACCAATAGTGTTTTTAACAGAACTAGAAAATATACATGAAGTAATTTAAAAATTTACATAGACCACAAAAGATCCTGAATAGCCATACTTTGAGAAAAAAAGAACAAAGTTATAGATTATTACACTATCTGAAATTAAACTATACTAAAAGGCTATAGTAATCAAAACAGTATGGTACTGGCATAAAAACTGACACATTGATCAATGGAGCAGAATAAAGAGATCAGAAATAACACCATGCCTATCAGGACAATTAATATATAACAGAAGAGGGAGGAACATACAATGGGATAAAGACAGTCTATTCAATAAACAATGCTGGGAAAATTGGACAGACAGATAGATGCAAGAAAATGAAATCATCTTCTTAAACCATACACAAAAATAAACTCAAAATGGATTAAAGACTTAAATGTAAGACTTAATACTATATAACACCTACAAGAAAGCATAGGCAGTAAATGCTGTGACATTTCTTACAATATTTTTGTTGATACAACTCCTCAGGCAAGGTCAACAAAAAAACAAACAAATGGGACTAGATCAAACCAAAAATTTTTGCTCAGCAAAGGAACTATCAAAAAAAAAAAAAGAGACAATTTACTGAATAGAAGAAGATATTCACCACTGGTATATGCGATAAGGGATTAATATCCAAAATTTATAAAGAACTCATACAGCTCAACACCAAAGAAATCAAATAACCCGATTAAAAAATGGGCAGAGGACCTGAATAGACACTTCTCCAAAGAGATATACAGATTGCCAACAGACATATGAAAAAATACTCAATGTCACCAATCATCGGAGAAATGCAAATTAATACCACAATAAAATATTTTCTCACATCTGTCAGAATGGTTATCATCAATAAATCTACAACAACAAATGTTTAAGAATATGTAGAGAAAAGGGGACCCTTGTATAATGTTGGTGGGAATGCAAATTGGTGCAGCCATTTTTGAAAACTGTATGGAGTTTCCTCAAAAAAATTAAAAATAGAGCTGCCTTATGATTCAGCAATCCCATTTCTGGGAACATATCTGAAGAAACTCAAAATAGTTATTTGAAAAGATATATGTACCCTTAAGTTCATTACATCATTACTTACAATGGCCAAGATATGGAAGCAACCCAAGTGCCCAAGTGGATTAAAAAAAAAAACCACACAGTCGTACATATATAATGGAATATTACTTGATCATAAAAAAGAATAAAATCTTTTCATCTACAACAGCAATACCTAGAGGGTATTATGCTAAGTCAAAAATAAGTCAGACAGGAAGGATGAGGACAAATATGTAATACTTTAATCCAGTGGTCAGCAAACTGCGGCTCTCAAGCCACATGCAGCTCTTTGGCTTCTTGAGTGTGGCTCTTCCACAAAATACAGATACAGTGCGATTGAAACTTCACGGCCCATGCACAGAAGTCAGTTTTCGGCTCTCAAAAGAAAATTTCAACCATTGTACTATTGATATTTGGCTCTGTTGACTAATGAATTTGCCGACCTCTGCCTTAATCAATAAGGAAATTTAAAAAAATAGGTCAGACAGAGGAAGACAAATGTCATACAATTTTACTTACATGTGAAATCTAAAGAACAAATCAAACAAACAAAAGAGGAACAGACTCATAGATACAAAGAACAGACTGATGATTGCCAGAGGGAGGAGGGCTGAGGGGCTGGGTGAAAATGGTGAAGGGATTAAGAAGTACAAATTGGCAGTTAGAAAATACTCATGGGGAATACAGTCATAACATTGTAATAACTATATATTGTGTCAGGTGGGTACTGAATTAATGGGGGGATCACATTGTAAATTATATAATTGTCTAACCACTATGATGTGTACCTGAAACTAATATAAAGTAATTTTTAAAATATATTTTATTGATTTTTTACAGAGAGGAAAGGAGAGAGATAGTTAGAAACATCAATGAGAAACATTGATCAGTTGCCTCCTCCACCCCCGCTACTGGAGATGTGCCTGCAACCAAGGTACATGCCCCTGACCAGAATGGAACCTGGGACCCTTCCGTCCACAGACCGATGCTCTATCCACTGAACCAAACCAGTTTCAGCAATATAAAGTAATTTTTAATGTCAAATGTAATTAGAAAAGGAAACCTTAAAAATACACACCAGATTTCAAAGACTTATTACAAAAAAGTAAATACTGATTAATAATTAAAATGAGAATAACTTGTATCTAGTGGACTAAATAAAACTTATTGTTAAACTTTATTTCACCTACTTCTTTTTACGTTTTAAAAAATGTGGCTAATAGAAAATTTAAAAAATGGGCTCACATTATATTTCTATGGAAGTAGGCCAGTTTAGATTAGCATTTCAGAGGATAATCCTTAAACCACCTGTATGAGAACTACTTGGAGTGCTGTTAAAAAGAGATTTCCAGAATTTCAGGGGTGGGGCAGGGAATCTGCACATTAAACATTGCCTTGGCTGAGCACTGCTGTCTTAGGTGAGTCAAGCAAAGGATGGAGAAAGATAACTTCTTTTCACTTAGGAGTTGGTGCCATGAGGAACCAAGAAAGAGAACACAGCATGCTCCCTCTTTATAAACAAAGCCCAAATAAGGGTGTCATCTGTCCTGGGATGGTTAGGTGGAGAAGCAGGAATTTGGACACCTGTCTACTTACTACTCAAAATGTGGACCTTGAACCAACAGCCTGAGCTTCACATGGGAGTTTGTTAGAAATGTAAATCTTAGGCCTCACCCCTAACCTACTGACTCAGAATCTGCATGTTAGAAAGATTCCAAGATGATTCAATTGCACATTAGCAAGATTTTTACAACTTTATTGAGGCTTATTTTACAATACTATACAATTCACCCATTTCAAGTGTGCAATTCAATCATTTTTGGTGAAATTAGCAAATTGTGTAGCCATCACCATAAATCAGTTTCAAGACATCTCTATTGCCCCAATAAGATTCCTCATGCCCATTTCCTGTTAACCCCTGGTCCCATCCCATCCCAGGCAAGCACTGATCTGCTTGCTATCTCTATAGATTTGCATTTTCTAGAAATGTCATGTAAATAGAAATACACAATATACATTCTTGCTTCTTTTGTTTAGCATATGCTTTTTGAGGTTCATCATCTTGTCCGAATATCAACACTTCATTTCTTTTTATTGTCAAAAGACATTCCATTGTAAGAATATACCCCCTTTTTAAAATCTGTTCATCGATTGATGGGCATTTTGTTGTTTCTTTTTCCAGTTTTCTGACTATTATGAATAATGCTGTTGAGGACATTTGGGTGCGGGTCTTTGCGAGGGCCTCTGTAATTTCCCAGAGTAAATCCTTAGGAGTGGAATCTCTGGGTAAATGGTAATGTACATAATGTTTGAAGACTCTGTTCCAGGGCATTTTTCTTCGACGCCTCCTTGTGTAATGAAATGTGCACGGCTTTGGAGTTCAGGTCTTGGTGAGGCTTGCTTCTGTTACTAGCAATTTTGTGATGTTGGGCAAGTAACTTTATTTGGTCCATGAAAGAGGCTTATAGTCCCTACTGCAGAGGGTTCCTATGAGGATTAATGAGGTAGATGGACATAAACGGACATCAGAGTGGGGGGAACTTAGGATGGAGGCTGATTTTGTTACCTTTTATAATTCTGAGAAAGTTACTACACCTCTCAAAGGTTCAGTCTCTTTATCTGTAAATGCTGGATAAATATACTCTTTGTGAAGTCAATATGAGGCTTAAGTAATGCATATTATCATCTCAACACAATGCCTAATACATATTAGCTGCCAGTGTATAAGGCCCCTTGCTCTGAGTGGGCGCTCAGGAAACGGTGGTTCACTAAAAGGTGGTGTCTAAAGCTGGTATGTGCATCGTTCCTGGGAAAGAAATAATTAGGATGACACACATACACCTGTTACCCTGCTTTGTGTGAGGGAATCGGGAGTTTCACATAAGCAAAGTTAAAACATTCCTGGCAAGCTTACATGTGATTAATAGATAGTCGACTCCCAAGTGCAGACATACGCTGAGGTTTAATACTGGGACATGGAAATGAATGCATCCTGCTGGGTGACAGGCTCAGGTTAACTCAGCAACCTCTTGAGCATCAGCTTAAAGAAAAGTTCACCAGGCGACCCTGGGCTGGCTCAATTCCACCTAGCTGAGCAAAGAAACAACCTGCAGCTTCCAGAGGGGTCATGGCCAGTGAACTTGACTGACCCTTTTTTTTAATCCTTACCCAAGGATATGGTTTTATTAATTTTAGAGAGAGAGGAAGAGAGGCTAGGGACAAGTAGAAGGAGGGAGGGAAAGAAAGAGATTGAGAGACATGGTTCAGTTGCCTCCTCCACACACTCTGGGGATCAAATCTGCAACCTTTTGGTGTACAGGGTGACATTCCAACCAACTGAGCCACTCGGACAAGGCCCCCCTTTTTCAGATAATTCTATGAGCAGCTTTTGAGGGAAAATTTAATCCTGTCAACACTCCGGTTAACCTGTTACCTAAACATACACCTATGATGACACACCCTCTCCCTCCTTCTGCCTTAGAGAACTGCATAGGCACAGCAACACCTAATAGCAAGAACTTTTGCATATGACCCTTTAGATGAGGTCCAGTGCCCTTGGTCACCCTCACTCATCCCCTCTACTCGAGTGGCTGGAGGTTAACAGAGTGGAAAACATTTAGTGAAATCATCCCTCATCTCTACTGGCCAAATTGTGTCCACAGTCTGTTCTGGCTGGGAGGGCCTGCTCAGTGGAGAAACAAGAGAATCTCTTTCTTCCTCTCTTCCAGAAGTCCGCTGTGTTAGCATGAGCTGCCATAACAAAATACCCTGGACTATGAGGCTTAAACCAACCGCAGAAATAAATTTTCTCACAGTTCTGGAGGCTAGGCAGTCCAAGATAAGGTCTGGCAGGGTTCCGTCTCTGGTAAGGGCTCTCTTCCTGGTTTGCAGAGAGCAGCCTCAGTGGTCCCTTATACTATAGCCCAGCGGTCAGCAAACCGAGGCTCCCAAGCCACATGCAGCTCTTCCACAAAATACCATGGGCTGGGCGGGTCTATTTTGAAGAAGTGGCATTAGAAGTTTAAGTTTAAAAAATTTTGACCCTCAAAAGAAATTGCAATCGTTGTACTATTGATATTTGGCTCTGTTGACTAATGAGGTTGTCACCCATTGCTATAAGCCACACTGGGGGCTAGGGCTTTAACATCTGAACTTGTGTGGGGGGGGGAAGGGGGGTGGTAGTGCACAAGTCCCTCCATAGCATCCACATACCAGAAAGACGTTTTGGAAAAATCCTACTGTTTTGTGAACACAGCTGTCCTCCCCTATGAGCAGACCAGCGACGTGTGTGAGCTGAAATGAAAAGCACAAGCTGGCAAAGCAATGTGGGTCATGTGTTAGGAGCTAAGCTCCAAAACAATAGTGTTCACGGGGATGAAAAAATGATCACTGCAGAAAGGGAGCTAAAAGCTGAGCAGCGGCTATCATTTTATCTTATGCATAAAAAGGGGAGAAAAGAAAAAGGCTTCTGCCTCGGGCACCAATTGTGTAGCCTTCACTGTCTATGTGACTGCGCCGTACCAGTGTCTTCAGCATTTAGCAGAGCATTAAAGTGTATTGGATCCTGCTGGGGCTTCATGACAGCAGGAACCATCCTATCCGGGAGCCAATTATCATTTATCTGGTGACCTTTTACGAAGTGTGAGTTTTCCTTCAGGTTTTTTTTTTCTTTTTTTTCAGTGACTGATATTTCCAATAAACTGGGCCTCCCCCACCCCAATCAATTGTTGGTATTTGAATGACATGAAACTAAAAACTGTGAAATTAAGCCTGCTGTGAGAGCTATGAAAACGGGGAGCCGAGATGGGACTGGAGGTCACTCTCATGTAATATCAGTGCGTTGTTATGAGACAAACTAGGGGGAAGATTACCAAACTCCAGGCGAAATGGACTGCTGAGATGATGGGAATGTGTACTATTGAGCACAGTGTTGGTCTGAAAGGGTTCATGTCAACATCTTTAATGCCAAACTGCCCCGGTTGCAGGGCCACGCTGGAGGACTTCTTTGCAATTGCTCCCCTCATTCCCATCCCAACTCGCTGTGACATGGCGGACATTCTCCTTGGCAATCTGTGCAGGTCTAAGGGCCAGGGGGAGGGGACCTGGCCTCACCTGTCACAACATGCTGACTTCAAAGTTGCATTTGTGCGCTGGTCTGAAGTGTCACTGTGACTTCTGAGCACACGTGTTTTGGTGTATGTGTCATGGTGGCTCTCAGAAGCAGTGAAAGGGAGGTTGCCATGACTTACAGGGGAGAATGCTCTGGTCAGAGTGTTAAAATGTGCATTTTATTGTTATTACTAGAGGCCTGATGCACGAAAATTCATGCAAGAATGGGTCCTCCTCCCCCTGGCTGCCAGCACTGCCTTTGCTCTGGCCGGAGCCACCTTTCCACCTTCCCATGCTGCCCAGAGGCCCAGAGTGGCTGAGGTAGTGTAGAATGCCTGCTTGCCACCATGGTGTTCCGCATGGTGCCTGGGTATGCAAATTAACCCACCATCTTTGTTGGGGTAATTTGCATACTCACTCCTGATTGGCTGGTGGATGTCGTGAAGGTATAGTCAATTTGAATATTTCTCTTTTATTAGTATAGATGGTGTGGAAAGGCCAACAGATCAGGCTGCCACTGTGATTGAAAAGCTAGTTCATTACAGTCAGAGATCCCAGGGGAGGGTACACCTGGGGAAGCATCAGATGGGTCAGGAGCAGAGGAACAAGGGGAAATGTAGGGTTTCCACAGGAAGGAATGGCAAGGCAGGGTAATCAGACTGAGGACTGGCTGGTTGGAATAATTGTGGGAGGCTCAGGGGCAGGGAGGCTGTCCCTAGTTGTCTGGTACCTGGCCCTCGGGGAGATGGATAGAGGAGGTGTTTGGGGTGTGGGCTCTGGATTGCTTGGTTTGCATGTGGAAGGCACACTGGCAGGTGAGTCCTGTACTATTTCTAGGAGTGGGCAGCCCTGGGAGAGGCAGTCTCTGCAGAGTCACCAAGGCCTCAGGTGTTAAACCACCAGAAACATGGTTAATACACAGAGGAATGAGCTGCTCCGCATCAGGACATATATTGGTCTGGGGCAGAATGACAATACAAAGCAAAGTACAGAGGTTTCTGGGACCTCACTACAGACCCATAGTTTCCAGCTGGGTAAGAGACCCCAGGAGCTTCTTACCTTCTTATCTGGATGAGGAAATTGGGGAGAGAGGAGGTGGCCTGCAGAAGCTCACTGAGCATGCACAACTCCATTCTCCTCTATCCAGTCACTTTCTATACCATCTGCCCGTGCATTACTTTTCAACAGTATGGCCCTGACCTGCACCACATATCCCCCAGATTTATACACATGCACACACAGGAGGTTTCTCATTCAGTTTCCTACACATGCCCTATGATGATGATCTACTTTGCTTTTGGCCAATGTCAGAGCAGAAGAAAATAGCATGTTGGAAGAGATGCTTCATCAATTCATGCTGGCAAACTCTGTTTCAGAGGAAGAAGCCTCTACCCAAAATAAACCTTAGGATTAGAGAGCCTCAGTGTGCCCTTTTCATAAACTCACCCCTTAGCACCTCACATCTCCTTAATAATGTGGCGTCAGGCCTATAACTTTTCCTTTGGTTCTGTTCCAGCAACCAGCATCTAATGTCGAGAAACTTCTTTTCCTACCAAGGTTAGGAATTACACACTTTTCAATGTGTAATTTAGTGCTCTACTGAACTTCAGATTTATAGCACAAACCGCTTTCCCTGAGCGCAGGCTGTGCGGTCAGTGAAGAGCCCATGAGCGGGTCTCAGCCTTGGCTGCACATTAGGGTCACCTGGGGACAGGAGCCAACATCGGAGTCCCACTTCTCCAGATGTTCTGATTTAATGGATCTGGGGGTGCGGCTGGAAATGGGATACTTTTTAATGCTCCCCCGTTGGTGCTAATGTGAAGCCAGGAATGAGAATCGCTGAACGAGAGGGAGATGAGCATGACTGACAAAATCAACCAACGGTGACAGAAAAAGGTGACAACTCAGATTCACTTAAGAAGAATGACTCATAGACTGGAGGCACAGAAATCACTCACCAGCTTGTCTTCTCATTTCACACAGGCCCCGACTCGCAACACAAAACCCGATGACATTGCACTTCTCCTTAAAGTCCTTCAATGGTTCTCCATCACCTGAGAATAAAGTAAAAAGTCTGCAGTACAGCTGTTCTGGTTGCTACTGCACCACCAACCACCCCCAAAGTTCAACCATATTGTTATGCTCCTGGATTTTGTGAGTCAGAATTCAGATAGGACCCACCCAAAAGGGATAGCGTGTCTGCGCTCCATAGTGCCTGGATCTCGCTGGGAAGATTCAAGAGCTAGGAGTGGCCTCACAGTTGGGAGCTGGAATCGTCTGGAAGTTGTTTTTGCTTTCACATCTGGAGGCTGAGCTGGCAGTCGGCTGGGACTTCAGGTGGCGTTGTGGACCTGAGCAAGTACATATGGACCTTCCATGTCGTCTGGTGGGCTCAACACCAATAAGGTGGGCTCAGGCCAATTGGACTTTTTATTTTTTAGCTCAGCTCTCCAAAAACAAATATCTCTGTAGACAAGGCAGAAATAACAATACCTTCCCTGACCTTGCCTCGGAAGTCACATGCATCCTGCCACTATGCACCACTGGTCACGGCCGTGATAAGCCCGCTCAGATCCAAAGGGTCGGGGGCATAACCCACCTGTAGATAGGAGAGGGCATCAAGATCACTAGGTAGGACAAGTGAGATGGGAGATGTCAGTGAAGTGATCTTTGGAAAATGCAACGTGCTGCACTGGCGTGGGAGGCCCTGCAATGACTGCTCTAGAATCACACTATCTTCCTCTTGGACAGGCAGCCTGCACTCCAGTCAGGCTGAAGCACGTATTTGCAATTTTCAGAGGACACAGTGCTCTTCCAGGTTACCTTCCCCCAAGTGTTCCCTTTTCTCTACAAGGGCTGTCTCCTCTGCTCAAATACCCCATCCTGATTCTCATCTGCTCAACAGCTCAGCCCCAGCAGCAACTTCTAGGGGAATGGGCTGGGTGGTCCTTCTCAGGGTGGCCGTGTCTCTCTCTGTGTATCTCAGATATGGCCGTCATCTCACTGGGTACTGCTGTTTATCCACATCTCCCTCTCCATCACTAATTTCTCAGCTTCTTTCAGGCAGAGTGTCTTTTATCATCCCCAACACTTAGCAATGTTTGGCACATAGTAGGTGTTTAAAATACAGTCACTTTGATTAGTACAGTTCTTACTATGGGGAATACATACCTTGTACAACTAAGATTGAGAACTTAGACTTGCCTCCTAGGCTTGCGATATTTATCCAATATTAAAGGAGATGGAAATCCAAGGGGGACCTAGACTCCCCAGGGGTTATCCTGCTTTGTACCACAGCATGAACTTGTTCCCTAGCCCTAGGCATCCATTTGCATCTCTCCTGTGTTCTCATTCCCATTACAAAAATGCTTCCCTTGAGTGTTCGTGAATACATTTATTAATGTTGGCAAAGTGCTTAGAAGATGGAAGGAGCTGTATGTGAGCTAAATATTAATAATACGGGTAGTAAGATTATTCATTTCCACAGTACTTCTCCTATTCAGTCTGTGCAAAATTAGAAATTGGTTGTGTTAAATTGGCTTACCTGCTCCATTTAGCCCTGTCAGGAAAATCAATGAGACACACGTGAATATTCTCCTATATACATTTCAAAGTTAGATAATCATCAATATTTTTTTGTAAGCAGTTATGGAGAAAAATGGATGAATATTTAACTTGTGAGAGCATTTGGGTTTTATTAAATCTACTTGGCCAGGAAAATTTTGAAGCTATATTTTGGCTTTCACTCACAACAGGAAATCCATTTTTTTAATTTAATACATGAGCATGTTTGAGAGGCTGTTGCTGGCAAGGTCTCTGGAATATGAAGACAGAGAACAACTTCAGAGTCACAAAAGCTACTCTATGCCCTGATGCCCACCCAGAAGTCCCAGACACTTAGTACCCATTGCTTGGAGAGACTTTCTAGTTTTACTGAAAAGACTTCCTAGTGTCAGAGATTCCCAACCTGTAGTCACCAGAGCTTCAGTAGACTGACTCCAGACACCCCCATGATATGACCGATGGCAAACTCTGCAGGAGGGGACACTGGTCACTGGTAGTCTGAAGGAAGATGGTCTCAACCAAGAAGCATCAGGGAGACCGTGGAGCAGGAGGCCTTGGAAAGAGTGTTGAAAAGGGAAGTAAAAATAAGAGAGTTCTAATCCAGGTTTGGATACTAAGCAACTGTGTAGCCTTCATTTCTGAAGCCTCAGTCTAATGTATAAAATTAAATAGAAGGTCTTTAATAATACAAATCTAATAATCCACAAAATAAATCTCTAGTCTGGACCTCTGTTGAACTGCAGACTTTGATGTCAGCCGCCCAGGTGAACCTCCCCTCAGGCGGTCCATAGACATCTTGTAGTTAGTGGGGCTCCAACTAAATCCCTGATCCTCCCTTCTCTGTAGGCCTCTCTGTACCAGTTCCTCTGGACTGTAGGGACAATCTCCCACAAACATGGTGGCCCAACCAACAGAGGCTCACAGTCTGAACTCATCATCTTGGCTCCTTCTGAGGCTGTGGGAGTGTCCCAGGCCTCTCGCAGCTGGCGGTGGTTGCTGGCACACTTTGCCATTCCTAGGATTGTCAACCTCTGCCTTCATCTCCACTTAATGTTCTGCCTGTGCATGTATGTGCTCACATTTCCCCCTTTAACAAAGAACACTGGTCATATCAGATTAGGAGTCACCTTACTCCAGAATGACCTCATCTTAACTCACATCTGCAACAATTCTCTTTCTAAATAAGGACACATTCTAAGATCCTAGGAGTTAGGATCCCAACATATGAAAAGGGGTGGGATGGGACACAATTCAACCCACAAAACTCTCTAGTCACAGACTTTCCCATCTCAGGCAACTCCATCCTTCTAGTTATTTAGGCCAAAAGCATTGGAGTAATCCCTGAACCCTCTCTTTCTAATCTCCACATCTAATAATTATATCAACAAGTCCCAATGCCTCTGCCTTTGTAATTCTCATTACAAAAAAATGCTTTCCTTGAGGGCTAGTGACTACATTTGTTAATGTTGGCAAAATGCTTAGAAGATGGAAGGAGCTATATGTGAGCTAAATATTAATAACGCTGGGAGTAAGATTATTCATCTCCACAGCACTTCTATTCAGTCTGTGCAAAATTAGAAACTGGTTGTACATATTAGAACATCCTGAATCTGACCATCCTCGCCAGTTCTATGCTCCCAGTTGGTTCAGGCAGCCCTCACCTCTCCTCATGAAGCTGAAGTTTTCCAACTGGTTCCTCACTCCACACAGTCTAGTTAACAACTCCCAGTTCCACAGGAGCAAGAAGATTCAATTCAAACATCATTCAGATGATGTCATTCCTCTTCTCAAAGCTCTCGAATGGGGCTGGATCCATTCAAGTAAGAGCCTGCCTCCTCACAAGTCCCTACAAGGTCCTGCACTGTCCCCACCCCATGGCTTCTATAGCCCTGTATCTCAGCCCCCGTTCACTGCCCACCTTGCTGTGCCCTGAATACACCAGGAATTGTCATCACTTCTCCTCCTTCTCCAGATGCATGTCCCCTTCAGGAAGGCTTTCCCCAAATACCCTAATTAAAAATGAGGCCCTTTTTTATGGACCTTACAGCAAATGAGCCAGGGATGTTTTTGCCCAACACATCCTGCTTTCTGGTATAATTAACATTCTGTGTGCAAATTTTTAGAAATAACCTGTCTTTAAGACTAACCAGGTTTGTCCACAAACAAGCAGGCACAAGCAGGTGCTCAGATCAGGTAAGTTTTGAAAGTCCTAATTTTTCTTCTGTGGGGAGTGAGCCAGCTCAAAACTGCCGGAGAGCCGGGACTTGGCGCTAGCCAATGTTGCAGGAGCTCATAAATCTTGCTCAAGGGCAACGTGGATGGCTCTTGCACCTCATACAACATTCATGGGGCCTGGGCCAGTTTCAGCCTGGATTGTGTTGTGGCTGGAGGACATGAGCCTTAATCTCAAAGGAAATTAGAGCCTTTACCTCCTAATCTCCTGGACACCCCAATCTTTGGCATGAGTGTAGCTCATGAGAATTGTGGGATGCTGCTCACAGCATGGACCCCACATAGCCTTTGGCAGTGAAGGTCCCTCACACTCTGCACGTTCTGCCAGACAAGGAGGAGAGGACTTCACTGCCTCAAGCCCTGCAGGACTCTGCCCACAGGACCACCCTGCTGCTCGCCCATTGCTTGCTGTGCTTTCTGGCCAATACCGTTGCTTCTTCAAGGGTTTCTCCTGTTCTCAAGTTTGCCAAACACCCTGATGGTTCTGTCCCTCCCTCTCCTCCTATAACCTCCCACCGACCCCCTAGTACCCTGTGGGATCTATGAATGATGGAGGTTTGCCTCCACCTGCTTGTATTTGGGGGGTGTGGGAGCACCTTCTCACTGGCTTTGAAGTAACTGTGGTCTCCCAGGTCACCATCCTCTACCCCAGGCCTCTCTCTTTCGTACCTTACGGCAGGATTTGTTATCCAAAGGATAATTCCAACTCCTGGATGGCGAGGACCTTGCTCTGGGTCTCGCAGCTTGTGAGCTGTGGGTCTGGTGTTTGAGCTCCTGTCTGTTTGACTTTGAACCTTTTCTCTTTACATTATTCAAAACTGCATCTCTCACTTAGTCACTGAGGTCGTTAGTATTCACATTAGATATGTCATTTACTCTCTCTGGGAAGATTATCATTCTTTCTATGCATCCCTTAAATCTCTTCAGTGTCTTCGGTGGTTCTCCATTTGCTTTTTGGAGAAACAGATTCATTCTGGTGATTTTTGTCAGTCACTTTGGTAAAATATTTCTAACTGTTTCCTACTCTCCAAACTTCTTTCGTTTGACCCTGCATCCCAGATCTTGCACTGCCACTGGGACATGAGTATGGGGACTTGGTTTGACCTGTCTTACCTTCAAATCCTCAGGAAAAAAACAAAAGAAGTGGCAGTGACCAGCACCTCCCTCCCCAGGCCCTTTCACTACATTCCCTCCTGCCTGCTTGATTTCGCACCATCTGCGCCATTAGGGCCGAGTTCTCAGCAGGGTTGTCACAAGCATTACAAAGCGTCGCCAACAGCTGGTTAAGCATATTTATGCCACAGCAGAAACACGAGGATTACGTACAATAGCACAATGTGGGCTCTCTGAGGGCATGGAAGAGTAATGGACGACAGGTGTGGTACATGATGTTTCAGTGCTAGAGACCAGCATGATGTGGGCACCTCTCAAAGGCAGCAAGCCCCGCTCCAGTCACCGGGAAAGAAACACCAGACCCTGGATGGCAGCATCCCCAGGAAGCCTGGTGGGTGATACACTCTGGGGCCCGGGCGTGAGACATTCAGAAAAGCACTGGGCTTCTCCGTGCCTGTTTCCTCACCTCCAATGCTGGTAACAAGAGCAGCTGGCTCAGGGTTGTAGAAAGGATCAGGCGAGATAATGAACATAAAGCTCTTAGTCCAGTCTCTAGCACATGGTAATAATGGTTCCATGAGTATTAATAATTATCATTATCATCTTCTTCATCACCATCCGTATGCCATATGAGGTTGATTATGTTTATTGGAAATGGGCGGTAATTTGGGAGGAAAGTATAAAGCAGTGGAGAAAAATGGGTTTTATTCATGTGTCCATCCACCTAAGAAGTATTTATCAAGTGCTTGCCATGCGCAAGGCACAGCCCCAACAGCAATGAAGACACGAGCCAGAAACGGTGCCTGTCCCCCTGGGCGCCCTGCCCCGAGGAAGGAAGACAGAAAATGAGCCCAAGAAAGAAAGAAACGAAAACTACAATTTAAAAAACTGGAATGGGATATGCGTTCTGCACATTATTAAAACAGGCTGGGAAGAGGGGGATAGAGAGGGGTGGGAGATATCTGTAATACTATCAACAATAAAAAAATGTATTACAACCCCCCCCCCCAAACCAACAGGCTGCTCTGACAGAGACTGATGCATTCTTCAGATTGGATGGTCTTGCACGATAAGGAAAAACTCTCACTGAAACTCGGAAGGTAGAGCATCCCAGACAGAACAAGAGCGGTGCAAAGGCCCTGGGGTTTGTTTGTTTTAAAGCTGGGCATCTAAAGAGTGAAAGGAGCCCTGGCAGACGCTGCTCAGTGGACAGAGCATCAGCCTGCATACTGAAGTGTTCCAGGTTTAATTCCGGTCAAGGGCACATGCCCAGGTTGCGGGCTCAATCTCCAATGGGGGGGATGGGGAGGTGTGGGGGAGGTAGCCAATCAATGATTCTCTGTCATCATTGATGTTTCTATCTCTCCCTCTTCCTTCCTCTCTGAAATCAATAAAAAATATGTTTTTTAAAAAAGAGTAAAAGGAGGCCAGTGTGGAGTGAGTATACAGGTGGATAGAGAAGGGAGTGGTGCTTGATGAGGCCAGAGGGGTAGGCAGAGACCAGGTCGTATAGGGCTTTAGAAACAGGGCAGGGAGTTCGGATTTTATTCTCACTGAGAGGGGACAACCAGGGTACTTGGCACTGGATTAGTCTTCTTATAGTAACAACTATGTAACTGAAAAAAATATACGAAGCAATGACTTTCAGACATTGGATGGAGGGCAGGGCAAAACTGATTCCTGAGAACAGAAATGCTTTCTGTGTGGATGGACTTCCTAGAACACAGGGTCGGGCATCAGAGCATGGACAGAAACAGCAACCTCATGGAGCGGAGGGGGCAGAGGCCCGAGTGCGGGGTGGCTAAGGCAACTGGAGTTTTGCAGTGAGAATTCCAGGCAAACAAAATGCAAAGACCCGCAAAAGGAAAGCATGGGGGCTACAGCACTGAGCAGAAGGCAGACTAGGAAGGGAATTTTTCCCCTGAGCAGCGCAACAGTGAGAACCTAATAGAAAGCTTTGAGCTTTAAGACACTGTATCAATGCGTTGCACTGAATACACTTCATTAATACCCCGTAATGAAACAGGTATCACAATGAAGTCATACTCTTTTTTGTTGGCGGACAGTCTTGCTTCAGTTTGTAATGGAAAAACACAAACAAAAAGACCTGTGAAGCACAATGAGGTGCAATAAGATGAGATATGCTCATATACTTTAATACATGTGTTTATACGGAGTAAGAAAGTCTCAAAGACTGATTCCTAGAAGCTTTACTGTCACAGACCAAAGTGCGAAAGGCATTCATTCATGCTGGGCTCTCAGATTCCTGGAGAACCATCACAGAGGCCCAGGGACCTGGGGTTCGGGGGGGGGGGGGCGCGAGAGGCAGAAGCTGTAGACAGGGAGCGGTTGGGGCAGCTTCAGCCTCTGCATCTCAGGAGCCACCTGGGAAACAGACTGCACCGCCCACTTAACACAACATCCTCTACCTCTGGTCAGTTATTGGGTTAGGAAAGGAGTGTTTAAGACAAATGGGAGATTCTAACATTAATCACCACCTAATGATGACAAAGCCTGGGGGATGTCAGCCTTTATCTAACAGATCCATCCTGAAAGCGGTGTGCACACTGACAGTTGAGGAAATCAGCGGTTTGCCTGTACGGAGGACTGGCAGCGTAGACCAGCTCTGACAGGTTGAATACAGAAGAGGCTGGTGCAGAATGTACTGGTAGAGACGCCAGCCTCATATTTTTGAGTGTAATGCGATTTTTGATCTAATTCCTAAGCCTTGCACACATGTTTAAATCAATAAAGACCCAGGAGAGAACACTGCCTTCGAGAGACGACATTTGAGCAGCACGGTGGACAATTTAAACCTGGTATCTTCGACTGTGTACATGTTTTCAATGTACATACTTACAAATAGATTCAAATAAGTGAAGCAAAATGGAATGATTTTAGGCTCCTTTCCGTGTTATGTTGGTATGTAAATTCCTGGAGCCTGCGGCTCACGTGCCCAGCGCCCGCACCCACAGCTGCCCGGCGCGAGGAGGTGGGTGAGCTGCTGCCACGAGAGGAGCGCAGGTTACTGTGTGCAGGTGGCCACTGTCCCAGGACACTCAGCTTTTTCTGACTTTAAACCAATTATTTAACAAGCAACTGCACAGACAAGTGCTATGAGGGAAGCACTGTGCTTACCAGATACTTATTTCATCTATCAGCATGAGCATTCTGCTTTTCTTGACTCTGTTAATATGGTGAAGAGCATTCATAGGTTTTGTAATGTAAAATTACCCTTGCATTTCTAATAAATTCTACCTGGGCATGATGGATGATTCTTTCATGCATCACTGGGCTTGGTTTGCTAATATTTTACTAAGGATTATTGCATCTGTGTTGAGGAGGGAGCTTAGCCTGCAACTTTCCTTTCTCGCTGTGTCCTTGTCTAGTGTCAATATCAAGGTTGTGGTAGCCTCTTACAACGAGACTGATGGGAGAGACTCTCTCTTCTCCTTTTATTGGGAAGCGTTTGGATATGATTAGAAATTATTTCGATATATTTTAATGAAACTAACACATTCTGTGGGGAAAAAAACTGGCATTTTCTTATATAGCTTCCATATATGTAGTTTTTATTTTTAATTCTTTAAACATTCCTTATATTTTAAAACATTTATTATGTAGCTTGATTTTGCTCTTTTTCAAAGCTCTATCTAGAACATCGAATGGTAAACACTGTGCAACCTGCTCTTGTCATTTTCTGCTATGTCCATGGGAGTTATCCATGGCAATTTTCAGAAATTTCAATATTTTCATTCTCTGAGGTCTAACTTCATCTTTTAATTGCTCCTGCTCCTGCTCCTCGATCTTATTTCCTTGTATTTTCACCGTGACTTTATCTTTCCTGGAAGTCTTTGAGGAGTTGAGAGTGGATTTCTCCTGAAAGCACTTTTTTTTTTCTTTTCTTCCGTCAGACAGCTGGGGCTACACATCCATTTGAAGTTCTGATGTTGCAGTTTGCAGCCACGCCAATAGCACACATTTACATCTGGAACTGGAGCGGCACACTGTTTGCCTATAGTCACACATTCTCAAAGGAGCTTTTTATTACTCTGATACCCGGAGCATGGCTAAGATAGAAGTCTCTTCTCTCTCCCTCTCCCTTTCCCTCTCCCTCTCTCTCTCCCTCTCCTTCTCTCTCTCCCTCTCCCTCTCTTTCTCCCTCTCCCTCTCCCTCTCTCTCTCCTGCTCCCCTCCCTCACCTCTGTCCAGTGGAATTTTTCTAGTTCACCCTTTCATTGGTTGGTAGACCTTTGTGGTCAGGGCTTCATGAGGGACTCCTCGTGTTTCCCACCCGCGCAGCCTGGTTTCCTGTCTCCACTGCAGGTAGTGGGTAAACAGGAAGCTCTAGGCCTTCAGGGTCAGAGAGCAGTCAGTGGCTACTTCTGATTTGTGAACTCACTCTGTTCCAGCCACTGAAAGCTATCTGTACTCTGTTGTGGCTTAGACCACATTTAAAAGGGTGTTTTTAATACTTTAGCTAATGTTCCCAAGTGTTTTATAGTAAGAGGGTTTCAGACTATTTAGTCCACTATATTGTGTCAAGAGAAAGTCAGACTTTTTAAGAAACCCACATTTAGTCCAGTTGACAGCACCTGAGGCTAACCGTTGTTTCCTCTCCTGTCACTGTCCTCTAAAGTTTTCTTCTTCATTTGTTTTGGGTCAGAACAAATTCTTAAAAATTTTCATTAACTAGCTATGTGGGTGACACATCGAAATTTTGCCCATTTTCAAATAGTTTTATTTTTCCTGGAAAGGAGATGGCATCTTGGGTAGTAATATGTTTCCTAAATTTTAGTCTTTTCCACTCTGTATAAGGTTGATGGATGTGATTTCACCATCTTCTAACTTTCTATGTTGCAAATACCGATATGATACTCTAATACTTTTGCCTAGAAGCCTGTCAATTTTTATTCTAATCATGTAGCTCTGGAATTTTACAAATCTATACTTACATTATAGGCATATCTCTCTGATCTTGCTTGGAACTTGATAAGTCAATTCAATCCACAGGTTTTTCTCCAGCTAAGGGAGCCCTCTTTTATTATAGTCAAGTCCATGAAAACGCAAATCCTCTTGCTGTGTTCTATGACCACCCCCATCTGCCCAGCTGCCACCTCACCCAGGAGCAGTCTCTATGGCGATGCTCCCTGTGGCAGAAAGGAGGAGATAGTAGGAGTGTTGGTGGCAGGCAGTACAGCGGGTGGAGAGACTGCAGGCAGCCTCATCTTAGGCAGTGGTCCAGTTTGCTCCTGGTCCAATCTCCCCAGAACAGGTTGATGCAATGGCCACTGATGAACTGGGTGATTCTGAAAATTACCTCTATTGACCCTACAGGTCGGAGCCAGCCACAGCCCCCAGAATGGTCTCCACTGATATTTGACTGGAGCAGAGAGCTGTCAGCAGGTAGCAGCGCCCCGTCCTGGGCCCTGCATGACTCTGGATCGCCAGATTCCCAGCTGCAGTCCACACAGGCTCCCCTAGTTGGGCTTGACCTCCTGCTAACGTTCACCTCACTTTTTATACAGCTGATTTTTTGGATCACACTGTCTCCACTGCAAAAGAGTTTATTCACTGCAGTAGAGTTCAACTATGTTGATGCTGTTTTTCCCATTCCTGTCTCTCCTTTTGTTACCTACACATTAGATTTTCTGGGTCAGTTTTCCAATTGTCTTACCTTTATCCAGAGGATCCCTACCTGTTTGTATATTTTTTGTTCATTGCTTTGAAATATTACTTCCAAGTGTCCTTGGATTCCTCTTATTCAATTAATCTACTCAACTGTTTACTTGAGAAATCATCATCTTTTAGTGCCAGAAAGTCTCGTGTCCTGCACACAAATCCTCTTCAGCCGCTCCCGTTACTTCTCTTCCCGTTGGCTTCTCCTCCTTCCTCAGCTCTCTTTGCTGAGCATGGCTCTGTTTGCTCTCGTCACTGTTCCCTTTCTGGCTGTTGGGCTCCCACATGGATTCTTTTTCTTCGTCAGCTCACTGGGGCTCGTCGATAGGTGTTCCAAGACTCGCTGATTCTGCAGTGGTTGAAGGAAGAGTTTTGTCGTCCATCGGTGTTGACAGTGCAGCCAGCAAATAGACTGTCAGGCCCAGAGGAGGCACGGAGGAGAAGCCGTCTGACAGAAAGGCTCCCCTTGCTGTCCACCCCTCAGCTCCTCCTTGACATGTGGGTGGACAGGGACTGAAGAAGCATTCTCAGGGAGCAGCAAATACATACAAATCTGTGTGTCAAGCTTTTTCCAGAAATTCTGTCTTTCCAGCCCTGCACTGGGGGCTCCCCAATGCTGGTCCCCAGGCTCCTCAGCGGCCCACAGAGGAGAAACCCTGCACTGACGCTCCTCCACAGAGCAGGTCACAAACGGCCCTCAGCGCCCACAGCTGCCTGGCGCAGGGAAGGCAGGCGAGTTTGTGCTGTGAGGGGAGCACAGGCTGCCTGTGTGCAGGTGGCTACTGTCCCAGCATCCTCAGCTTTTCCAGGGGTTTATAAGAGTTCACTGTGACTGCCCATTGTTCATGGACTCATTCCACAAGTATTTCTGGAATGCGTACTCTCTGCGGGACAATACACTTTAAGCAGGAGATACCGGTGAGCCAAAGCAGGTATGCTTCCTGTCCTCAGGCGACCCAGAGCCCAGTGGGGAAAACCAGACTTCATTTAACAACTACATACGGAATTAGAACTGCATAGCTGTTTCTTGATTTCCCACATCCCATACTGCGGGCTCGGATCATGCAGGAAACTGAAAGGGAAGAACCAGGGACCAACTCCCTGTCCGTCAGTGTTGCTGAAGCTCAGAGGATGTTGCCTCAGGGATGCTGGCCCCTGCAGGAGTCAAGCCTGAACTCACGGCGCCCATTTGGACACCTGCCGCCTGAGTGGATTTCCCCAACCCTACCACCCAGTCCTGCTCTTCTGCCTCACAGCCACCTTTCCTCGATCGTGAACTCACGATCCATGGTCAGGCCTGCGTAGTTAGGATTTCCATGACCTCTCATTTAGACATGGCAAGTCTCCTGCTTGGTTTTCCTGTTTCTGGTCCCTTCCCTCTCCAATTTGTCTTTCAGTTGCAGATTTATCTTTTTTGAAGCACAGCTCTAATCTGGTCTATCCCCAGCCAGTGAGCCAACGCCTCTAATAGCTCCCTATTTTTAGAGCAGCAATTTTCAGGCTCTAAGCAGCAGTGCCTTAGGGGTTCAGAGGTGGGTGTGGAGGTGTGGGCCTGGGTGCCTGCTCCCCTCATCCTGCCTGACTGGCTCTGCCTTCGCACCTGTCTTATATACCAGCCTCTGCTGTATCATTACAGACTTTATAGGATTGGAATTCATTATTTCCCAGAGAGTAAAGTAACCAGAACGCAAGGCCTTTAGAAATCTAAGCGCTCAGGCCATCTTATCCACTGCTCTCTTCTCTGTATTATTTGCTCTAGCTAAAAGGGGCTGGCTTTTAAAAAATTCAGTTTATTTTGTTGCATTGAAAATTAACCTCTTTAACTTCAAAGAACAGGATCCAGTGTCTGACAGGCATGCTGAAACATTTGAATTTATCATACAAATTCTGTCTAGATGTGGGACTAGAAAAGCTGCTTAATATCTCCCTGCCTCAGTTTTCTGACCTGTAAATGGGAAGTAATATTCATGATCCTCTCATAAGACTTTTTAAAAGGTTAAGTCAAATACTGTATAGGAAGTGGTTAGTACAGTGCCCAGCTTACAGTAAGCAATACATTACTACTGATAAATACTATGCAAAATATTGTCTTCATTAATTTGAATTAAATCCAAGTATATCAGCAAAATAAAAGGCAATTGAACTTTGCTCAATAATAAATTACAGTGAAAGGCTGGTTATATTTGAATCAAAAGTTGAGTGATGTCATTTATGTCATTAATTTTGTTTTTTTATGGTAAGAAGAATGGAAGCGCTGACTAATATAACGAAGTCCAAGGATAAACTTGAAAGCTGTTACTAATCCCTTTCTGCATTTGCTCACCTTATGTCCTTCACTTAAAGTTCCTCTGACCTCCAACTATCCAAATCCTATCCATCTTTAAGGATCAAATGGTCCCTTCTTCATAAATTGTTCTTGGTTTCCCTTAATTGGAGTCATCTCCCCTAGATTCTGAGGACTCATTCTTAGGGTGTTTGACTCTTACCTTAGGGTGTTTGACTCCTATATTTCTTCGTACCATGTATACATATACTCCCCCAATTTGAAGTACCAAGAGATTCGTAAGTCTTTCAACAACAAATCTTTGCTAAGTATCAATTTTGGGCCAAACACAATTCTGGTGAAGCAGCAGAAAACAAAACAAAGCCCCTACCTTTGTAAAACGTGCATTCTATGAGGGCTAAGAGATGGCAAATGGGCAAACATGTAATGTCAGACGGTGACTCATTCTGTGGATAAAAGCAAAGAAGATGGGCAAAGGGAGAGTACTGGTGGGGTGGGGCGTGCCATGAGGCCATAAGGGAGAACCTGTCAGGGAAAAGCATTTCAGGCACAGTAATTAGCAAGTGCAAAGGTCCTGAGGTGAGAGCCTGCTTGAGGAACAGCAGGGGCCAGCTTGCCTGCTCTGAGTGGGTTGGGTGGACTGACAAGAAATGATGTCAGAGGGAGCAAGGCATGAGGACTTCTGTAGACCAGTGTAAGAATTTTGACTTTTAGTCTTTTATTTATCCAATTAACTGCTTGAATACCCACATGCTTATGTTAGCAGAAAGTCTATTATCTCATCTTTGAGGCCTCTTTTCTGCTCCAACTTGTTCAACAACCGAGGACTTATTTAGTTCAAAGGCATCAGTCCTGATCCTAAGTGTCAAGAGAAAGAGGTCACTGTGGTCAGCACATTATCACTGCTGCTTTGGCTCTTCCTACATGGGATCCTCATGGGACACTTGTCCCAGACACCTGATGGATACTTTTCCAGGGTTGTGGCCAAACCCTAAGCTTGAGCTAAAAGGTCACAGGTCTCATATGTCACAAACACATGCTCAGCCATTGTTAGTAAGGCTCTATCTCCTTGCCAAGGGGATGGACTTATAGTGGCCTCTTGCCTGGACTAGCCCCTGTCCCCACCCCTCAACTTCTAGAGTCTAGACCCTGACACAAACTCAACAGAACTCACATCTAGTAGAGTGGGGCCATGCATCTTTATGAGCCAAATTCAACTATAATCACTCAGCACAAATACACAAAGCCATGGATATTGAGGCCTATCTCAAGGTGACTTCACCTCTCAATACAGAGGAGGAGGCTGGTGTACAATTTAGAATGCACCTCACCAGGCATCAAAAGCTTATTTCCTCCATGTAGGGGAGGCTAACTGACAGGAGGAATCTGTCTTATTTACTTGAGTAAACCCTACAGCATCCAGTTCAGTAAATGGCACTCCGCATTTGTGGAATGAAATCTGATACATTTGAAATGACCAAATCAATCTTTCATTTGTCAGGAAGCATTTTAAAGTGGGCAACCAATGAGAGAATGATTTTTCTATTCCCCAAGTAGCTGGGGACTGACAAGCATACAATGGTGTTTTCAAATTTTATTCAGACCCTGTGATACAGATGCTCTTGAATTTTTTATCTTAACCTGAGGATATGTTTATTAATTTGAGAGAGAGAAGAAGCAGGGAAGGTGGCGGGGAGGAGAGAGAGAGAGAGAGAGAGAGAGAGAGAGAGAGAGAGAGAGAGACCAATGTGAGAGAGAAACATTGATTCGATTGGTTGCCTCCCATACATGTCCTGGCTGGGAATTGAACCTGCAACCTTTTGGTATATGGGGCAGTGCTCCAACTAACTGAGCCACCTGGCCAGGGCAGCTCTTAAATTTTTGTTAGCTGGTCAAGAGAGGCCTTGAAAGTGGGCCAGGAAGCAAGGAAAGGAGGAGACCAAAGGCAGGCACTGTGCTTGTATCCTGTGAGAGGGGAAGAGTGAAGACAGTGAGAATGACGCGCTCCAAGAGCCTGGACACAAACAGCCAGAGACACCGGGGCAGGGGTGAGATAGGGACTGGGCAAGCCATCAACATCTTTTAGGGTCTCATCTGTGCCATTTCGCATCTTGAATTCAGTTGGCTGGGATGTTTCCACCTTGCTCTAGAAAGTTGGGCAAATTGGCCTCTGAAACCCAAATGGTATAGATCACCAAAGAGAAAACATTCACTTCTACAGACTGCCTGGGACTTCCATCACTCCTTTTGAGAGTCCTGAAAACCTGGATTTGTCTACTGTGTCGCTTTTCTCTTTAAGCTGTGCCCTGGTGTTCCATTAATTAACCAGTCTCTTATTAAACCCACTCACGCTTCACCCTCCTTCTTGTGATCCTGCTGTGAAGTCCTAATGCTGAACTGGTGCCACCTCCTAGTTTCCATGACAACCAGCTATAATCACCCAGGTAAAAGTTGTGCCTTCACTATAGGCTCCTGGGAGAGAGAAGCAGGGTGATGAGAGACAAGCTTTTATTCGAATACAAACACCATCAACAATAGCTCCACAAGTCACTCTGTGAAGTAAATCGATTCACACAAACACTTCTTTAGTGAGGATGCCTTCCATACCCCCACCCCGCTCCTGCTTCCATAAATCTTTCTAAGGAGTGTTTTCTATTTACCTCCTTATATCAACTCGCCTTTTAGAGGTCTGCTTCTGATGAAGAAAAGAGAATTATGATATGCTAGTCCTCTTGACATTCTATTTAATTTAAAGTTAATCTCCCTTCCTAACTTGTTCATATCTTTTCACTATAAGCTTTCTCCTTCCCCCAAGTAAAATACATGCAATACACACACACACACACACATACACACACACACACACACACACACGTGCATACATATATACCATGAAGCTCATACCCTTTCTCTGACCACATCAAATATTTGTTTCCTAGGGCTGTAGTCAAGCAGCCACACCAAGGCCCTGGCATGTGATTTTACTCTTTACATCCAAGGTGAGGGCTGGTCTGGATTCTTGCCTTCCCAGATTCCTGCACACAAACTTTCCTTCTGCTATTTTCTGAAGTGATGCTGCTTGTGAGAATAAACAAGCCATCTTTTCTGTCAAAGAATAGTTTAGACAGCCGCCATTTTGGACTGTGTGACTTGGCAGCCACCATGTTGGCCACATGGTGTATAAACTCACCTGGGGGCCGCCATCTTGAAATCACAAAGGCCAACCCCTCCCTTTGAATTAGCCAATTGCCAAAGACTGAGCGCCTGAGCTCCAATCAAGAGCAAAGGGCAGATCATGTGCATCAGGGATTATAAAGCCGAGCAGACCATCTGCTCAGTGTGCACACAGTTCCAGACCATGTGTGTGCACCCTTCTACATAGAAGTAAATATGTTTGCCTTGCTGCCTGGCTTCCCAGTGTTTTGTATTCTATCAGAACCCCTGATGCGGGGGTTCGCCTTATTTCTAACATGCTGAAGCCAAAGACTCTCCACAGTCCTACTGGACTCTGCAACAGGGATCCATAACCACCCACTGCACCACCAACTCATCTCCCCCACTCGCAGCCACACATGTGACCCAGGCCCATTAAAGTGGGGGATTCTGGGAAGTGGACCCCTGCTAGGAAAACACAGCAAACTGCTCAGTTTCACATCCAGGTTGCTGCCTCCCTTGGCTGAGTCACGGTGTGGGGGGAAGTTGTCTTTCCATTGGTATTCAGCGTCACAGTCTGAGGGCCACATTCTTTCAGTCTTTAGCTCCCACCTGTCCCTGGAGAGTGGTAAGCCCAGTTTCTAGGTGGCAATGCACAGACACCCCAAACTCTCACCCTCTTTATCATCCTCATCTTCAATCTACTCTTTCTCTCGACACTCTTTCTGAGTGGCTACACAACACTGACCAGGAGACGGTTTTAGAGATAGGACAATTGCAAAGTCACAGGCAGAAAGACATCTGCTGTGGTCAGTGTCACCTTTGGCCACCACCTACACATTATGAGTCATTATGGGACTTGAATGATCAGATGTAAGAATGCAGTACGAGCGGCTCCTACTCTGTCTTGTTAGAAGTGCTTGCTGGCTCCTGAAACGACGTGACAGGTGCCTTTGTGAAAGTGTGCCTGAGCTGACTTCCCCATCTGGCACAATAGGCACAGTACCCAGGGCCCACAGTGTTCTGGGGGAAAGGCTGTGAAAATATTTTAATTTCTTTTATAGTCAGAAAAATATACAATCCAGCTTGGATTATATTAATCTTTAAACCAATGTAATCATAAATGTTATATTTGGTGGGGGTTGTTTTTGTTTGTTGTTCTGTTTTTGAAGAAGGGGCTTTGTAGGCAAAAGAAGCTACATCCCATGAAAGTCATTAACTCAGCCCTGAGTCTGTCACTTCCAGGTACAAGCCCCCTCAAAATAGCAGATCGCACATGGAGATGATGGCTTTAGATGCTAATAACACAGCATGCATGTGACAGTAGTTTATAGAACCAGCAGCCAGAGTTGAGTATAAAACTATTTGTCTCTAAACTGTGTATAGTGCATGTGCATGTGTGTGTGTGTGTGTGTATGTGTGTGTGTGTGTGTGTGTGTGTGTGTGTGTGTGTGTGTGTGTTGCTGAGTCTTTTGCAAACCAATTCCCATATCCCTGTCCTTGGTCAAGTAGCTTTCTTCTTAAATCTTTCTGAAAAATTAAGAATTGTCCCTTATTTCCTGAGACACTCAGGAAACTAAGTTGGTCAGTCCTCATTATGAAACAGCTCATGTTCCCAGCTCCTTGGAAAGGCTGGAAGATGCTTTTGAAAGCTGGCTCTTTCGGCCAAGAACGTTAATCATGCCGATCCTGCTGTCAGCTGAGGTTATACCATCTGATCTTCCATTTCCCTTGTCATAATCATTTATGCTCTACCCCCTGACATGAGACATAAGTCCTTTTTATTATATTACACATTAAATACACCAGAACACACCAAAAACTCTGTTATCCAGTAAAATATAATATAAAGTGGGTCCATCTTGATCCCCTCTTACTAGTAAAAGCACCCAGATACCGAAGGGTCTAAAGGCCAGCTTAAGCTGAAGGGCAATGAGGAGGCATGAATCCCATAAAGGCTATCATAAAGCTGCAAGAGAGGAAAAAAGATTCCGTTTTTTGCAGAGGGTCGGTTTGGCAGGTGAAAGAAAGGAACACAACAAAAACTGGAAAATTTCCACATGCCAGGCCCTATGCTAGGCTTTTTACCAGGTTACCTTCTTTGAGACTCATCATCTTCCTGTTATCTTTATTTCCAGGTGGAGAAACCAGCTTGCAGAGCGCTGAGTGACTTGCCCGTCACACAACTATTCATTATTAGAAGCAGATTTAGATCCAAGTGTGTGAGACCAGGACCCATGCCCCTCTCACCATGCCCGGAGTCAGCGAATGCTTTCTGGGTCCAGTACCAACCACTCAGTGTCAGCGTCACAGCACAAAAGCAGCCACAGACAATGTGCAAGCACACAGGCGTGGCTGTGTAACACTGTTTGCACAGAGCGGGCAGCAGCCGCATATGGCCCGTGCGCTATAGTGTGCCGACGGCTGCTTTACCCTCTGGGCCTCACCCCTGGCTGCCGTGGGAGTTGCTGGGAAGCCTTCAGAACTCATGATGCAGAGGACTCATCCCGTATGGATTAGATGAGAATAATGTTTAAAGCAACCTTCCCAGGTGACTCCCACAAACAGCCACCGTGGAGAAGCCCATCTCTACAGTCTGTTCACAAATAAAAGCAGCCAAGCTGGACGGACACACACACACACACACACACACACACACACACACCAAAGAAAAATTTACAGGCCATCCTCTCGTCCATCCAAATCCAATTCTTCCTTCAGTCACCAACCCCCTCAATTACGTTTTCTTTGTCTTGATCAGAAAAAATTGAACCGCCCTTACCTGAACTTCTACAAGATTGTGTTACAGAATTAGTCCAAATGCAAAATATTTTGTATCATTGTCTCAATGGTTACTGAAATTTTCTACAATTACTTAAAGTTCTCTGTGGATAAACCTTGTCTTCTCAAACAGCCTGAAAACCAGGTTTTTGTGTGTGTTTTGTTTTTGTGTATTTTGTTTTGTTTTGCTTTACTCACGAGAGTCTAGCACCGGACTCTTTTCAGCCTTCTTGAGAAGGTTAGGAATGAAAATGTTGGAGATTTAAAAATGGGTTTGTATATTGTTTGGTAGGATTCAATAATTTTTAAAAAATCTTTCCCATTATTCCCTAATCTGCTCCTTCTTCAAATTCCCCATCTTAGTTAATATCCATCCTTAAATATCTTGGACCTGAGCTTGACCTCTCTCCTTTCTCTTCTACCACATGGAAATCAAAAAGCATAAACTGCTAGCTCTGCTATTAGTATAAGCACAACATCTGATCATCATTTACCACCTGCACTGCTTCTGTCCTGGTCCAAGTTACCATGTCTCACTTGGATTATTGCCAAATCCTCTTAACTGGTTTCCCTGATTTTGCCCTGGCTCTGTTCTGCATTTTCTCAACATAGCATCCCAAGTGATCCTATTTGAGAAGTTTAACTGCTTAAAATGTCCCAATGGCTTAATTTGTTAATCCTCACCAATAATAAATTCACTGAATTTTTAGAGAGAAGGGAAGGATGGGAGGGAAAAAAAAACACACATCGATGTGAGAAACATCAATTGGTTGCCTCCCACTCCTGCCCTGTCTGGATATAAAATCTGCAACCTAGGTATGTGCCCTGACAAGGAATTGAACCTGGAACCTTTCTGTACATGGGACAATGCTCCAACCCACTGAGCTACATCGGCCAGGGCTCCAGTGGCTTTTCATTCACTCAAAGTAAAAACCGAAGGCATGCCATTGTCTCTCTGACCTCCGCTTCTAATACTCTCCCCATTGTTCACCCAATTCCAGCTCCTCTGGCCTCCTTACCAAACCTTAAATAAACCAGGCATGTTCCCATCTCAGGGCCTTTGCACATGCTGTATTTTTCTGCCTGAGCTCTAATCCCTTTGATACCTACAGTCACCTCTAAGGTCAAGTCTTGGTTCAGAGTCACCCAGTGAAATTGTCGCATACATTGAGCCTCCCTGTCTCCTCTGATACACTCTATACCCCTCTCTTGCTTTGTGTTTTTCCACAATGCTTCCCACCTCTGATTTACTATAGAATTTATTATTTGCTTTGTGCATTGACTATCTTTTCTAACTAGAATGTGTTCTCCATGAAGGCAGGATCTTTACCTTTTTTGTTTACCTGTATCTCTAGTGCCTAGAACAATGCCTCGCACATAGTGAAGGACATCTGTCACTGAGTAAAGGACTGACTACCATTCTGATGGACAGTTTCCTAAAACCACATATGCTGGTGTGATGGGCACCTGTGGTTTTGGCCCACGAGGCACCATTCACCTCTCTTAGGGTAATGGACACCTTCTATTCTCTAAGATACATGTGATTTGAATAGAGTAATTTCTTCCCCCGCCCCACCTCTAAGGGTGGGCACATGATTCTGGCTAGAGTCACTAGAGTTGCTGGATTACCACTGAGCATGTCTAACGCAGGCCAATCCAGATACTGCTGTGACCTCTCTGCTGAGAGCTTGGGGAAGGCTACTTTTCCATTGAGTTTGCTCTGTTGGCAGAAGAAGGTCTGGGGCTATTTCAGACCATAGGGCAAGAGCCTATTCAAAAGATGCAGAGAGAAATGAACCTTGAGACTATTCTTTGAATGCCAGACTCACATATTCCTAAAACAAAATCTGCCCTGGTGTGTCAGATAAGTTACTAAATAAATGCCTGTTACTATTTAAGCTTGGGTTTATGTTATTTAACACTAAAAGAGTACTGAAAAATAAATCTGGTATGAAAAAACAAAATCTTATTGCTAATTTTTAAAAAAAAAAATGTTTTCATTGATTTCAGAGAAGAAGGGAGAGGAAGAGAGAAATAGAAACATCAATGATGAGAGAGAATCGCTGATTGGCTGCCTGTTGCACACCCCCTACTGGGGATCGAGCCCGCAACCCTGGCATGTGCCCTTGACTGAAATCAAACTCCGGGTCCTTCAGTCCACAGGCTAACGCTCTATCCACTGAGCTAAACCAGAGAGGGCATTTTCAAACTTTTTCAAAGACTGATTTCTTTGAGAAAACTAAAGTAATAAAATGAAGATTGAATACTTATAGAATTTATGAAAAGCTAGTACATAGCCTTCTTTTATTGTTTGGTGGAAAATGGTATCTACTTTTAAAAAAATAACTAATGAGCATATTTAGCATTATTAATTTTAAAATTTAGTTTTAAATTAATATAAGTTAGATCCTGGAACACTAAATTATGAGGAAAGATAGGAGGGGCCTCCTGATGCTAGTTTGATTGCAAAATAAATAGCAGAAAGGACTTCTACCTTATATATCACTCATCTTAATATCCCCTTGCTTAGTGCCAGCCACATGGTTGATATTCAGGAAACTTAGTAAATCAAAGAACAATTGAATTATTGAGAAAGGAAATTGTTCTTAGCATTTTATTGGGTCACAGACTTCAATGAAAGCTGTTCCCTCAGAAAAATGCTCACCCAAGCATTTAACACACACACACACACACACACACACACACACACACACACACACACACACACTTTGCATAAAACCTCTAGGTCCTTAAAGTGCTTATAAACATGCAAGGTGTTCATGACTCCTAAGTTAAGAACTGCTTTAAATAGTGCCACTGGTTTATATATGGCCCAGCCAGTATTTCTATCTAGAATTTCAATATTGAAAAGGTGATAAACACGATTGAAAATGGACTATTTAGGCAGGTTATTGGATTGGCAGTTTAGTGGCTAAATAGCTTGGAGTTAGAAGTAGATTGCCTTTGCTGATAAATATATATGACTTCAGGTAATTTAATTAACCTCGTTGAGCTTGCCTCAAATAATAATAATCCAATCTCCCTCATATGTTTGTGGCAATGACTAAATTAATACTGCATGTAGAGTAATTAGCATAGTTCCTGCTATATTACAAGCACTTAGTAAATGCTAGCTGCTAATGGTGTTAAAACCATTTACAAAAGGTAGTATTTTAAACAGAGTGAACTCATTTTGTCTACCATAGCTCAAGTGGGGATGCTGCCAGCCAACAGTGAGGTAACTATGGGATCTCTTGTAGCTTCTTTGGTTTTAGCATTTGTGGTATGAAGTTATACTTTTTATACACTGTAAAACGTTGATTCCTATAGGACATTGCCTATGGGATAGCAATGGCCATTCTTCAACCATCAAGATTTTATATAAGTAAAACCCTTTGGACCAACCAAAGGTTGTAAGATAAAAGTCAACCAGTAGCCTGTGAAAGACCCAGCCAGGATTGCCTTCTACCCAATCCTAGGCTTCCTCTTTTGTGACTGTCAAGGGACTCGTGTGCTGATAATAAAACTGGGAATATTAATTTTTCAAACCATAGGGACTTAATTTGCTTGGGCAAATATCCTAATAAAAAGTGTTTTTATGGCATTAGAAGAAGTATTTAAAAATTTATGGAAAATGCAATGAGGTAACTTCAACTTCTTCACTGGCCAATTAAGAAGCATTATTTGTTCTGCCCTGTCCTTCTTCTCCACCTCAGATTCACTCAGCAGTATTTATAGAGGATCTCTGTGTGCTGGGCGCTGCTCCAGGTTGGGAGAGTAAAAAAAATACCTGCACCCAGAAGGCAGAGTGTTATAATTGACTCCCCAATCCTCCCCTTTGTAACCCCATCAGTACCTGAAGACTTTGCCTTGTCAAGGCTCACCATTAAAGTTGAGTGAAGATGAACCATTCCTCATGCTCTCCATCTTAAGTGCTCTTGCTCTGAATCAAGAATCTCAATCTCAAATGCCTTCTGGAGCCCCAGAGATAGCCTAAACGTGAAGGAGGCTGGCTTAGGAAACAGGAGATTTCGATCTCTAGGAGCTCCTCTAGCGATATTCAGATCTGCTGTTTAAAACATCCTGCTTGCCAATGCGAACTCGTTTTATCAGCCACTAGTTTCTAAACACTGCTCTTAACAAAACCCTAAAGGGAAAGAGATTAAATCAGGTGTCAGGAAAATTTATTTTTCAAGGACCAGAACTTAAACATGTTCAACTTTGTAAGCCCTTCTGACATTAATGGTCAATCTTGCCATGGAGCGTGAAAGCAGCCATAGACATACATAAACCAATGAGCATGGCTATGTCCCAAAGGGATTTAGCCCATTGGCCACAATTTGCAACCCCTGGGCTCAATTATGCTCCACCATCTCCTTCCTCAGAGAAATAAAGGAAGTGGGTCATACTCATCTTCCTATCCTTAACACTAAGCAATGGCAAATGCTTCAGGAAATGTTGCTAGATCCAAGGACCTCAGTAGAAGGTGTGCTTTTTTCACCCTATTTTATTTATGTAAAATTGCTATGTAACATTATATAAGTTTCAACTGTTCAACCTGTAATTTTTCATCTGTATTCACTACAAAGTGATCATCACCAAAAATCTAATTATCATCCATCACCATTAGGTTGACTCTCTTCACCTGTTTTCCCACCCTCCAATCCCCTTCCCCTCTGGTTAACTATCAGTCTGTTTTCTGCATCTACATTTGTTTTGTCTTATTTGCTCTTTTGTTTTTATTTTTGTTCATTAGATTTTATATTTGAGTGAAATGATACAATATTTGTCTTTCTCTTTCTGACTTGTTTAACTTGGCACAATAACCTCCAGGTCAATCTATGTTGTCCCAAATGATAAGATTTTACTCTTGTGTGTGTGTGTGTGTCTGAGTTACATTTCATTGTGCATATACACTGTATACTCTTTATCTATTCATCCATTGATGCACACTTAAGTTGTTTCTATATCTTGACTATTGTAAATAATGCTGCAATGAACATAGGGGTGCATGTATATTTTGAATTAATACTTTATATTCTTCAGGGAAATACTCAGAAGTGGGAGAGCTGGGTCCTACAGTAATTGTATTTTTAATTTTTTGAAGAATCTCCACAGTTTTCCATAGTGGCTGTACCAGTTTTTAATTCCAGCAACAGTGTATGAGTGTTCCCTTTTCTCCCCATCCTGTCCAATATTTGTTATTTCTTGTGTGTTTTTAAATAATGGCCTTTCTAACAGATGTAAGATGGTATCTCATTGTGGTTTTGATTTGCATTTCCCTGATGATTAGTGATGCTGCACTCCTTTTCATATACCTGTTGGCCAACTATATGTCTTCTTTGGAAAAGTGTCTATTTAGAGCCTCTGCCTATTTTTAAATTGTGTCTGTTCTTATGTTGTTGAGTTGTGTGAGTTTTTAGTATATTTTGGGTACTAACTCCTTATGAGATGTAGGATTTACAATATCTTCTCCCCTTCACTAGGCTGCATTTCTGTTTTGCTGATGACTTCCTTTGCTGCGCAGAGCTTTTTAGTTTGGTGTGGTCTCATCTGTGTTTGTTTGTTTGTTGTTATTTCCCATTTTGTTTCCCTTGCCTTTGGAATCATATAAAAAACACATCATTTAGACCAGTAGTGGGAAACGCATTAGTCAACAGAGCCACAACGATTGAAATTTCTTTGGAGAGCCAAATTTTTAAAACTTAAACTTCTTCTAATGCCACTTCTTCAAAATAGACTCGCCCAGGCCATGGTATTTTGTGGAAGAGCCACACTCAATGGTCCAAAGAGCTGCATGTGGCTCGCGAGCCGCAGTTTGCTGACCACTGATTTAGACCAATGTCAAGTAGTTTACCACCTAAGTTTTCTTCCAGGTTATGCTTTCAGGTCTTACATTCAAGTCTTTAATTCATTTTGAGTTCATTTTAATGTGTGGTGTAAGATAATGGTCTAATTTTATTATTTTGCATATGGCAGTACAGTTTTCCCAACACAACTTATTAAAAAGACTGGTCTTCCTCCATTGTATGTTCTTGGCTAGTTCATCATAAATTAAATGTCCATATATGTGTGGGTTTATTCCTGAGCTGTCAATCCTGGTTTATTGATGTGTATCTGTTTTTATGTCAATAACATGCTCTTTTGATTACCATAGCTCTACAGCTTAGTAGTATAATTTGAAATCAGGGAGCGTGATACTTCCAGCTTTGTTCTTCTATCTCTAGATTGTTTTAGTTATTTGGAGTCTTTTTGTGGTTCCATACAAATTTTAGAATTATTTATTCTACCAGGTGCATTCTTGATGGTTAAGCTGGTGCTCAGAACTCAAAGCTCCTCTCCCAGATGAGGGCTGACAATGGAAGTCTATAACCAGAGGCACTCTTCTCTCTGAGTGAAGTCCAGGGTTGGACTCAATGAACCCTGAAGTTCCTTCTAAGCTGGAAAAACATGAAGACATTACAGAAGGCAGAAAAATAAACTCTCTGGAGTGTATGCTCTATCCCAGCTCTCAGCTGCAAGTTTAAACAGATTAGGAGATGCCGAGTATGTAACAGTTTTGCACAACGTATAGGACCGAGTTCTTCCACTGACTTGGAATGGCCTGTGGCTGGAACATGATTTTGCCTCCTGCTGAAACAATCATCCATCTGCCATGGCTAAGAAGTGCTACACCACGACCTGCGCAAGAGTTTAACCAGCCTAAACTCTGAGCTGCTCTCCAAGTAGAATGCAAAATGAATCTCTGAGCAAAGTGCCCATCACTGCTTCCCACTTCTGTCAGATAAAGTAAGCAGCTGCTGTACCAACCAGGTGAGTTCCTAAAGCCAGTTATAACCGCACAGCCAGAGCATGACTTGTGTAGAGAGTGCAGATTTGTACAGAATAAAGAGAAAATGCCCGGTGTCCTTTTCAGGAAGGAAAAAGAGGGGAGAGGAAAACCAAATGGAAAAGTCCTCACAACCCTCTGATTACTGAAGCTAAGACACCAAAAAGTGGTTCACATCCACTGTGACTGCAAATACAGGCATCTGGGTCTGGCTTAGAAAGACTTTAAAAGCAGAGAAGGTAGCTTAAATGCTTTTCACAGTTTATGCTTCCTTTTTGTTCCCCTGCACGCAGCACACCTGTAAAAAACGTACCTTCTGAACACAATCAGCCCTGCCTACCTGCTCAGCCAAGGCCTGTCTCTTCAACGCCAACAGAAGGAACAAGGACATCCTTGGAGAACAAAACAAGTGATGAGATTTGAAAATACACAATTTTTTTTTTATCAGCCCATTGTCTGGATTTTATAGTCACTGGGTCAGGGGTTGGGTGAGGCTCTTCCTATGTGCAGGTGGGGTGTTCCCTAAGAAATATGGTGGAACACAAATGCTGCAGTCATCCCACTGACCTCAGTCAGGCTCTGTACCCACATCCCTGGGCACGTTCCTTACGTGCACTCCACCTCAATTTCCTTGTCTATAAAACGGAAGCAATAAAACAAGCTTGTAGAGTTAATGCGGAGTAAGCGACAATAAAATTCAGCATTAGCAAAGCCGGGCTATGGATGGAGTAGGTGCGCAGTCAATGTTGGCCACGGTCCTTTGGCTGGAGTTCTACTGGTGAATAAGATGAATAAGTTTCAAGATGTTTTTATTGATTTACATTGTACTCTGCTATTTATGGGAATAAGGATTCTTCAAAGCTTCCTGTTTTAATCTGTGAATACATGCAAAGTTAATTTTTTTATTTTGGTCAACCCACAAGGACTCCCAGAAAAAAAAAATTATATTCCCTTTCAAATTCCCATAATGCTACCAGGGTCAGAAATATCATGTTTTAACAAGAGGGCTTGGACAACAGTTGACAGTTTGATTAAAAACTTCCTCTAGAAAAATTGCCCTATGACTTTGGGGTCCCTAAAGCACAAGCAGGATAAGGCAGGTGGTGACTTCCTCTAACAAATACAAATGACACAACTTACTTGGCACAATTTTAATTCGGCCTTAAAGCTCTCTTCAGTCGATTAGAGTAACTGGTCTCCTCTAATGGAAAATTAAATACCTTGAGGCAAAGAAAAAAATTTATTTGGGTACTATGAGATCAATAAGTCCTGGAAGTCACAAAATTACACAGTGGTCCTGACTGTATTTAACATGTATTTTTGGATTTTGGTACAGAGTCTTTTACCATGGTTTAAATATTTAAAAGAAGTTAATATTAATATGTGAGAAATCACAAGTGTGATTTCATTTTATTCTTCTGTCTGGTTTTAGGGCAAAATTTATCTGCTAAATATATTTGTCCAAATAGGTCAAACTGAATTATAAGTAAGATTTTTTAAATGCTCCACTGATATATTGGTCATTTAATTGTGCCATTTCTACTAAAAGCTCTTGAATATGAGCACTCATTTAATTCCGTAAATTGCTGAACCTATGTGCTTTAATCATGCAAAGACCACATGAGTCCATGTTTTTCACTCAGAGACAGGCATTGTTTTCTCAGTAGCATGCACCTGTCACTGGGAATGTTGTCGGAGCAGAGATCTGAACGCTGCATTACTATTTCACACATTTATATTTGGCTCAGGCCCTGACCCAAAGGGATCCCTGGATTTCAAAAGGTTATCCTCTTCCTGTGATGATGAGTATGCTGAAAGACCAACCAACAATCTCTCTCTCTTTGAAGGTAAGGATAATGGCGGGGTCTGGAAACCTTCTAGGAATTCAATAATTAAGTTTTTAACCTTACATACTCATAGGTGCTACAGTTGTGCACATCTCTTTCCAAGTTTACCAAGTATATCTGACAGGCACACATATGTAGTACTAAGTGCCACACCCTGCAACACACCCCTGGTTCGCGTTAGGCAGGTGAGTGGTCTTCCTGTCTCAGGTTGCTGGCCAGGAGAGGAAATGGAAGGGCAATCTCCTTGGCATTTTTATTTTGATGTGTGTGTGAGAGAGAGAGAGAGAGAGAGAGAGAGAGAGAGAGAGAGAGAGAGAAATATTGATTTGTTGTCCCACTTTGATTTGTTGTTCCACTTATTTATGCATTTATTGGTTGCCCTGACTGGGATGGAACCCACAATCTCAGAGTATTGAGACAATGCTTTAACCAACTGAGCTACCTGGCCTGGGCTCCTTGGTATTTTTTTAAATGTTTTCTCTTTATTGGTTTCAGAGAGAGAAAGGGAGAGGGAGAAAGGCATATAAACATCAATGATGAGAAAGAACCATCGTTCACCTGCCTCCTACACGCCCCCAACTAGAGATTGAGCCCAAAACCCAGGCATGTGCCCCCACCGAGAATCAAACCTTGACCTCCTGGTTTATGGGTTGACGCTCAATCAGTGAGCTGCACTGGCCAGGTTCCTTTGAATTTTTTATATTAGGGGACTCCAAAGGCCAGCTTCCTGTTGGCCTCATTTCTTTCGAATTTTATGAGGCACAGGGGCAATGATGAATAGTAACTGCAAGGAGCGTGCCTAGGCTCCAATAATTCCCCAAGATAGACATGCAATTAAACTGTAGCAAACCTGGATTATATTGGACACTTAACCCTGTTGCTGAAATGGGAAGCCCTGAATCCCCCCAAGAGAACAGATTATAAAGCAACTGACCTTATTTTGAGGAACTGTTCCCCTCTAAACACCTTAACTTTCTAAGCTCAGGTTTCAGAAATCTATACACCCTTGACTGCTTGGTCTAAATGTGGTGCTACTGAACAGCCATCATACTTAAATTTAACTTAAGCAAATTCTACTCTGGAAAATTGAAGTGAGAACAAGAGCGAGGGAGAGAACAAAAGAAAGAGGAAGGGAGGGAGAAAGGGAAGGAGTGGGGAGAGATACTGAGAGAGAGAGAGACTGTGTAATCTTTCCATCTAGTCCGCTCACTGACTGTGTGTACCAGGAGCAGGATGAGATGAAAGCCTACTATTTGCTCAGTGCTTTTACTTCCTTCTGTAACGGTGAAGGCTTCTTGCTATCGAGTGTGGTCCTAGTATTTAAAAGATGTGTATTTTTAAAAAATGATGGCCATGAAAATTGAATCAACTACTTCATCGATGCTCACCTGAAGAGACAGCCATCTGCTCCAAAGCTGTGATCAGTGATCTTAATCAGAGACTGGATGGTCTCCCATGTGGTTCTTTCCTCAAGGGGTTTTAAGAATAATTGTGCCTAGAGACAATGTTTGCTTTAGATCTTCTTTAAAATGGAACATCTCCTCTATGTGTTTTTTTCTTCTGTATCCAGTTTTCTTAAACTGAGGCTGAGAGAAAGAATCCACTGCTCACCTTATCCAAATGATTTATTTATTTGTTTCAGCTTAAAATTGCACACTCCTCATACGTTGTTTCAGAGGCAGAGAAACTACCTACCCCATATTAACCACATTATTATTATTATTATTACTTTGGTACAAATCTGATTCTATCTTCAGGAGCATCTCACATGAGAGTTAGAGAAATTCATAACCGAAGAAGAGCTGTTGGCAATGATTGATGAGCTCCTGAATGCTGTGGCCCTGGCTGGTTTGCCATTTGTATCCATGTCTTCGCTGAAAGTTTAGAGGGCACATTGCTGTAATTTGTGATGACAGTAGTCTGGAAAGGATCGCAAATGCAGTGGTGACAGAATGAGGATCCATAAAGATCAGAACAAGCTGAGAAATGGGACAAATCTAACCAGATGGATTTGAACAGTAATAGAAGATCACAGATAAAACAAGCACTTAGATAAAACAAGCCAGGAGTTACAGCACATTCCAGGGAACTTATTGATAGAAATCTCCAAATCTGAGATAATTAAATGCAGGTACCTGGTGTGCAAGTGTTGCCGGGGTGGGGGAGGGGAGTCGGGGGAGGAGGATGAAGGGTTATGGTTTAGCAGAAGCAGGTGTGAAAAGACTTGAGAATCTCGGTTGAACATTAGTTCTGGGAGTATGATGTGAATGCCAAAATCCAGTGGGATCTTAGTTTGCAGATATAGAAATAAAAATAATGCTCAATTAGTCCTGGTCGTGGTGGGAGCTGGGGCAGCGGGGAGGTGGAGTGGCAGGAGGAGGTCCAGAATGTCTTCACTGTTAGGACACGTTTCTCCCTCATTTGGTGTAGCACATTTCCCCGCTTCCAGAGAATAAATGCAAGACAATTTTGACATACTTGATTTTTGGAAAATGTCATTATTCTACTCTCACATTTAATTGGTAATCTAAGTAGGGAATTTTAGGTTGGAAATATTCTCCTTTAGAGTCTTGAAGGTTCTAACCATGACCTTCTGGCTCCTATTACTGCTGCTGAGAAGTCCAGAGGCCTCTGCTCCTGAGCCTCTGGAGGTTCTGCAGTGCATACAGATTTACCAGGGCTTTCCATCACTTTTGGAGGCGCACACACTGCAGATGGCCCCTCTCCTATCCACTTCTTCCTTGTGGGTTGACCACCTTTTAATCAGGCCATGCATTATGGTTTTTGTGGGTTTGGCAAGAAGGACATAGAGGTTAAAACTGTCTGTTTAACAAGAAGTATTGCATAAAGTTTTAAAAAATATATTTGTATTGATTTCAGAGAGGAAGAGAAGGAGAGAGAGATAAAAATATCAATGATGAGAGAGAACCATTGATTGGCTGCCTCCTGCACACCCCATATGGGGATAGAGCCTGCAATCTGAGCATATATGTCCTGACCAGAATCGAATGGTAACATCCTGGTTCATAGGTCAGCACTTAACCACCGAGTAACGCCAGCTCGGTACTTGGTATTTTTTCTTAAGGTTGAAAATTGTCAGTCATTATTAGTTAAAAACATTTCTTCTGTTCTCTTTTCTATTTCTTCTCCAAGTATTACAATGATGTGTATATTATATCTTTTGATATTGTCCCACAGTTCTAAACTATTCTGTTTTTATTATTTTTCATTATTTTTTTCTTTACATTTCACTTTGGAAAGTTTCTGTTAACCTATGTTCAAGCTCCTGAATTCTTTCATCAGCCTCAAGAAGTCTACTAATAAGCATTTTCTTTGACTCCTTCTTAGACTTTCTACCATTGTTTACATTACCCATCTGTTCTTGCATGGTGTCTACTTTACCTATTGAGCTCTTAGCACATTAACCATAATTAGTTTAAACTTACTGTCTAGTAATTACCACTTCTATGTCATATCTGAGTCTGGTTCTGATGACTATTTTGTCTCTTTAGTCTGTCTTTTTTCTTGCCTTTGACATGCCCTGAAATTTTTGTTGAATATAGACATGTTTTATTTAACATGAACTGAGGTAAATGGGTCTTAGGATGAGGATTTATGTTAATCTGGTTGAATATGAGTTATGCTTAATGCTTGCTGTAGTTATAGGTACAAGAGGTTTCAAATTCCTCTGATTCCTTGCTTTTGTCTCCCCTGAATATTTCTCCTAAGAGAGTTGGTCCATGACTTGCAGCTCTTTCAGCTGCAATCCATCATTGCTATACTAAAACCCTATTGATATAATAATAATGTGTGGAGATGAGGTAGTATTCTATAACCTTCAGATTACATCTCCTAGTGGGCTTATGATTCTGGAATGTGACCTTCACAAATATTTCTTCCAGCCCCCTAATCCTTTTCCTGGCCATAGCATTTCCAATATATTTCCTCCAAGGCCTGATCACTATTACCTATGGTTACTGTTCCCGGGTGTGTGTTTGTTTGTTTTTCCCTTAGGTAAAATAGGAAGACTAGGGAGAGGTGGAATAGGAGGAATGCCCTTCCCCCAGCTGGGATAAGGCTCAGGCAAAGTGTTTCCCCTGGAGGATATTATGGAGAATGCTCTGGGTATATTTCACAATTATGCTTTTCCTACCATGGACAGATTCACAGGGGATTTTTCTCTGATCTTCACCTTGAGAACCTGATGAGGTTCTTAAGATAAAGCCCATATAAAGAGTGGGTCCATAGTTTCTTATTCTCAAGCTAGTCTGCCCTCAGCTTTTAGAAATTTGTCAAAATTAACATTGAAGTGTTCTTACCAGTTTATGGCTCCAGTAGCTTCTGTTCCAAAGAGGCAGATCTCAACAGTATTTTCTGTATCCTGCTTTCTCTTTAGATTTTGTGGTGGCAGAAGTAGAAAGACTCCTGGCGAGACAACGTGGAGGAGATTCGGTATCAGAAGGATAACTGGGGAAAGGGGGGGGGAACCCTTTAAAATATGTTTATCTTAGGTAATTCTCTCACTCCTACTTCCCAAATCTGGCCATTCCCAAGATGAGAGTTAATTAATAGTCTACACAAATAAAAATTAAAAAAAACAGCTATAACACTAATTAACATCTTCGTAGCAATAGTCCGTCCAGTTCTGTGCATGTATAAATCAAGACATCAATGTCTCTGCAGCTATGGAACCTCACATTGGAAACTTGTAATTATTTTGCTGTCTAAACAGAACTGAAATGCACAGAAATGGTGGCTTCTGAAAGCCTCTTTATCTAAGACAGTGTCCAAAAGTCCAATACCATGCTTTCTGATAGACGAATGATGAATCTCAGCTCCATCAGAAGACTGGAGAGAGTAGTGAAGTAACAACCTCTGACATACAGGTAGACTAGCCTGTATGGCAGAAATGTCAGTCCCTGAGCTAGTATGGTGGTTCCTTCACCTCACCCCTGACCCCTTTCAATCACAGGAAACTAAATCTATACCTTTTCAAAAGGTGGACAGACTGCATTTTGCTGTGCTTTGCTGGTTGACAGGCATGACTTGTTAAAACAGCTCTCAGTGGGCAAAGCCATTAGGTGGTTGTAATTCTTAGGGAAGGGAATTGTGCCGGCGAAGGAATTACTGTGCTGCCATCAACAAAATGGCCTCCCAGCCGAGCACTCGGCCCCAGAGTCCCTCCTGCTGTCTGGGGGGCCGTTCCCAAAGGGCTGGTTGAAGGGACCCAAGAGCCCACTGTTCTGACGGTTAGTTCTGTGTTCCACTGCAGCAATTTTAAAATATAAAGACAACTCAAAAGGAAAAGCTTTTAGAGCAAATCAGCCTCAGCACCAAAATTGCCTCAGGGAATTTTAGTCTCTTCAGTACTTTGGATCTAAGATTAAGGGACTGGCAGATTCAGTCTGGTGAAAGTCCTGGTTCACAGATGCCCTTTTTCTTGCTATGTCCTCACATGATAGACAGAGCAAGGGAGCTATCTGAGGCCTGTTTTATTTTATTGATTTTTAAATTTTATTGAATTTATTGGGGTGACACTGGTTAACAAAATCATATATATGTTTCAGGTGCACAATTTTATGACACATCATCTGTACACTGTATTGTGTGTTCAACCCCAAGCCAAGTCTGCATCCCTCACCATTTTCTCCCTGGTTCTTCTCTCCTCCCCATACCTTGCTTCCTTGGGCCTATTTCATAAAGGCACTCCCATCTATGCGGGCTCTGTCTTCATGACCTAATTATCTCCCAAAGGCCCCACCAAATATCTTCACCTTGGGGATTAGGATTTCAAAATGTGAATTTTGGAGGGAAACATTTAGTCTACAGCAGTGCTTGCCTATTGCTGAAAGAACATTTATCCAAACATTGGGACATGACAAAGCGAAGATGATTTTAGCTTTATTCAATTTGCTTAGATGTAATTTCAGAATTATCTAAAATAAATGAATGACCATGAACTCTCCAGGCAAGGACTAAGTCTTATTTTCCTTTGCAACAGCAGCATCCAGCCTGGCCCTGGGTAAGGAGGGCATTCAGGAGATGATTGTTGACCCAGAGAATGGCCTGCAATTTCCAATGATCAAGACTCAGATGGCACATTCCCCAGTGTCCCTGTGGTTCGAGCCAAGTGGTGTACAATATCTTCATTTATTTTACTGGCTGGTTTATTTAAGTGTGCTATGCAGACTGTGGTCTGATCCAGGTTTAAGCAGATGAGAAAATTCTTACCAGCATGTGAGAGTCTGACTGGGTTGAATCATGACAAGACTCTGGTTGGTATCCCGAGTTTTAGATGCTTTGCCATTCACACTGCTGCGACTGTTTAATTCTGCTGAGATATGTTAGATGTTCTGAAGAAAGGGGGATTGCCCTGGACTAATAGGAATGTTAATGGGTTTTGTCACATTGTTGACTTTCTTAAATCATACTACTAGGTATAGAATATTATTTAGAAATTGTTAAAATACATAATTTTGGTCTATTGATTTTATATTATCCATACCCATAATTTGTATTATGGATTTGCTTTGTTCATGTGCAGGCTCTTTAGACCTTGGGAATGGCAATGAACAAAGTGTTAGAGGTGCACTTGCTGGTATATGAAGGGCTTTGAAATGTAGCTCTGGCTTCAACAGATAAGCCAGTCAATTTAAGTCGTATTGCTGGTAAATGAATTCACTTTTTAATACAGCTTTAATTTCAGCCTACTTAGAAAGGGGCAGGGATGATAGAGTGACATTTAAAGTCTTCGCAATTTCTTTTGGGGACATGATTTTCCAGATTTGGGTTGGGAGGCAGCACATGATGATCTATTACAGTCATTGCTTCAGGATTAAAATAGAATCTCAGTCATTTGCATCAATCCCATACTTTCTCCTTCCCAAGTCAGATTTTACCCGGTGTCCTCTTATATCTAATTTCTCTGAGCTGTTACAAAGCCATTTGTTTTTAAACCTTACTGACTTATGAACCACAAAGAAGAATGTGCAAATAATGTGTATAGCTCAGTTAACGCCAAGTGAGTACACTCATTACCCAAGTCAAAAAAACACAGAACTTTGCCAATTACCACATGAGCCCTTCATTCCCCCACCAATCACTTCCCCCTTTCTCCTCCCCAAATATTACCATTACCTGACTTCTAACAACATAGAACAATTTTGTGTGATTTTTAATATAAATGTGTTCATTCAAGTGGCTGTATGTCATTCATTTGATTGCTCAATAATATTCACCTATTGGTAGACATTAGGATTATTTCCAGTTTGGGGACATTATGAATCTTCCTGCTATGGACAATTCTGTTCAGGTCTTTTGAGACTATATGTAATTTTTTGTTGGGCATATATTTAGCAGTGGAATTATGGGATCATATAGTATGTTTTCATTCAACATTACTATATGATGCCAGTTTTCCAAAGTGGTCACAGCCCTTTATATTTTGCTAGTAATGTATAAGAACATAGTGCCACATTCTTGCTCAGGCTTGGTCTTGTCCATTTTTTTTATTTTAGCTATTTCATTATAAATTTAATTTGTATTTTCAGAATTACTAAGATGGTTGAACTCCTTATAATATGTTGATTGGCCACTTGTTGGTCGAATACCCATTTTTATTGGATTGTTGGCCCAATCCATTGTTTTATAGTATTCTTTATGTTCTGCCCATAAGTTATATGTGTTGCATGTAAGTTGTCTCACTCTGTGGCTTTCCTTTTCACTCTCTTAGTAATCCTTCCTGGTAAATCAAAGTTCTTACTTTTAATGTTCAGTTTACCAGTATTTCCACTTACTATTGTTGTTGTTGCATCTTGTTAAAGAAATCTTTGCTTATCCAAAATTAAGAAAATATTTGCCGATCTTAGTTTCTAAAAGCTACATTGTTTTACCAGTTTACTTTTAGATCTATGACCTACCTACCTGGAATTAATTTGAGAGTGTGATTTAAGATCAGATTTTGTGAGCCTTATCAGGCTTTGGAAGTCCCATAGCTAAACAGGAGTTTGATTTCTATAACTTATTTTATACCTCCTAAAAGAGCTATTTTAGAGATATTTAGAGGAATTTTAAAATCAGATATGACATTAATGAAAATAAAAATAGAAGGAGCATGTTCGCTAGTCTGTGGGTATCTACCGCTTGACCCTCCAATTCCTTCTCTGTGTGTTGCAGTCCTGCTCTAGGCTCTGGGAGGCCGAACTGCATAGTCTTTATGAAAGGGCTCCTCAACATTTGGATTCCAGTCAACACAACAAATGTAGAGCACTAAGAGGGGAGATAAGAGAGTGAAGGTCTATAAGGGTGGAGTATTATTTTCCCAGCTCCCTCTCATCCAGGTCTCTTCCTTCTGTTAAAGACCACACACGGCTCCTACTGGTCACCCTTCTCAAGGGTTTACTCCCTCCCCTTGAACTTCAAGCAAAAAGGTAGCAACTGCTTCGTGTTCTTCTGGTCCAGAGGTACTCCACCATCCTTTGCTGGTTGTCCCAAACGTTGACTACACCTTTGTAAATTGTTCCTTTATACTCAGTTATCCAATTTGAATATACTATCTGGTCCCTGCTGGAACCAGACACAGGGATGGTATTCCTAAAACTTCTTTACCCACTGAGAATTTAACTCTCCATCACTTTTCAACTCCTAGTCCTCGATATCCATGTTTTCCACCACAAGATCATCTCTGAGTCTACGCCACCAAGAGAATCAGTGATGCTGCATTTCTTAAATGAGAGCTCCACTAGTTTCTGGGATTTTCTTATAAGCTGCTGATGCCCATTTTGCAAAATTTGTCACAGACCATGACAATTATATCACAACAGCTGTTTGGCCAATAACAAGCTGCTTTCTGATTTCAAAGATATTAAAATTTTAAATATGTATCTTATAATCCATGAAACACTAATTATAATTGTGATGATAACTACAAAAAATACTAGGATACTTACAGATAACATTACCTCCTTGAATGCTAATGATAATCCTCTGTGGCAGATATTATTTTCCCCTCTTTACAAATGGGGGACCTAGAGCCCCACAATGTTAAGTATTTTGCTCAGGATCACACATCTAAGGAGTGACAGAGCTGGGATCCAAAATCAAGTGTGTCTAATGTCAAAACCATAGTCTGAACCACTTGCTATGGCTATGCAGGCGCCTAGAGAAGATGAGAGAGCTTAGTGCATTCCCTCTGTTTCCTTCCAAAAACTGGCAACGACTCCCACCCTAATTCTAGGTCTTTGTTTTATTGGCTCTGCCATCTGCCCCCCAAACAAGCTATCTATAAGAATCTATAAGAATAAAGACTGATTGGCACTGTTGCCTCCCATCACATGGCAGCTCTCACAGACCTTTCACCCCATGGCTGATATCCCTCACATGGGCTCAGGCATGTGGCTGTCACCCAGTATGCCCTCGGTATTTCCAAATTCCATAGAGACAAAGCTTTGTTTCAAACAGCCCGCAGTGAACCAACTGTCTACCATGAGAATAGGGAGCAATCAGGCTGGAGAAAGACACAGTAAGGCTCCAAATATGAATAACCAGCATCAGCCACACACATAATGTCTCTGAGCCACACACAGAGGAGGTTCTGCTTCAGGAGCCGCAGTACAGGTTCTGAGGAGGTGGTTAAGTACCACTGAACAGCATGAGTACATTTTCCCCATCACTGATGCTACTCAAGCATCACACTTAAAAACTGTTCTAGTCTTGGCCCTTCTCAGGTCCCCTTGAAGGTCTCTTTGATATCTCTCTCCTCAGAGATGTACCACAGCACTACTCAGTCAGGGCCATGGATCAGCAGCACCAGCATCTCCTGGGAGTTTGGTAAAATGCATATTCTGTAGCTGATCCCATATCTGCTTAGTCACAAACTCAAAGGTCTGGCAACCTTTGTTTTAACAAACCTCGGGTGTTCCTTGTGCATCTGTATACAGTATATATATTTTTTTAATTCGAGGGTTTATCATGGTCTCATTGCACTGGGACTTATTTCGTGAATTAAAAAGTAAAAAAATACAGTAAGTCCTCACTTAGCATTATTAATTGATTCTGTGAATTTAACCCAAACAACATAATAACAAAACCAATTTTACCATAGGCTAATTGATATAAATAAGATTTACGTTCTTATGGTATCTTATCTGTTATAATACAACAATGTTGAATGAAATGTTATTCAAGGATCTGTTGTACTACATGTTTATTTTTATACATCAATTTTTACAAGATGTTTAAAATTCATCATTTTTCTCCTCTCCAGTTTTAATCTTCAGAGGTAACCAAGGCTAGTAGTGTAACAGAATCCATTCACACCAATCCATGTTTATCCACAAATTCACAAACATATACTCTCCTGTATGGATTCTCAACCCTTTATCACCGCTTTTTGTTGTGGTGGTGGTCCTTGTCACAAAAATTAGTTTAAATCCCAATACACACACTGCTTTAAAACCTGCCCTTTTCACTTACTAGATCATGGATATCCCTCCAGATAAATACATGTAGTTCTATTTTTTTCTTTAGAATCTGTAAGCTATTCCAAAGCATGAATGCTCCCTATTTTATGCAATCATTTTCACTCGATAGACATTCAGTATATTTTCAGTTTTTCACAGAGGCTAAATCAGAGGGCTCCCACTGTGAGAATAATTTCGGCCTTGGATCTAGTCATAGGCTGAAATTGAAGCTGTACAGGCAAATGTATGAGAGTATCCCTGTGCATAAAGAAGGGCCTGTAAAGATAGCCTGAGCTACTCAAGCCACCTCCTCTGTTTTCAAGGGTTCAATACGCACTTGTTAACTGCCTTTTCTGTGCCAGGCATTGCTGGGGATGCAGCGGTAGACAAGATTTGATGCTCACAGATCTCACCCCTGGGGGGTAACACAGAGGTGCAGGTGGCGATTATAATGCAGTGTGATATACGTCAACAGAGTTGTCAGGTTCTTGGGGGAGATGCCAAGTAATCGATAACCCACCAACTGAGTAGGAGTGAGTCGGATAAAGGAAGAGGAGTATTCAAAATAGAGAGCAGCATGATGAGTTTGCAGGAATTTCAAGGAGGGTGAGAGAAGGATAAAACTAGAGGCACAGAATCCTAGTCATGAAGCCACTTGAAAGTGTCAACATTTTCCTGAAAAAGTGCAAGACATTTTTGCTGTAACAGAAGCATATCTGTCTCTGATATATAAGAACCTCTCATTAGAAATTGGAGGAACTGAATTAGGCAGAAAACTGAGGCAGGAAAGAGACTTGGACACATAAAGTTTATACCAGATCTTAATAAGGTTCATTCAGTAAGCCCAGACATAGAGCATCCTACTCAAGACCGTGGATTTAGTTCATACCCTGGGTGAAATCTATGTTGTGTCCATTGATTCTCATTGAAAACTCAAAATCTGCAATATAGAAAAAGTACTTCCAACCAATATTTTCTGAGTACCAACTGGGTGTTAGATTCCAGGAATATAACCAGGTGCAGGTTTTTATTAACCATAGTCTATGGGAAGATGAATCTCATAAGGACAGACTCCATGTTGTGAGGACCTGTGCCACATGTAAGCCTGTGTTTGGGGAAGATGAAAAAGAAGTGAGAACTGCCTGTCTGTGAGGAGCTTCATAAATGAGAGAGAGAAGAGGAGGTTGTAGCAGCAGCCATAAATGAGAGAAGGTAAGACAGATCTCCAGGAAGTCTCTTGTTAAACCTTTATGCCACCACTTTAAGGACAGCCACAGTAAATTCTCTGTTATTTCTCTGTTAATTAGATCAGTATTTATTTGCACGGGAAATTGCACTGAGCACAGGCCAGGAAGATGACAGTCACGTTTCAGTTACACATCTATCGTCTTGTTGAATCCCAGCAGGAAATCTTTTCAGCAGCCTTAAGGCTAAGTGCCCTGTCCCGGGGCAGGAAGCCATGCAAGAGGATAATTACATTTAGACACCAAGGGGTGTTCTGCCACATCATCGTACTGTCTCCCATCCCTGTGATTGCATCAGCACGTGAGTGTCTGCCCCCGGCCCCAGAGGGGTCTGTGACATGACCTTGTTTCCGTAACAACCCACAAGACAGTTACGCCGCTGCCCCCTCCCCGCCCCACCTCTCTCTCTTGAGAAAAGTGAGCCTCGGGGATCCCTAATTCCATGCTGCACTTCTCAGAGGTTTGAGTGCAACTTCTGAGAGGATCATTCTTTCTTATATTTGGCTAATATGTGCTCACTATAAAGCATGCAATCAATATAGATTAGTAAGTGCACCTCCACCTGCCACTTACTCTCAGAGGTAACCAATTTGCTGTCTATTTTTCCAGAATTGTTTCTACACACACACACAATACATTATTTACAGCAAATAAAAGATTTTACTATACACTCCATAAGGTAATTGCTTTTTTTTGAAATGCAACGTATGAAGGATATCTTTCCATGTTAGCACATGTAGAACCACCTTATTCTTTTTAACGGCTGGACATACTATAGATGTACTGAAATTTAATGAATCCTCTGTTAATAAAATATAACTTATTTCCAACCTTATACACAGGTCTATAGAGACACAGACATAACACTGTATATAGTACAATCTACTCTGTGGGTTAAGTTCCTGGTAATGCAATAAATGGTCAATAAGAATGTGTTTAAAAACCTTTGCCTTGCCCAAACTGGGTTTTCCAATTATTTTAATTTGTGTCTTTCTTAGAGGAAGGCCTTTCTCACGCAAATGTTACGATAAATTTTCTTATATTTTCTACTACAGAGTTGTTGTTTTTTACTGCTAATGGTTTTCTGATCCAGAGGTCAGCAAATTACTGCTAATCCAGCCTGCGGCCTGTTTCTGTGAGGTAAGTTTCACTGAGACACAGCCACACCTATCGTTTGCACATTGCTGATAACCACTTTTGCACTGCAGTGGCAGAGCTGAGTATTTGTGACAGAAATTGTACGTCCTAGAGAGCTGGAAATATTCATATTCTGGCCCACTTTTTGTTTGTTGTTGTGAGGCAGAAACCTAACTTTATCTTATCAACTGACATACAGCCATTCAATAAACGGTTCATCTTTCCTTACTGACATGAAATGTCATCTTTGTCATATAACAAATCCCCATACCACCCTGGACTGGGGTTCCTTCAGGCTCTATTCTACACCACTGACTTTTCCCAGCATAAATACCATACTTCTTTTTTTTAGTTCTGTACACTTTTTTCAATAGTTTTATAGTGTAAGTTTTGTTTTTTTCATGTTTGTTAGGGAAAGGCCTTACTTGTCCTTTGTCAAAAACATGTTTTGTATTCATTTTTTGTTTTCTCTTTAAGATAAATTTCAGAATCTGCTTGTAAATATCCCAATGGGGTTTATAATCAGTAATTCATTGACTTTAGTTTGGGAGAGAATTGAAATCTTTTCAGTGTTCTATGGCAGTGACTATTTCCTCATGGCCTCGCTCACATTAAATATTATAATCTTTTCACCTTTGACAATTGATAGATACTAATGGTGTTTTATTCTAATAATTAATAAGAGACCACTGGCCTGTGCTGCTCAGTGGTTGACACATCAGCCCACTTATCAGAGAGTCACAGATTTGATTCTTAGTCAAGGGCATGTACGTACCTGGGTTGCAGGTTCTCTCCTTGCCCCCTGGTTGGGGTGTGTGCATGTGCTGCAGACAACCAGCTGATGTGTCTCTCTCACATGATATCTCTCTCTCTCTCCCTTTCCCCCTCCCTCCCACTCTCTCTGAAAAGCAATGGAAAAAAATATCTTCTTCTGATGATTAACAACAACAAATAGTAGATAAAGTAGGTGTTTGTGTTTATTGCTAATTTTCCTCAGCTTTTTTAAAAACCATGTGTTAAGATGAGGCATTGCTCTGTCATTAGTTGATAGATGTGAAAGAGGAATTTGATTACATCGCTGGCAGGGCACATTCCTATGCAGCAGAAACAATTTTAACAATTAGCCAATTGAAATACACTGAGCCCTAAAAATAAGATCTTTAGCAAACATCCTCTCTATTGACTCAACATTTGCTGCTCCAAAAGGCTCCATTATTTCCCAAATTAATTTCTAATCAACTACAGGCCGTGTGAACAAGAACAGATAATTCTCCTCCTTCTGCACGCAGGAGAGCAGAGAATAGCCGTATCTGGCTCTCTCCCCCTCATAATAATCAGCCTGCCTCCGGGCTCCCTTGTTGCTCACCCACCAGCCCCAGTCCGGCTGGAGGGTCTCAGCTGGATTCCCTGATCAGCCTCTGGGCTTGAGATTTAGAAGTAGGGGGTTCCTTGGGGAGTGTTCTTGTGACTAGACAGAGGGGGAAACGGACCGGCCATCCAGTCGCTGAAAAGGCCTCCACTAGTCCTAGAGCTCTGGAGCTAGAAAGGCCCTTCAAAATTGTGCCCAATTAGAGCAAGGGGCTGGATATTTCTATATCTGCCCTGAGTCATATGGGTGGGGATGCACCCAGAGAGGGGACATGACCACGGGCTGAAGAGTGAGGCTAGTTCCCACTGAGAGCCTCGCTGAGCACCATCATCCGCCCGGATGCCCAGCACCCAGGAATCGAGTGCCTTGACCTGATGTGGCATTGGTTGGCCCGGCACGGGCACAGCATCCACCACAGGGCATTCTCGACCTTTCCTCAAATTCCCACTTTCCTCTGAGCGGGAACTCCAATAACCTTCAAGTGCATCGCTCAGCTTTAGCATTTGACCTTTTACACAAAACTGTCATGCCACACATAGGTTACATTCCATTTCTTCCAAGCACATCACCAGAATTCACAAGGCAAATATGAGGGAACAATGGCTGCAGGATTATGTTTTTACCACAACCACAAAAACGTATTATTCAAATAAATGATAGAAAAAAGTATTCACATTTTTGAAAAAGAAAACCTTATACAGTTGGTGAACTAGCATTCTGTCATCTCCGTGTACCACTTTTTGACATATAGTATATGCAAAAGTTAGAGTACAAGGACATTTTGCAATAAGTCAAATAATGAATAACAAAATCATCTGGTCTTCAATAATGGCATCGATAACTGCGGTTATCGTTTGTATAGTGCTTCAGTGTTCACAAGGTACCTTCATATCATCAACTTGCTGAACTTATGAGAAGCAGGAATTATTGCACATCTGAGGCTTAGAGGTGAGGTAATCCATGCGTCAGTCCAGATCCTGCAATAGCCATGGAGGCTACCAGTCTGCTCATCTCTAAACTCTTCTCCTTCCCCTCCCTTATCCTCTCCTCCCAGCTTCGGACCACCCTCACCCAGTCCAGGCTCCATGCTCATTCTCTGCTGATACACTCTAAGCTCCTCCACTCCCCAACCAAGATTCTCTCTTCTTAGGAAAGACTTGTGCCCTGCTTCATCTTTTCTACTTGTCTTTAGTAAAACCTGCTCTCAGCCACCCAGTGTGGCTCGGTGGGTGAGTGTCAAACTATGAACCAAGAGGCCACGTTTAATTCCTGGTCAGGGCACATGCCTGGTTTGTGGCTTTATCCCAGTAGGGAGCATGCAAGAGGCAACCGAGCAATGAAGCAATGATTCTCTCTCACCAGTGATGTTTCTCTCTCTCTCCCTCTCCCTTCCTCTTTGAAATCAATACACACACACACACACACACACACACACACACGTATATATGTATTTATTATCTCCAGGTATATATTAATCTGCATCTCAACAAATAGGATCACGTTGTGTTGGAATATGGAACAGGCTAATGAGAAAGACATTTTGGAGACAGATGATCCTTCCAACTGCCTGCTCCCATCCTATTTATATTATTTTACTGCTTGATCGATGAGGCATCAGTCATGTAGAGCACTGGACTTGGAGTCAAAAGAAGAGTTGAGCCCCTGTGCTTGGGCAAATATTTGGAGGCTTTCACTTGGCGAGGTGGCTGGGGAAACCAATGGCACAAAAATCTCAGTATTTCTGAGATTTCGAGATAGGAGATTCCTTGGGGAGTGTTCTTGTGGCTAGACAGAGGAGGAAACGTACCAGCCATCCAGTCACAATTCTGTCAAAGCTTTGTGGCTAAAGGAACTTCTAGTTGGACATGGTCAACTGGTGATGCCATGAGCTCATTGCCCCCTGGGCCTTCCACCACCAGTCACCAGGGTCCCAAGGGGTATCCCTGGCACATGTGATGTGCTCAGCAGAACTGAACTCCGCCATCAGCTGATATTGGAGACTGGCTCTTCCCTGTGTGCATAGCTGTCATTACATGTTTTGCTTTGGTTTGTCCTAGACTATGTGACAGGGACAATATCATTGAAATACCTCCTGACGCATTTATCCTCTTAGTAGTTTATTTTTTAATGCAATCCTTTCTGCCATTAATGGTGTTTTATGGCCCTAGAGAAGGGGATGGTAAAAAATATATTTAGACAGATAGGACATAGTGGTGTCAGATAGGAAGGGCAAGTAGAGGATCTTTTGCCATATAGATGAGGTTCAGATATAGCGTTCAGACACTGCTGCTCTTTGGGATTAACTCACTGTGAATGGGGGGAAGAGCGTCAGACTATAGAAAGCCCAGAAAGAATGAGGGGGTTGGTAGGACGTCTTTTTCCAGTACAATTGACCAAAAGTGAAAGACAAGTGGTAATATAAAATTTTTAGGGGAGAGGGTGGTAAGAGAAGCCCCATTATTTGCCAATGCTTTGAGTATAGCAGGGAAGGAATCTACAAGTTCTCAGGCCACAGAGAAGGCAGCTAAGCATGCTGATTGGGACGCAAGTGCTAAGGTGAAGGGCAGAGTTTTCTGCAAGCAGAGGGCTGAGAGTGGACTGAGCTGCCGGATGAACAGAATTCACAGCCGGATGAACAGAATTACGTGGATCAGCAGCCCAGCAACAAGAAAGCGAAGGCTCTGTGAGAGGCGAGCCACCACCCTTGGACGCCCCTGAGAGAAGAGATCACAAGGTTCTCACTTTGTGCACACATAGAACACCTGCGTGGATGGAGTGAATGAGGAGTCACTGCTGCCCAGGCACCAGTGGAAATAAATTTGGGGGCAAGGAAAAGTCCCCAGAGAAGGATGGCACTCGAGCCAAGAGTCTTCACTCCAACACCACGCTTCTCTTTGCACTAAGACTGTATCTTGGAAGGAGGAAAGGGAATCTCTGAAGGATAAAAACAATCCACGTACGGAGTTCAAAATTTAAATTGATTATCTAGCTAAAGCGAGGCAGAGGCAATTGAGTTATGTTTTTAATTGGCAAGTTGAACTCACCTCACCATCAATGACCATGACACATGGCAAAGAAACTTAGTTCCAACAGGACAGAATAAAGAAATCTCCGCCTGCGCCACTTTAAAAAAAAAAATCTGAAACATAGTCCATGCCACAAAGAAATTTCTTTTTTGACGAGAAAAGCAGCCCACCTTCAGCATTCTGGCAAATTCCAATCTTATGAAACAATGTTAACAAGGCAGATGACCACTTTTTTTTTCTAAATATTTTATTGACTTTTTACAGAGAGTAAGGGAGAGGGATAGAAAGTCAGAAACGTGGATGAGAAAGAACCATCGATCAGCTGCCTCCTGCACACCTACCACTTGGGGATGTGCCCGCAACTAAGTCACATGCCCTTGACCAGAATGAAACCTGGGACCTTTCAGTCCGCAGGCCAACGCTCTATCCACTGCGCCAGACCAATCAGGGCAGATGACCACTTTTAAGTCTCCGTTACAAGAAGTTTCTCTATTGCAACTTCATTGCACTCCTTCAATGTAATTAACTGTTCAGCCGTTTGTAATGAAAAACCAGCAACCAGGTCTGCTAGGGACTGATACTGGGAACAAGATTTGACAATTGCCAACAAGTTAACGATTTCTAAAGTCCCTTCTACTGCTTCAGCCTGTGGAATTCTGACATGAGTTCTGTCCATGTGAAGGAATGGCCAGGGGAGCGGCTGTCTTTCCCACTTACTGCCTCCCTGCACCCACTCACAGCTGAAATGTGGGAATAAAAGCTACATCAAGGAGAAATGTTCTGCAGTTATATACGGGTTTCTACAAGACGCCATTATTCTTTGAAAGATCAGATTCAACAAATGTTTAAAGCAATGACCCTATTAGATTTTCTGAGTGCAATGGCAGCCAACTGTGTGGAGGGAACCCAGAATCTGAGAGCTGGTACTGTCAATCATCAAGGTGCTGGGTGCTGTGAGTGGCAACAAGTCAGGGTATGCATTTTCATTCATTTTTTGCCTTTAAGTACTCCAGATTTCTAAAGGCCACTTTGGTTATGCATCTAAATTAGCTGCTGAAATCCCTTTTTGTCAAGTCATCTCTAATGAAGAATCAACCTGACAACATACATACCTATTCTCTTTCTCTTGGTGAAGGGAGGGAACTACAATTTATCGAGCACTTATTATCTTTCTGGTATTTTGCCAAGTATTTTATGCAGTAGAAGTGTCTATTCTTTCATTTAATTTTAACAATTAAGCAAGATTGATTTTATTACTCATTTTTTTAAGAAGCTGAAATTAGAGGAGAGATTGCAATTAGCTTACTCAGGAAGTAAAATATGGAATAAGAATTAGCTCCAGTGTACCTATTGTTCCTTTATAGTAGGAGCTGACTTTCTTTACTATATTGTGGTTTTCTTAACTACTTGTGGAGTAAATTCATGTGCATCTTCCTTTCTGTCTGATGGCAGCCTTTCTGATCACTAGGCTAAATATACTAGTACTAGAGGCCCAGTGCATGAAATTCGTGCATGGGGGGCAGGTGATGTCCCTCAGCCCAGCCTGCACCCTCTCCAATTTGGGACTCCTTGAGAGCAGCCGGCTATCCCTCTCACAATCCAGGACTGCTGGCTCCCAATTGCTCACCTGCCTGCCTCCGATTGCGCCTAACCGCTTCTGCCTGCCAGCCTGATCACCCCCTAACCACTCCCCTGCCAGCCTGATTGATGCCTAACTGCTCCCCTGCCAGCCTGTTTTCCCCTAACTGCTCTCCCCTGCAGGTCTGGGTCCCCCCTACCTGCCCTTCCCTGCAGGCCCAGTCGCCCCCAACTTCCCTCCTCTGCCAGCCTGGTCACCCCTAACTGCCCTCTCCTGCAGGCTTGATCACCCCAACTGTCCTCCCTTGCAGGCCTGGTCCCTCCCAACTGCCATCCCCTGCTGGCCATCTTGTGGCAGCCATCTTGTGTCCACATGAGGGCATCCATCTTTGACCACATGGGGGCAGCAATCTTGTGTGTTGCAGTGACGGTCAATTTGCATATTACTCTTTTGTTATATAGGATAGAGGCCTGGTGCATAGGTGGGGGCCAGCTGGTTTGTCCTAAACGGTGTCCTGGATCAGGGTAGTGGTTCACTTGGGGCATGGGGCAGACTGGGCAAGGGGCCTGTGGTGGTTTGAAGGCTGGCCACACCCCCCAGTGACCCAAGCATAGGCCCTGATATCTGGGATTTATTTATCTTCTACAATTGAAACTTTGTAGCCTTGAGTAGAGGCCTAGGCTGGCCAGGGTATATGGAAAGCTTGGCTTCCTTTACTACCGGGGAAACCCAAAACTCCTGCTTGCTTTGTGGCCACAGCCATCTTGGTTGGGTTAACTTGCAAACTCGCTCCTGATTGGCTGGTGGGCATGGCTTGTGGGTGTAGCGAAGTGATGGTTAATTTGCATATTACTCTTTTATTAGATAGGATACATATATTTTTTTATTTTATTGACTTCAGAGAGGAAGGGAGAGGGAGAGAAAAACATCAGCGATGAGAGAAAATCACTGATGAGCTGCCTTCTGCATGCCCCACACTGGGGATCAAGCCCCCAACCCAGCATGTGTCCTGACTAGGAATCAAATCATGACCTTCTGGTTCACAGGTCAATGGTCTTCTACTGAGCCATGCCAGCCAGGTTCTAGGCAAAATATATTTTTCCAGTCTCTCACTTATTTACCAAGGGATTACTGCACTTTGTGCACACACAGAACATAGCAATGAGCAGAGAATTAGCATCTGTGAGATTCAGTTCAGTGAAAATCAAGTACAATGAAAACACTCTATAGAAATCTATAATAATAAAAGGGTAATATGCAAATGGACCTAACTGCCAAACAGCAGAACGACCATCCGGATGACCATGCTCTGACACTCACTGGTGCTAGGCCAGGTGCACTGGTGAGGGGCCCAGCCATTGCTTCATGATCACCCTGCAGAGGGAGGCCCAGACCACTGGACAGCGGGCCAATCAATCATGGGCTCCACAATCACCCCAAAGAGGGAGGCCCAGGTTTGTCGGCAGCAGTGCTGCTGTGGGTGGTTGGGCCTACCTCTTTGGGGTGATCAATTGTGGGGCTCCCAGACTGAAAGAGGATGCAGGCCAGGCTAAGGGACCCCCCCACCCTGAGGTGCCTCTAGTAATAAATAAATATATATAATTTTTAAAATGCAAAACAGAGCTCACAACAAAAGGAGAAGAATTATTTAAGTACCAGAAAAGAAAAGGAAACTAAAAGGCCAGCATCTAAGGAACTGAGCTTATGCTTCCTTCTCTTGAAGACTGTATTGGCAGGAAGTCCAAGTAACCTAGGAGCGTTGGTTTCAATGCCCAGATGAAGGCTGTAGACTAGCATTTCAGCTCATCAACTGGGAAGGGGAACTGAGAGTTCAGTATAAATATAAGACCCTCAAATAGCTGCTCTTGGCAGATATAACAAATTATAAAAGGATGAAACAGAAAAAACTATGCCATTGGCTCAGCTGACCTACCTGTGCAAAGGCTCTGGATAGGGGAAAACATCACCATAGGAACCTAAAACACCAACTTAAAAATCATGTAGGTTGTATTTATTTTAATCCTATAATGCAGGAGCTACTAAGATAAGGAATTCACAGACTGGTTGGTAATTCCCGAGTCACCTGGCTGGTGCAAACATAAAACGATGCCCTCTCCATGCCTCTGTCTCTATCATAAACATAATAATTTTTTAAAATATTGCTTTTGATCTGTGATTGGTTGAATCTACAAACGTGAGACCCTGGACTGTATATTTATTAAAAAATTTTGTGCATAAGTGGATCTCAATTCAAACCCATGAAGTTCAAGGGTCAACAGTAGCCTAAACATGCTAGTTACAAGAGCTCACTATTTACATTTTTTAAATAGCTGTATTTTGTTACAAGAAATGCAACTATAACTTAATGACTCAGAAAGGTTTAAGGTAAATGGATGAAAAAATAGGTAAATAAGCTAGTAGCTGAATTACTATTAGACACACTAGACTTTTAGGCAAAATCCATATTGGAAATAAGGGAGAGGGGTCATTGCATAAATAAAAAATCAAGTCTTTTTCTGACATCAAAGTCTATCTTAACAGTTCTCTGGGCTGCCTGTCCTTTATTACCATAGTGATCATCTATAATAATAAAAGTGCAATATGCTAATTAGACCAGACAGCCAAACAACCTGCCAGGTGTCCTTCCAGACTACCTTCCAGAGGAAGCCAGGGCTGCAAGGGCCCAGGCAAGCTGCCGCAACTGCGAGGGCCAAGTCCCTTGCATGAATTTCGTGCATTGGGCCTCTAGTCCTATATAATAAAGAGCTAATGTGCGAATTAGACCAAACAGCAGAATGACTGTCCAGACGAAGTTGGGGCTGCGAGGGCCGAGTCTCTTGCATGAATTTCGTGTATCTAGTATATACACTAAACCAGTGGGTTACATTTCTACTGAAAGAAACACAGTGGCTTAAAATCCCCAAAGATATAACACAAAGAACATGGGCTATACAGTCCGTCAGACTAGGGTTGGAATTCCAGCTCCACCCCTTACCAGGTTTGTTGCCTTGTTTCCCTTTACCTCTCTGGGCCTCAGTTTCCTCCTCTGTCAAATGTGGCCAGCAATACCTGCCTCTCATAATTAGCATGAGGATTTAAAGAATTAAAAGGCCAGTTTATACTGGCTTCTCAACTAGTGTTAGCTTCCTCACACCCTATTTTTTAAACCACACACAAACAAAACCTGCAAAACATAACTTTAAAAGGCAAGTAGCTGTTTAGGATTTTGAGTTGAAATCCTTTTCTTATAAAGAATTAATTATCCATGAAATTAAATATTTAATGCATTCACAGAACCAATGTTTTTATAATGTTAGAATAGAAAAGTGACTGGTCTAGAAATTATAAGAAATTCTTAATGTCTTCACAGCTGATGTTTTTCTATCATGGGAATATTTTTAAACTACCTTTTACAATTATCCAAAGAGAACAGTGTACTGTAAGTTTAATTTGGGCAATAGCGTGCAGTTGAACATTTATATTCAGGTATATAAATGCTGATGGTTAGTTGACATGCTCACTTCTAAGTAATTTGGCTCTCAGAGTACATGGTGGGGGTGAGCAGAAATAGGCTTACAGTTGTAATGCAAATAACACAATAATGAATAACACAAGAATAAACTGTGTGTCATGTACTTACAATTGTAGAGCTATCCATCCTTGTATTTTCCCTTAAAATAAGATCATGGTGATCTGTTTCTCAAGTGGGGTGATCAGGTGTCCTGGTTTGCTTAGGACTAAAGGGTTTTTTCAAGATGTAGGACTTTCCATGTTAAACCTGAGAAAGTCCTGAGGAAATCAGGATAATTGGTCATCCTACCAGATCAACAACTCAAAACTGATTTGCTGGCATCATCACAACTGTTGGAGCCCTTCATGAGAACCTGCCCTGCCAAGTGCCCGTGTCTCCTGCTGACTGCTGGGCACAGCGCTGGGTCTCTGCCGGTCCCCTGAGTCCCAGGCGAAAGTTGCCTTGGGGTCTGTGTGCAGAAGAGAACTATCTCTTCTTTGTTACACTTTGTCAGGTAGACTCCTCACATTGTTACCCTACATGAGTGCCTTGTCTTCATGGGGAAGGTATTAGCCACCCTATCCCCTCCATGGTCCTTCACACTCATCCCAGCTCCCAGATCCATCAACTTAATCCATGCTCACTCTGAGATGACAATCAACACTCAGACTCAGACAGGGAGCCAGTCACCATTCCCCAGAATACCAGGTGAAACTTGCTTAGGGACCTGTACAGCTTTTTTTTTCTAGGAACATAACATAGTTCATAATGACCTTGAGGTCCACAAGAGCAGCCTATGGAACTGTTGCCACTCACCAAGGAACATTTCAAATGACACTCCCAACTCCCGACACACACCACTGGGAATTTTTTCAGGCCCCTTGTTCTCCCACAGCAATTACTTTGTGCTTCTATTCAAACCTCAGTCATGATCTACCTTGTATTACAGTCACTTAAGCATGTGTCTTTCTCTTTATAAAGTATTAGGTCCTTAAGAGCAGAGAAACTCTGCTCTTTGTATCAGTCTTAGAACCTAGAAGACTACCTGTCACCGAGAGATTCTTCCGTTAGTGTTTCAGAAATTGATAGCATCCTTGGGACTCTAGAAACTTATCAGAGATGAGCTGGCTCCATTTTAACTTTGTCAATAATTCAGTCTGTTAGGAAGAATGGCTATATTAAATATGTTCTGCCAACATTGCTTATTTTACATTAAAATTCACAGACCAGTTAATTTAGTGGGTTGCTATGATTTGAAAAGAATTGGCAGTGAGCAAAAAGATGTAGGAGTCAGAATAAATACAACTCAAATTATTTCAAGCAAACTTTAATTGAAAAAAAAGTCATGTGAATGATGCTATTCTCTCTAGTAGTTAATATCCACATAGTGAGATGATACTTAGTGAGAAGAAACGGTAAAATGTGATTTTTATGTTCTACTAAAAGGTTTGCATTTTAACTTTAATTTCCCTCATAATACCATCGTATAGTAGTCAAATTAATGAGTCATGTCAAATTGTAAAAAAATACACGGAACAACTCAAGTTGCAAACTTAACTTCTGAGAAAACAGAATCCTGAAATTAGGACTAGACTGGGAATTAAAGGAATCTGTGACTTTTAAGTTAATCAGTTTGTTAAAAAAGACTCATGTTCTTTAGATGTCTAAATATCAAAATAATTTTCCTGAGGACAAAAACACTTTTGCGATACATCCCAAATTAGAGTCAATACATTAGTAACATGAGGAATAATGCTAATAGGACATTCCAGTAATATGGCAATACATTAGCAATCTAACTGGTAACAACTTGCAATAACTCCAAAACGATCATTAAACTTAGAGCCAGGGAAAAATTATTAGTGAGCCAAAAGAAACTTCTGAAAATGTTGCTACCACAATAGTCAAGGTTAAAGAAAAAAGTTCCTTCTGAACTGCATCCTAAAGGTAATTACAGTGAGTGAAACTTCTGAGATGAAGGAAAGGACACTATCAACCAATAACTTTCAGGGCTCCGGGAAGGCATGGTTGAATAAACTCCTGTGATTTTGTCAAAAATTGGACCTGCACCTCCTGGAAAAATCACAACGAATCTTCTGAGGTTGTTCTGGCTCATGTGGGATCGCTTTCAGTCGTCACACTCACTCCAGACTGAACTGGCTTCCAGACTGAAGCACCTGCCATATGTCAGGCAACCAGGCAGGCATCCTCCCACACAGTGCCCATAATTGCAAGGAGTTTCAATCTCGCAACATTAGAATGAGTTCAAATTGATAGCTATTACTTGCCACATTAAAAAAATGAGCCCGGGTGACACATAAGATTAATTATATGTGATTCCATTCTGATTTTTAAAAGATTCAGTGTGATTTCACGCTGTGCTGATTTTTTAATAGGCAGAAGAAAAGGCAATCATTTAATTGTGACAATATATCATAAAGCTCCTAGCGTGAACCACAGAAGAATATTCCACCAAAATATCTTATTTAAAAGGCTGTTTTCCTTTATGATTATGGAAAAGGGTATTTGTTTCATTCTGATGATACTAGAACTGATTCCAATGTTCTGCATGGAGGAGAAGAAACATTTCCTCTTGCCTACACAGTAGTAAGTAGCCATGTAAGCATATGGTATGTATTAGAAAGAGGGAAACAATTAACTGCCATCATATTTACTTTCCTGTCATCAGAAGGGTCACAGAGTCTGCACATGGGTGTAGCTTTAGACAGGGGTATCCGTCATACTTTCACTCTTTCACTCAGCGGGAAGCACTGGGTCACAGGGTATAAATTCCAAACCAGGACTGATTTCCCCTTCTCTTGATACCTATCTGCTTCTCTGCCCTGGCCCTTATCCAGACACGGAAAGAAGCTGGAAGACATTCAGGAAGTTCAAATCTCACAGAAGAAATAGTCCCTTCCTTCCTGAATAAGGAAGTAAACTGACCTCAGTATATTTATTCTCTGAACTTGTAAATTTGTCCATAAGATCATGTTTAAGAGATCTCAGCCTGGGAAGTCTAGTGCTAATTTAGCTGAAGAATACTATTCGGGGAACTGGCGGGGAGGGGAGCCTGGTTTGTCCGTGGAGCCACGTCCACAAGAAGAGCAGGAGGTATTGATTGGGGGAAGGGGGCAGGGAAGAATGGCTGGAAGAACTGGGCTGCCTAGAGCAGCGGTCGCCAATCAGTGGTCTGGGGGGTCTGAAAGGTTGGTGACTGCTGGCCAAGAGGACTTGCTTTCATACCAAGTGGGGTTTTCCCTTTAGAACAGTAACCCAGTGCTCCAGGCCTAGCATATGGTCAAATTCAAATAACTTACAAAACACTCAAAACATGTATTGCTCTCTCTTAACTGCATGCCCTCTATCTCCTATCGTTCTTCATCTGACAACAGGTGCTCCTCCTCATTCTCCCCAGCCTGAGGTGGGGGCCCCTTCCTGGCTCCTGGAGCACCTCATGCCCACTTCTTGTGAGGTAGGGAGCAGATAGTTCTGACCCCACGATAGGGAATGACAGCTGTGAGCATGCTGGGTGTGAAGGGCCCAAGCTGCAGCCTTGGCCCATACAGGCTCTGTCTTATTCCTGTCTCCCTCAGGATATCAGGCCAGCGGCTGTTTCTTGAGGCCCCATTGCACTGTAGGTAGGATTGCTATGTCAGAAGGCAACCTGCATTCACAAGTGCCCTTCTTTTCTTCCATTTGCTGCTGCATGTGATGGGCCAGCTCTTCTCCATGTGGCTGTTTGCGTAAGTAAATTTGGCAAGGTCCCCCAGGGAACTCACTAATTCCTGTCACTCACCACCAGAATGCTGACATTTTATATGGGGGAAGGGAATATTCCAGAGTCTTGGGCCTCAGCCAGGTGCCCTGACTCAGCTTAGGGCAGCCCCGAATCTGAATCATCAGATACTTGCCCATCTGGAATTTTGTTCTCTATTTGGCAACTGATGCTCAAATCTACAGCTCCTTTGTCAGAAAACTGCAAAGGGAAGCATGATGAGTAGGATGGAAGAACCTAGCTATATCCAAACCTCTAACACTCTCGTCTTAGCACTTCTAAGAATGCACTGTAATTATCTGTCTCCCTCATTAGACAGTAAATTGCCTGAGATACTATTATTGGTCTTTATATCCCCAGCACTTAGTACAATGCCCAATATATATATAAGGTGCTCAAAAAAATGTTAAGTGAATGGACAGATGGATGAGTTAGTTTGGCCATTCTTGGACCTACTTCATCAATCCAACCCCTGGCTCCTCTGCCCCTGATCCTGTCATTTCCTACACAAGTTGCAGCTGTCCTAATTCTGAGTTTAGCCCAGCTGGTCACCTTACATAGTGTCCTCATTCCAGCTCAGTGTTCACATTCTCCATTAAGCCCTTTCCAGCTGGTTCTGCCCACACTCATCCCCCTTTCTAAATGCTTCCTGCACAGTTTAATACTTTGTTATTCTCTAATTTAAGTGTGCCAGTTATATTCTTAACTGGATTACATATGACCCGGTGTTGACTTTCTTCTTCTGTGAGACAGCATCAGGCAGGGTAGATTTGTAACTAGACAAGCTGCTGCCTGGACCCCTAACCTGAGTGAGACAGAAAGTGACGTAATTTCCCTGGGCCTCAGTGTCCTTATCTGTGAAAATTGGTGAAATAATTATCTACTTGAATGTGTCATGAAATTGTGTGAAGATTAACATAAAAATTTAATAGCATCTGCAAAAAAGTTATGAACAATTTATACTTAAGGCAGAATAGAGTTTGGGTTAGAGGAGAGCTTAATGATGCTTATGGAGTTATTTTGTTTATAGGCATCTATATATATAAAAGGCTAATATGCTAAGTGTCCATCCAATTGGTCGTTATGACGCACACTGACCACCAGGGGGCAAACACTCAACACAGGAACTGCAGAGTTGCAGTGACTTGGCAGTGATGGATCTCGGGTGATGCACCCTAAAACCAGAGAGGAGGGAGCCCAAATCCTTGCAGGGCCACACTTTTCACTTTCGGCCATGGGTTATGTTATTGGTGGGCACCATAGCCCCAAATCTGGTTTCCTGCACATTTGCTTTTGTGCTCCACACCCTGTACTACAGCAACTTTCCAGAGTGCCCTCTCACATTCTGGGACCTCTCGGGGAATGTCAAAGAGCCAGTTTTGGCCCCATCCCTGCTGGCCAGACCAAGGGACCATACCTGCCAGAGAGACCTTGCTCACTCTGCAGACATCCTTTGAGTCATGGTGTCACCCCAGGTGCGGCCAGCCAGGGAGGGACCATGGGAGGTTGGCTCCAGGACGTGTCCGGCCCATCTTGCCCAGTCCCAGCCGGCTGGCTACCCCCTAATTAATTTCCTTTCGATGTGCATGAATCCATGCACCAGTCACTAGGCTCATTAATGAAGGTGGAGTTGTTCTCACTGTCACTGAAGTGAGGATTATTATTTGCAATTACAAGTGGGTGATCTGGTGCCTTTACGCCTATTCCGGAGAGGATCAGCAGACTGAAGATGCTTGGCAACTACTACTAGGGATCCTATTGGAATGCAGTGGTGCCACTTGAGCTTGCTTCCTGGTTTATGAACAATGACCTTCTCACTGTGTCGATGTGATAGTAAGGACAAGGGAACACTCTGGAGTCCCTTTCTATATGGGTATTAATCCTATTCATGTGTGCTCATGTTCTAATCGCCTCCAAAAAGCCCACCTCAAAATACTGTCACACTGAGGATTAGGATCTCAACATATGGATATGGAGGGACACAGCATTCCATCTATAGCAAGGGATTTGTAAACCAGCACAGCGACCATCGAAAACATCATCCTTACTCACTTCCCTGCTATTGCTTACTTATAACAGTATCTTAACTTGGATTTTAATCCTAGTACAGACATGTGGACAGTTGGGCAGGATTTACTACTCTCAGTCCACAAGTGAGAACTCAGAAGTCAAGAGAAGATGAAGGTCAGAGAATCCTGAAGCCACTGATCACACCGCAGAGCTCACCGGGTGTGAAGGGTTAGTCTCTTTCTCGCTTGACAGGTAAAGAAGGGAGAGTTATAAGTACAATGTATACTGTTTAATGTTTAGCTTTTAGGCATTTAGATGTGGTTGGAAACTCCCTTTTTCTTTGATTAAAAAATTACATGTAAGAATCTAGTAACATTGATTTAAAACTAAGCTCATACAAATAGGTATATGAAGGAAGGGATTTAATAACCTTTAGCTAAATTGATTAACATACCCCATGTTGTGTGAAAACATAATCATCTGACTCAAGTGTATTTTTGTTTATGACTCAAATTCTACGAGTAGTACCCTAAGGAACTGTGTATACCTGAGCTGTCTAACATGGCAACTGCTAGAAACATATGACTATTTAAAGTTCAATAAGGTTTAAAACTCAGCTCCTTATTTCATGAACTACATTCAAGTGCTCAAAAGCCACAGGTGGCTAGTGGCTACCACATTAAACAGGGGAGACAGAAGATATGTTTCAGGAAATGCTATTAGACAGAAATCCTGTCTGTGAACAGCACAGGCCAATGAGGTTAACAAGGAGCTCATGTGCATGGCAGGAGGCATTCATCAAATTGCTCCAAACTAGCATTCCCCTGTCCAATGTTTCCAAATACTCTGTACACACACAGCTAAGTCCTGGCCATCATAAATCACCATGTCTTTACATTTTCCGTGGCCACTGATTTAATATTGGTGAAACAAGCCTTGAATTTGCTGCCTGAAGGGAGGCTGATTTCAGGAATAACTTAATGCTCAGTCACATCAGATCTTTCACTGAGGAACACACACGTTTGAATGCATGTTACTTTATTGAAACGCACATACATACAACGACAGTAGAGAGCTCTGCAGAGTGGAGCACAGGGGCCGCTTGCATGGAGAGGACAGGCAGACTCTAGCTTTACAGAATGAAATTGGGGTTGGAAAATAGGCAAAGCCCGGAGAGCAAGTTTCCTCTCCCATCACCACATAGAGCGGTCTTCCAGCCTGTCAACAGAAGAAGCAGAGCGTGTAAGAGAGGCTCCCCAGCTTCCTGGCGAGGGGGGGAGGGGGGGGGGCTGGCAAGAGTGAGATATTCTGTTCTGAACTGAAAGATGGTCAGAAACTGTGGAAAGGGCTCCCACTGGCATTCTGTGTGGAATATCAGAGCAGGAGACAGTGGTGCAATGTAGCTGAGTAGCTTTCACTCGTGGTCATGGGAGTCTTGGGCAAATCTGAGAGAGACTATTTAAAAGGCTCTGTGTTTATCAAGTTCTTTGGACCCTGCAGTATTTCTGAAGATCAAAACTACAGGAACCATAAGAAACTCTATAAGAAAGTTGTTGTTGCTCAACTCTGAATATGCTTCCTTTGTTTCCCTTCAAGGCTTTTTATGTAGTCAGACGCTATGTATTTGGCCTATAAAGAACCCTTTTTAATAAAATAGCGTTCACAGGCAACATCAAGGCTGTCGGGTTTTGTTTCCTTATAACGGCACTTGATTGTGGCTGTCAATCAGGATGCAATTAACTTTATTTCATGCCCTAACTGTGCAACTTCAGGCCACAAAACAAAGTAGGTCTGGATGGTTCTTATTCTTATCCTAAGTAGATAGAGTATAGCTTACCCAAAGCTTTTTACCATAGCAAACATCATTCTCATGTCCATGAAACATGAAAAAGCATTTATTGATTAGTATGTAAAAGCAATCCTTATGAATTTTCCATTTGTTTCCCTTGCATTTGTTATTGAAATCTGGCTGGTACCTCCAGGGACATGAGCACTGGAGCTTTATTCCAGTCCAAATGGCGGTTTCCCTCAGAGAAAACAAACCTGACATCTCTAGAACTGCACTTTCATTCTGGCTGGCCATTGCACAGGGAATGGAGGAAGGGTTGGAGGGCAGGTCATCTGCCTTATCCTCCAAGAGGAACCCCAATGAAGAGTGACTCGCCAGTCACACTCACTGAGCAAGTGTTCTAGTGCCCTCTTCTGGGGAACCTGGTTCTTGCCGTTGTCGAGCTCAGTTTAAGGCAGACAATGGATGAACCATATGCCATGCAATCTAACTAGGGGTAGAGGCAAGAAGCAGCGGATGAAAACCAAGGGGGCCAGGCTTCCTTTTAGCACAACTCCTTGTCCAGAAGCACCAGAGGGTCCTGGCCCAATGTTTGACGCTTAGATATTGGTGGGTATCTCTCCCCAAAACAGTCCACCCTCCAAGAAAGTCCCAAGGCTCCAAGCCCCTAAGAATAATACATTTTCAACATTCATTCACTGAATGCAATAAATTACTATGTGACATCAGTTGAACTAAAATATGTTAAAAAGTAAATGAGCTCCCTGTAATTTATCTACAGTTTCATGTAAAACCAGAAAGTTTGGAATAAGACTCATGAGGGACATACACTGAATGGCCAGATTATGATGATCCCTGAATGTATAATAATTTGGCCACTCAGTGTGTGTGTGTGTGTGTGTGTGTGTGTGTGTGTGTGTGTGTACTGGAGGCCCGGTGCATGAATTCATGCATGAGTGGGGTCCAGCCAGCCTGGCCAGGGGGAGGGGACATGGGCAGTTGGCCTATCTACTTGCTGGTCGAACTCCTGGTCAAGGGAACAATTTGCATATTAGCCTTTTATTATATAGGATATACACTGACTGGCCAGATTATTATGTGTTCAGAGATCATAATAACCTGGCCACACAGTATATTCTCAGATATCCAGACACTCCACATAGTACATAAAAAAACAAAGATTGCCCCAGCCAAAATTGGATGATTGGTCATTTCAATGTAGGGATGGGGACTCATTCATGCTCCCCCAATTCTAACCCAATAGAAATTACCCATAGAGTAATTTCTGCAGTAAAAGTCACATATTTAAAGTTTTCCAAGGAGCACCAAATAATTTGCAGTAGAAAATATTACCCCACAGTTTAAAGATTTACAAATGACTACATGGAAAGAAAGGTCCTTCCCACCTTATTCCCCATCCCCATTTCTCTCCAAATCCTACCTGGTCTGGAAGACTCAGTTCCAAAGCTTCCTCCCCAAGCAGCCCTCTCTGATTTCCCTCCCCTAAAGTCCCCACACTAGCCTTTCCATACCTATTTCGAGGAATATTCTCTGAGCTTTCACTCATCAAGAGGTCTGAAATCAGCATCTCAGGGCTGGATCGCTTCCCATATCTAACAAAACAAAAAAAGGAAAAATTCTTTAAAGCAAGTTTCAAATATTCATAAAAATATTTAGGAAAAAGAAGATGATCTCCCATTTGGGTTATCAAACCTAAAATGATTTTCAGTTAGTTATCTGCAGACAGTAATTTAGGTACACAAAGTGCACGTTATTACCAAAAACAGCATGCCCTGGCTGGGGGCTCAGTTGGTTGGAGCATCGTCCCATACACAAAAGGTGGCAGATTTATTTGATTCCTGGTCAGGGCACATACCCTAGTCTCAGGTTCAATCCCCAGTTGGGGGTCATGTGGGAGGCAACTGATTGATGTTTCTCTCTCACATCCATGTTTTTCTCTCTCTCTTCCTCCCTCCCTCTCTCTAAAATCGATTAAAAAGTAAAAAATTAAAAACAGCATAAATATGACTTCAAATTATATATATATAATTTTTATATACTTAAATAACATTATTTAAACCTAACCAAAATTCCAAGTTCTTATCTTTTTATACCACAAATAATACATGTGTAGCTATATTTATAACTAGGTGATAGGAAATAAAAGCACATCAAAGTATGATTTTAATGTTTCCATAATTAGTTAATTGGGTATAGTTCGAATGATACACAGCAGTTTAAATCTTAAAGAGACCAAATGATATTTACGGAACATCTCTAACAACAAAATTGGTGACTAAAGTTCTAGACCCACCTGTGTGTTTTAATCTTAGTTTTTCATTTGTAAAAACAGAATCATAACATACCTAAATCAGGCTCTTAGTGAAAATGTACTGTCACAATGCTTTGAAAGGGACAGAGTGATACACAAATGCAAGTGGTTACCACTGAAATCCACACTTTCTTACAGAGAGCAATGGAACATGGATTCTATATTTTTCTTATTGTTTGAGGTACCACAAGCTAAAAGCCTTCTCTCATGCTGTGATTTTTTTGTTTTATTTTGTTTCAAGTAGTCCTATAATTTTTATTTTATTGTTTGAAGTATTACAAATAGTAGTACATGTCTCCTTTTTTCCCAATTGACATCTCCCTCCCTTTGCCTCCCCTACATCCCTTCCGCACATGCCCTCTCCTCTCCGCTCGCCTCCAGCCCCCAGTGGCTTGCATCCATTGGTTATGCTTATATGGCATGCTATGATTTTAATCTGCCCTGTGAGAATAAAGGAATCCTACTGGTCCGTAGCAATGTTTCTGGTCTTTCTCTCCTGTTGCAGGATATGAATAGGACAGTATCTGAATGCAAGGCTATGCTTTCCTGCCAGGATGGCATACATTACTTACTCCAGGTGAATAAATGGATATCCATTCCTCCATCCCTTGCACTCTCTCATTCTCTCTCTCAAGAGTCTAATAAGTCTACAGAACTAAATTGCATTTTTTTAAAGAGGCTATTTACCCCTATTTCCAAAAGGGTTCTGGACACCAACAGCCACTTCCCCGTTCCTCTCCTCCCCGCCCCCGCCCCCAACAAATGACAGATTAGCCTGGCTGAACTGATTAGCTAAGAGATAAAACTGAGGGACAGAGCTGTCAGAAGGCATACTCTGACTGCCTATCAAACACAATTAAATCTAAGTTTGGAGGGAAATCTTCCTATTATTGCTCCTTTTCTGATACTCAAAGGAAGAAAAAAAATAAGCAGACTCCGATGTCCCCATCATTTGGGAGGTTTCCCCAAAGATTTCCTGGAGCTGTCTTATCAGACTCTAGGCTGCTGCTTATAGTTACGAATTCTGTCCATCAGTTGATTGTACTAATCTTAAAACTCTTGGGCAAACTTCACTCATTTATCTTCATCATGCTCCAGTGAATGACAGAACTAGCCGATATTTTCTTTAATTTATCAAGTAAAGAAACTGTATAATAGCAGGATTTGCACAGGACAGCACCAGATTATTCTTTTTCTCTATAATGCTTTAATTTTCAAAGGTATAGATTCTATAGAGGGGGGAAAATCCGAATGCTGGCTGCACATGAGAGAGCTTTTAAAACTGCTATGAAGTTTAAGACCCACCCTTACCCCCAGGCTCTGGCTTAACTGGTCAGGGGTGCAGCCGAACATCAGCATATTGTTTAAATTTTTCAGATGATTCCCAAGTGTCACCAGGGTGGACTGGGTTTCTCAACTGCAGCACTATGGACATCCTGGGCTGGCTAATTCTTAGTTGTAGGGGGCTGCCCCAGGCAGAGGAGGGAGTTCAGCTGCATCCCTGGCCACTGCTCACTAGGTGCCAGTAGCACCACCCCTCGTTGTGATAACAAGAAATGTCTCCAGACATTGCCACATATCATGGGAGCAAAAAGCCAGCCTGAGGCGATCTAACAAGATGTGGATCTAGTATGCTCTAGAAAAAAATAATGCAGCTTTTGGAAGCAGTGAACCAGGATACACAGCTTAAAAACATGGACTGTGTGGAAAAAGGGAGGAAAGAGAGCATTGATGACACAGTCAAACATATATTCACAAATGACACCAAAATCTTCAAAAATGCCAACATGTGCATCTGAGTGGGGGTGTGTGGTGGGAAGGCAATACACATACAGGGTGCAGATTATTGGTGCAGATTATATAACTCTGATAGTTTCTAAGGAGGAATTATATGGAGATGAGACAAAAACTCTGCTCGAGGGCCAACTCATTTCCACTGAATCTGAATCTCTTCCCATGAAACTCAAGTCCCTTCTCCTTACTTTTTTCTCATCAAAGATGTTGGAAGCCACATTGACGGCTGATGGTGGTGACAACATCCCAGGAAAGTGAGTAGGAGGGCTCAAATTTCATCCCCCCCAAAAAGATTCCATGAAATGTTCTTAGTAAAATGGAGATAATTATACTCACTCCAAAGCTCTGAGGTAAAGACTAAACAAAGTAACGCCTAGGAAAACATTTTGAAATGCTAAAGCTTTATATCATATAATGATAAAGCTTTAAGAGCAACTGTCTTTTCAAAACTAAGTTCTCCTGGGTGTTATAAATGACAAACAAAAGAACTAACAGAGGTTTTCTTGGAAAAGAACATTATCTTTTTTTATTTGTACAAGTTCCTTTCTCTGGTCTGTAAGATAGGATAAGCAACAACTAAAAGCAATTAACTTTCTGAGAAGTCTATTAGGATATAAAACACTTTTGCTTTTCACTAATTAACATTATCAGTCTTCAAGGACCATAAACCAATACTACTTAATTCTGGCATTCTCATGTATTTCTGATTCTATGTAAATTGGGATCTTTTAGAAAACTTCTCAGGAAGAAACAGCTTTTTGATGAAACATTTTAAAAAAACTTTAAGAAATAGAAATTCTCTCCACTTTGCATCCATTCCAACTATTCTGTGACTTGTAAAAGCAAAAATATGATAAAAACAAAAACAATACTTTATAAAACATAATTTAAATATATTAAATAGCATTAATACTTTTAAAGCATTGTTTTTTCTAGCTTATTAAGGTCATTTGATCTTGAGAATTAAAATAATAAAATATTGAATGATTTAGAACTAAGATGAACCAATTTTAGAAACATTTTAAATCCTAGATTATTTGTAAAATTGTATGAATCTGATTTTTTGCTTAATAGTTGACATTGAGAGTGAAAATACGGAATTTCATTTTTGCTTCCTGGGAGTTCAGAATATTTACAATTTCTTGAATTCCATGCAATCTCTGGACTCAACCTACAGTGACTAGACCAGTAAGTTTCTATCTAATAAAGCACCAAGCAGACACTTTCTTTTCAGAATTCACCTGTTATAAAATGGCCAAACTTCTGCATTTTAGATCAACAGTTTTCTGCTAAATCTCTATCTATTTGGACCAGAATTTTCAAGTAAAGGTCCGAGACACCGCACAGAAGAGAAGAAAATAGCTCGGTCTTTTCCTAAACACTGTCACTCCATTTGCTCTGGCAGACTGGAAAGTCTGGCAATGTCTCTATCAACCAGCTCTTTCCTCCTTGGGTTTTGTTGTTGTTGTTTTCTGGGCCACCCTGCCCTCTGGCTTCCCTGCAGCCCTTCTCCGGGCACTGCCCACCCTTTCACCAGGTACTTTCCCTTCCTGGTTCCAAAACAGTACCTTCCACTGTCCTAAGAACAAAAAAGGCAAGGGGGTGATGGGTAAGAGAGGATGCCAGGCGCACAGGGCTGAGAACCTGATTCTGGGGTTGGGGACTTTGTGACTAATTGCAGAGGGAAAGTACTCAGTGCCCTGCCCTAACATTCCCTGACTGCTGACAGTCCTGATTGGGTCCTGCCCTGGGATACAAGGAAGGCGAAGAAATGGCCCCTGTTCTCTCCGAAACCCCAAAAACCCTGGGTCAAGCAGGACAGGAGGCTGCTGGAGGCGGTCCCTCTCGGCCCACCCACCTCTGCCGGGTGATGAGGTTGATGTAGTTTCGCAGCGCAGCGTAGTATCTGGCCAGCTCCTCCGAAGACGCTTTCTCCCCGGGGTTCTTGGGCCTCTCCGGGTACGCCTCCGTCAGCACGCCCAGGCACACGAGCAGGGACAGGGCGAGCGTCAGGCGGGACAGCCCCAGGGGCTTACTCCCCAGCATCTGATGACACCAAAGGCGCAGGGAAAGGGGTCGGGGGTTAAGAGGACAAGTGTCACACACAACCCCCTCGCTAACATCCAGGACCCCCTAAAGGAGCTAGACCCGGAGATACAGAGGCGAGCGGAGTGCAGCCAGCACCGCCCGGTTTAGGGACAATCCGCGCGCCCCCTCCATTCCACTTGGAAACTCCGTGCGACTTCGGTCCAAGTCCCGGTAGCGGGAGGCACCCACCATTCAGACACTGAACACACAGAAGTTCCCGCTGCTGGGTACAGGGCACCCTCTTCCTATCCTGCCTCCCCAAACCCGGTCCGGAGGAAAGTTTCTTCCTGAGACTTCTGGTCTGCTGGCTGGGCACCTGGGAGACGGCTGGGACCACTCGGGGTGGCCATTTGGGGGAGAGGGGAAGAGACCTGCGCCTGGGCCAGTGGGTCTCAGGTCGGGTCCCAGGTCGGACGTGCTGCGCGTCGGGGATACAGGATTCTTCCCTCGAGGGCGCTGCCTGGCAAACCTCCCTGCAGGCTGAGACCCCCAGGAAACAGCCAGCTGGGGTTTGGGGTGGGGGTCGAGAGTCCTCCTTCCACTTTCTCCAAAAGGCAACCCAGAGGACCACCCAGCCGGGAGGCCTGGGAGAAGGGCGGCTGTGATCAGAGGGGACCAGGCGGGCAGGTGGAATCAGCGCGGCCCCCCCAGCGCCCTGGGCTCCGCAGAGGGTGGGACAGGGTCCCACACCGAACCCCTGGCCTCCCATCAAGGCCCGAGGGCACTCACGGTGACGGCGGGCGGGCAGATGCGGTGGGGCAGGGGCAGGAGAACTCTGCTGTCCGGAGCGCCTCTCCCTGGAGTGAGCGCCGGTGATGGGGTGTCTGAGCGGCTGGCAGCAGGGCTTTTATGGAGTTCCCGCAGCCACAGGAGGGGCCTCGGGCAATCACGCTCCTGTGACTCCCACCCTCAGCTTCCCTCCTGGAGGCGGCAGCGGGGGAGGAGGGTGGGACCGCTGCGGCTGGAGTGTCTGCGGGGAGCCACCCACATTGCACCCCGACTCTCCAGGCCAGGGAGCCAGGGGGGCACTCCTGGAGCCAAAGCCCAGTCCCTGCCCTCCCGCGGCACCCAAACCCATCTTCCCTTCCGCCCGGCCAGTCCTGCCCGAGACAGGGGCAGCCCAGCTCATCTCTGTCGCCCGTCACCGGGATCACCAACTCGCCTGGCACCAGGGTAGGGGCTCCTGAATTCTCTGTTCAGTGGAGCACCTCCACGACCCAAGGGGTAAGCGCACCCACACAACTCCGCTGTTGGGTCGGGGCAGACAGCGTGGTGCGCACCTTCCTCCTGCGAGAGGGTCCCAAAGGCACCCTCTCCTCTCAGGCTTTGGCCTCCCCCCCCCCGCTCCCCGCCCCCCGCTCCTTTGGGAGAGAGGATATAAGCCTTCCTTACCACAAACTCGCCCAAGGGCGGGGCCTGAGTGTGCAGACAGAAAACTCCGAGTGAGGCAGCACATGGTAAACTCACTTACTCAGTTTGCTGGGAAAGAGCCAGGTTTCAAGGGTTGAGAGACCCCTTAAAGCTCAATCAAAAGAAACATTTTGTTCCCAGGCGACAGGTAGTTAAAGGCACAGCAATCTGCCAAGGCCAGGTGGCTGGCTTCCTTGGTTGGAGCATCCTCCAGTGCAGCAAAAGGTTGCAGGTTCCACCATACACACCCTCCCCCCACACACACACACTGCGCCCCCCCCCCCATTCCCCGCAGCTGGAGACAAATGATCAATGTTTCTCTTTCTCCCTCTCTATCCCCCCCCCCTTCCTTCTCTCTAAACATATCCTCTGGAGAGGATTAAAAAAAGAACAAATAACAGCAATTTCTCTTTTATCAGCTAGCCCTTAATCTCAAATATGTTCAATTATTGTTGGTGAAGAATGTGCGTTTAGATGGAAATAAAAAGGGTAAAAAAATCACTTACTTGTGCATCATTTAAACCTGTTGGATGAGTATGAAAGATACAGAAACCACTTTTACAGGTTCACTACGTTATGTAGGGGACTGATTACCTCTTTAAACCCCCTTAATGTTCCTGGAAGTCTGAATCTTTCTTTTAAAAAAAATGGCACATTAGGATATTAAAGCATTAATTTACGTGTTATTTTAACATTAAAATGACAAGTGAGTCTGTTAAACAGACTGCTTTTGTGCCTTTTTTACTGAATTGACTTAAATATCAATGACTGTGTAGCAAGCAATCCTGTTGTGTTAGAACTTTTGAAGACCAACATCCCTTTCACTTAGCTGAGTACATCTTTTCCATACTACATGAACATGTGCCAGAAACACAAATATCAGGGCTCTTGGAGTTGTTCAGGATGCTTAAAGAGTTTTTGGTAAAGTTAGAGTAGAACACCTTTTAACATAAGAACCCCTTTCTTGATAAGGGGAAGAGCAAAGTCCACTTTTCAATAAAATAATCTTAATTCATCATCAGTTGAAACCCAGACTTGGAAGTATAAACCACCCCTCTGTTCTTTCCATATCATTTATGTTATGGAATTGTTAACTGATATGTAACCTGTGAAAGACTTCCAAAAACTAAATTCAAAGGAAGCTGATTCCAGCAACCAACAGTTTGGGTCCAGGAATCTGCTGACTTTCAACAATAAAAACCAGACCTTTGAGATCATCATCAGAACAGACTGTGCTAACTTACACATAGAGAACTTTCAACCCCTCCCTGATTTCTTTGTTCTGCTTTCCCTCTCCCTCCTAATGAAAACCCTGCCTGCACTGAGATGTTAAGATGGTCTTTATGACAGGAGTCCACCATCTCCTCACGCTGCCAACACCTGAATAAACCCTCTTTCCGTACATTAGCACCTCTCTCTTTCGAGTATTAGCTTTCAAAAGGGGCAGGCTGTCCAACCTGAGTTCAGTATCTGAAGGAGCCATTGAATCACTTCTAAGGAGAAATTACTTTTCTAAGGAGATATACTACTCCTGAATGGGAAAGAATGTATAATTTGATTACCTTAGCTTAAGACAATATCATTGGTACCAAAAAAGAAGAGCTTATTCTCAGAGTTCTGCAATTGAGCACAAAAAATGAAGCCATGTGCTCTACATGTATCCTTCCATTCTTATCCCCTTTCTCTAGTCCCAACTGCATCCTCTGGCCTTGGGCTCTGAATAGTCCGTCTCTTCTTTCAGGACTTTGCTCCCTTAATTGTCTCTTCTCTTTCCTATAATTCTCTATGCATATAAAAATATGTAGTAATAGCTTACAAATTTGCTGGAGTTTGCTTCACAAAAGAAACAAAGCAAAACCAAATCTCCACCCCCAACAAACAAAGCCTCAGTTACTGTATCCAGGATCTCCTTCTAGCTGCTGAGCCACTTCTCTCCTTTATTTTTAAACTGTTTATTTAAATGTATATTTATTTTTAACATCTTTATGAAGATATAATCAAGATATATTAATCTACTACTGTTTGAGCTATTCCACTGGATATATTCTCACCAATATACTCCAATGAAGTCATTAACACAGTCAAGGTAATGAATTTGTACATACCTCACCACCAAGTTTCCTCCTGCCCCTTTGTAATTCCTTCTTTTTGCCTCTCCCTCCCTCCCTCCCCCATTGATCTGCTTTCTGTATTAGAGATTTTTCTGCATTTTCTAGAACTTTATATAAATAAAATTTCATAGTATATACTTATTTGTCTGCCTTCATCATCATTATTTTCAGATCTACTCATGTTATTAACCATATCAATAGCTCATTTCTTTTTATTGCTGGGTAGTATTCCATGATATAGATATATGTTAAATGTGGTTTTAAAAACTACCCATGGATTTTGGACTATTTCCAGTTTGGACTATTACAAATAAAGCTCCTATAAACACTGGCTTACAAGTCTGTATAGATATATACTTTTATTTTTCTTGGAAAAAATATTTAAGGGCAGAATGGCTGGATCATATGGTAAGTGACACTCTCCCATACTTTATTGATCTGTTCATTTTTTATTGTTTTGCTTTTTTTTTTCTGTGTCTTCTTGGATAGTTTCTATTGCTATGTCTTTGAATTGACTATTTCTTCTTCAACATCTAAGCAATACAAAGCCCATGTAACTTTTATCTCTAGAATTTCAATTTTGTTTTTTTTATATCTTCCATGTCTCAACATGCCTGATCTTTAGCTTCCTGAATATACATTGATAATAACTTGTCTACTACTTCCATCTATATCATTTCTGTGATACTTTGGATTGATTTTTCACTTCATTTTGGCTTATTCTTTCCTTCTTCTTCACCTGCCTGGCAATTTTCAATAGGGTGCTAGACACTGTAAATTTTACCTTGTTGTTTACTGGGTGTTTTTGTACTTATAAACTATTTGTGAGTGGTTATTCTGGGCCACAGTTAAAAACTTGGAAACAGTTTGATCCCATCAAGTCTTCCATTTAAGTTTTTCAGGAGGGACCAGAGATGGTTTAGTTTTCCCAGCTAATATGATATTGTGTGTCATATATAGCCCAAAATATTTTCAAAATTCTTAAACTACAAGGCTAACATATTGGACCCTACTTGCCCTTAGCACCTAACTTAACCTAATTTTCTCCTTTATTCCCTATATTACTATTCATTAGCATGCTTTCTGCTCCTTAATATGACAATTATCTTTCCCTACTTATCCCCTTCACTATGCTTTCCTCTCTCTGAGATAGTCTCTATCTTTTCCTGGCCAATACCTGTCCTTCTCATTTCATCTTGAAATGTCACTTCTTTTTTCTGGTCCTTCTGAGTGGATTAGGTTCCCTATTATAAATTTTCACAAAACCCTGAACTTCTCCTAAATTGCACTTAGCTATAGTTGAATTTTGCATGTATTAGCTAGTTATTTCATTCTATTAGTTTAATACCTGTAAATTTTTCTAACTGTTTTACCCATAAGAAATTATGTATTTTTTATATATATCAGCATAAAATCTGGTGAACATGGACTTACCTGAGGAACTGGTTTATATAGCCCATGTAAGAAGTCTGGATTTAAACATGATTGGGCTTGTACAGCCTCTCAAAAATGCCATCAAGGGCTCTTTCTCTCCCTGCACCATTATCCTGAGGGTGACTGACACCCCTCAAGCATCACGTTCAAATTTCAGTTATAAAGGAAGGGGAAGGAAAAGAGGCAGAACCAGCTAACTTGAGCTTATGTCTTATTCATCAGACCCCACAGAGTCTCTCCTAGCTCCAAGGGAGTCTGGGAAGATTAAGTTTTAGCTTTCTTGCTTCTATGGTACAGGAAGGGTATGCAAATGGATCTCAAGTGAACTAGTTTACAATGTGTACCTATTAAGTTTGTGCTTTCTCGCATCTGGTCCTACTCATCCCGGGTCAGGTCCTCATCCTTCATCACTGGGAAACCACAGCCACCACTTCCTCTTCTGCTATTGAGATAGGGTAATAAAGGACAAAATAAAATAAAAATAAAACATTTTTGTGGTTTGCTTAGAATTTTTTCTAAGTGATAGAAAGGGCACAATGATCAGTTGTCAGAAAATACTGAATTTTAATTTTGTATTATTTATCCTAAAATGTCTCATCTCAGGCAAACCACTTTAGCTCCCTGAGTTCTAGTGTCCCACTTATAAAACGAAGGCATTGGGCTTCAAAATTCTGTTCTTCCCTCTTGCCTATGATCTCAGGTCTATATAGATAAAAGCCTAAGCAACCGGAACGACTGGTCTCTATGATGTGACCACCGGGAGGGAGATGCTCAATGCAGGAGCTCCCCGCTGGTGGTAAATGCGCTCCCACAGCCAACCTCCCTCAACCAACAAACCTCCTGCAGTCACCCCGCCCCAGCCAGCAGGCCCCACTCACCCAAATGGGACTGGTTCCCCAGGCTGGGATGGGGAACCGAGGGTAAGTGGTGGCAGATGCAGTCCCTTTCCCAGGGAGGCTGAGGACCTGCTCCCTCCTTGGGGCCGATAGCCAACCTCCTGTGCCCCCAAGCTGGCAGGACCCAATAGGCCCACTGCCCACCTGCCGTGGTGGTAGCACAGCATTGAGGGAAGGAGGAGGGTGAAAGGCAGGGAACTGCACGGTGGCAGGGCACTGACAATGTCGGTGTCCAGCCTCTATTCCGTCCACACCCCAGCCCCGCGACTGGTCACCTCCTCTCTGGCCCGGCCCTGATTGGCCTGGTCCTGATCAGCCCTGGTTGCTGGCCAGGCCTAGAGACCCCACCCATGCACATAATTCATGCACTGAGCCTTTAGTCTTTATTATAAAGCCAATTCTCACCCATGCTACCATGAGAACTTAAAGAGGCTGGATCCAGAGAGGAGGCCTCACCATGCTGCCCATCATCTTCATTTTCATTTCTCTCCAAGTTATCTCATAGGACCTCCCAGCATTTGAACAGGAAGAACTGAGGGCATAATAGGAAATCAGAACCTCTGTAGTAAACTACATTTCTCATAGCCCCTATGCAACTTTTGCCTTAAATGTATGAACTAGTCTAATCTTTGTTATCAGAACCACAATTCCCCCCTTCAGATAGTTGTGGCTTCACTGGGATCACAAGCCACTGACATGATGTCACCTTCCTTCTTTTCATTGCTTTTTGGCCCAGGATGACCCGTGAAGCTACCTTAGAGCCCCATTCTTTACATAACAAGCCCTTTCCAGGCCCATGCCTGTATGATGTTCAAGCTCTCTCTTCTAGTGATCCACATGAGAAGAGGGATGCACAAGGCATATTACTGAGGAGTTGAGCAGAGAATGTGTCTTTAATGGTAAGCAATGAAAGGACAGAATAAGACCTCTGATAACAGCTCAACTGCTGAGACCACAGAGGGGAAATAAGAAAGAATAAAAAACAGATTATAACATCAATAAAAAAGGGACACCAGCCGAGACCGGTTTAGCTCAGTGGATAGAGCGTCAGACTGCGGACTGAAGGGTCCCGAGTTCGATTTCAGTAAGGGCATGTACCTTGTCTGCGAGCACATCCCCAGTAGGGGGCGTGCAAGAGGCAGCTGATCGATATTTCTCTCTCATCGATGTTTCTGACTTTCTATCCTTCTCCCTTCTGCTCTGTAAAAAATCAATAAAATATATTTTAAAAAAAAAGGGGGGGGGGGGGACACCAGACCAGGAAGGAGCCTGATCAGTACTGTGGGGAAAATGTTACCAGAATCTAAGACTATGGAGAAGAGATCTTTAGAATATGTGTGCCTGAGTCAATCCCAGCAAATGGTCATGCTGCTCCGATTAGCTTATTTCTAGAACTACATTCCTTGAATCATCTACCTGCCAGAAATCTGGTTATAGAAGTGATCATTCCTGGCATCATTCTCATCCTTGTGCATTATTGCCATCCTGACTACAGGAGGGACATTGTGATTCGTGCTTTCACCAGCGTAGGAATATTTAGGGAAAAAGCAGTGCTGTCCAGATGGACTCTGGTGTCAGTGACCAAGAGAAAACAGAGATGTCCAAAGCAAGATCAAAGGAGGGAGGCACTGAAAAAAAAGTAGTAATCTTTAAAAGTAGTAATCTTTATGAAATTTAAAAGTAGTACTCTTTATGAAATATGCATGATATAGCCAGCTGGTAGTATAATGCCTGTGGCAGATATTTCTCTGCCTCTTTGCAAACCCATCAGACACATGATGGGTTTAAAGGATAACAATAGCACTGATACATCTATTAAGGAGTTAAAATACAAAATTTATAAAGAACTTATAAAACTCAACACCAAAAATACCCCACAAACAATCCAATTAAAAGATGGGCAAAAGTGCCAAAACCGGTTTGGCTCAGTGGATAGAGTGTCAGCCTGCGAACTGAAAGGCATCGGGTTCAATTCCAGTCAAGGGCATGTACCTTGGTTGTAAGCACATCCTCCGTAGTGAGTGTGCAAGAGGCAGCTGGTCAATGCTTCTCTCTCATAGATGTTTCTGACTTTCTATCCTTCTCCCTTCCTCTCTGTGAAAAATCAATAAAATATATTTTAAAAATAATAAAAAAATAAAAGATGGGCAAAGGTCTCAATAAACATTTCTCCAAAGAGGACATATAGATGACCAATGGACATATGAAAAGATGCTCATTGTCACTAATGATCAGATACATAAAAATTAAAACCTCAATGAGATATCACACTTGTCAGAATGGCTATCATCAATAAATCAACAAACAAATGTTGGTGTGGATGTGGAGAAAAGAAAACACTTAGGCACTGTTGGTGGGAATGCAGATTAGTGCAGACATTGTGGAAAGCAATATGGAGTTACCTCAAAAAAATTAAAAATGGAACTGCTATATGATCCAGCAATTCCACTTCTTAGAATTTATCTGAAGAAATCCAAAACATCAATTTGAAAGAATATATGCATCCCTGTGTTCCTTGCAGCATTATTTACAATAGCCAAGATTTGGAAGCAACCCCAGTGTCCATCAGTAGATAAAAAAGCTGTGATGCATTTATACAACAGAATACTACTTGACTATAAAAAAGAAGGAAATCTTACCTTTTGTGACAGCATGGATGGAACTGGAGAATATTGTGCTAAGTGAAATAATTCAGTCTGAGAAAGACAAGTACCATATGATTTCACTCATATGTGGAATCTAATGAACGAAGTAAACTAACAAGCTAAACAGAGACAAACTCAGACAGAGAGCAGGCTGACAGCTGTAGCGGGGAGAGAGCTGGGAGCTGGGTGGAAAGGGAGAGGGACTGGAAAAAAAAAAGAACCTACAAATGGACACAGATAACAGTACGGTGATTGCCAGGGCAGGAGGGAAGTGTAGGCGGGTATAGGGGGGACAAATGGTGATAGACAGAGGCTTGACTTGGGGTTGTGAACACACCATATAGTGTACAGGTAATATGTTGTGGAATTGTGCACCTGAAGCCTGTATAATTTTGTTTATCAGTGTCACCCCAATAAATTCAACAAAAAGGGAAAAATTAAAAAAAAATAATTGAGACCCACTTGGTATTAATCACTGTCCATTAACTCATCCAATTCTAACAATAGTACTATGAGATAAATATTACTATTACCATTTTACTGAAAAGGAAACAGAAACTCAGATTACATAGAATTTATTGAAGTACAAATATAAGGGATAGGGCAGGAATTGAGAGGCTTAAGGTAAACTAAAGTGACTGACTCCCCTTACTGGCTACATATTTGTGAAAATAGGACTAAGTATACCTATGTATTCATATAGAAAGTATATAATTTTGCCCCTGAGACGGTCTCTAAGGATATGAGATTTGAACTTCACTTTTAATAGGAGGGACAGTTTGGGACAGATGGAGCTGATGTGGGTTAACTCACAAGTGTGGAAAAGTACCTGTTTTGAGCAAATGTAGCAATTTAGCAAAGGGCAAGGGTTCAGATGGGAATAATGGAAAGTTAAGCTTGAACAGAGATTGAGAAAGACCAGCGATAAAGGAAATGACTATCAGGCTAAGTGATTAGACTTCACACTGTCAGAAAGGAGATGTGATATGATTAAACAATGCTTCAGGAAGATTAACCAGGCATCCACATAATAGATGCCTAGATAAGGAGAGTAACTGCATTTATGATGCCCAGTGGACAGGTATGGAGTAAGAGAGGCCTAGGTTCAGGTGGTGGCAGAGGGTATATTAAGAAGGTATGGATAGCCGAAACTGGTTTGGTTCAGTGGATAGAGCGTCGGCCTGTGGACTGAAGGGTCCTGGGTACGATTCCAGTCAGGGGCATGTGCCTTGGCTGCGGGCACATTCCCAGTGGGGAGTGTGCAGGAGGCAGCTGATCGATGTTTCTCATCGATGTTTCTGACTTTATATCCTTCTCCCTTTCTCTCTGTAAAAAAAAAATCAATAAAATATATATTTTTTAAAAAAGGAGGTATGATAAAGAGTCATTTAGAGGGGGAAAAAACAAGATGATATGTTACAGACTCAAAATAAAATGATAATAATAACTAACATTTATTCATTTATTTCCACAAATACTACTTAAGTGTCTTCTTATTCCAGGCACAGTTCTAGGCCCTGAGTATATAGCAATGAACATGATAATCAAGACTGCTTCTCCCATGAAATTTATATACCAATGGAAGATATACACAATAAAGAGACAAATGAAATATATCTTTAGGTTGGGAATTTGTGCAACAAATATATTTACAAGAGGATTAAGGAGCTAGATAGTGAACTTCGATCAGAGTAGTTGTCTCTGAGAATATGTTACTATTTTTGCAGAGACTTAAAAAAAGCAAGTGGCCATGTGAATTACTGATAAAAGCCTTCCAGGAAGAGAGCCGGAAGTGCAAAGGCCCTGAGGCAGTTGCATTCTCCCTGCAATCAGAATGACACAGCAAGTGCAAGCAGAGAATGACAAGAAGGAGTGGGAATGGGGCTGTGGGCCAGCAGGGGCTGAATGGCGCAGGGCCTTACCGGCAATGGTGAGTACTTCACATTGTGTTCCAAATCAGGTAAACATTGAAAAGTTTTGGGAAGGGGACTGACATGATATGATTTACATTTAAAAAAATCATCCTGACCACTTTATGTGAGCTAACATGTGGAACAAGAGAGTAGAAGCAAGAGACCACTTAAGAGGTTATTACAACCGTCCAGGTGAAAGTTGCTGGTGGTGGCTTGGACTAGTGGCGATGGTGATGAGAAGCAGTAGGATTTGGGATGCATTTTGAAGATAGAATGAACAGGAAAGACATGGTGGTGGGCTGTATGAAGTATGTGGTAGAGTAAAGAAGGAGAAAAATCAAGAAGGTACTGCCGGCCAGCATGGCTCAGGGGTTGAGCATCGAGCCATGAAGATCACAGTTCCATTCCCGGTTGGGACATATGCCTGGGTTGCGGGCTCAATCCCCAGTGTGGGGCATGCAGGAGACGGCTGATCAAAGATTCTCTCTCATCATTGCTGTTTCTATCTCTCTCTCTCCCTTCCTCTCTGAAATCAATAAAAATATTGTTTTTAAAAAAGAAGGTATCTCTGAGAGGCTTTCTGCTCTTCAGTGTCTTAGAACCTATCTTGGGGTCAGGATTATCCTTGACTCTTTGATTCTTTTATTTCCTACATTCCAATCACTAATCCATCAATAAGTATACTAGACTGTGTCCCCAAACATATTCTGCTCTCACCACCTTCTCCACATACACACTGGTCCATCCACCGTCATTTCCTTCTTGGACAATTGCACAGGTCTCTTAGCTAGCCTCCCTACCTGCTCTGCTCTTCTTGCCTGTACACCTGATATAATCTTCAGACTGAATTGGCCTCTGCTAAAACCCCTTTAGTAGATTCTTGGAATAAGAAGGAGTTAGAATAAAATCCAAAATTCTAAGCCAGGCTTACAAAATCTTACCTAATCTGACCACTGGTGACTTTGCTTCCTTTATCTCATTACTCCTTCCCTTGCCTACTGCTCTCCCAGTTACTTTCAGTTTCTCAGGGGCACTCCACAGTCCCTCTGGCTGGTAAGCTTTCTCCTTGTACCTTCTAGGCTCAACTCTCCATACTATTCAGCCCTCAGCTTAAGTGCTATCGCCTCAGTCAGCTTTCCTTGTTCTAATCACCAGTGACTTATTTGAGCAGTAGCCTGCAGTGGAAGTGACACTGCAGAACTTCTAAAGCTGTGTTCCTTGCAACTTCTCCCTGGGCCTCCTAGAACACCCTCACTTGGAGCCCTGAGCTGACACTAGAGGTGTGACTACCCCAACACTTCCATGCTGGAGGGGCCGTGTGAGGGCACTCCTGCCAACAATCCCAGCTTCCCAGCCATCTCACCCAGGCACCAAACATCCAGACAATACCAGCCATCTATTGAATACCACCCAGATAACCCTCCATGGAGCAGAAGACTTACCCAACTGAATCCTCCCCAAATTTCCCACCCTTAAGATTATAAGATAATAAAATTGTTGTTGTTTTATTAATGCTCCTAAGTTTTGATAGAGTTTGTTATATTCTATCAAACTCTATCAAACACTATCTACAGTAATGTTGTAGATTCTAATTATCTGCGTAATTTCCTATATAATCCCATAATAAAGAGCTAATATGCTAATTAGACCAGATGGCAGTACCACCTTCCAGGACAACCTTCCTGAACAACCAGTGGGCAGGGCCATCAGGCAGTGGGGCTGTGAGGCAGCTGGGCCACGAGGGTTGAGTCCCTTGCATGAATTTCGTGCATTGGGTCTCTACTTTATTATGACCTGATATTTTTCTCATTTATTCAGCTACTCTATATGCCAACTATCTGTCTATTTACTGTCTATTTTAACTCCACTAGAATTTCAGCTTTGTGAGAACAGAAACCATATCTGTCTTCTTGTTTAGTGCTGTATCTTTGGCACCTAAATGAGCATCTGTACAGAGAGGTGTTCCATAAACACTGTCGAACAAATGAATCTCTGCATTTCCGCATATTCATATCTTAAGAGCAGCAAGGGTGAACTTAATTCAAGACAGATACAAACTCAGAGAGGAAAATCTGGGTGAATATCTGAAAATATTATCCTCGATGTTTACAAAGCTGGCAAAAAGCAGAGCCTGAGTTTAAACCCAGATAGTTTGATTTTCCATCTGCAACCATAATACTATGCTCTAAGAAACAAAAGAGAAGAAACAGTCAATATTTCCAAGTTTAGTAGAAGAGGAAAAGAGGAAGAGAAGGTAAGAGGAAAGGAGTTACACAGGATCTCTCCCTTACCCCACTTTTTTTTTTTAATTACCACTACAGGGTATTTTTCCATTGATTTTTTTTCTTTTTTAGAGAGAGTGGAAGAGAGAGGGAAAGACAAAGAGAAATATCGATGTGAGAGAAACACATCCATTGGTTGCCTCCTGCACTCACCCCGACTAGGGCCTGAACCGGGGAGGAGCCTGCAACCGAGGTAGGTGTCCTTGACCAGAATCGAACCTGAGAACCTTCATTCCGCAAGTCCAATGCTCTGTCCACTGAGCCAAACTGGCTAGGGCGGTGGTCAGCAAACTCATTAGTCAACAGAGCCAAATATTAACAGTATAATTATTGAAATTTCTTTTGAGAGCCAAATTTTTTAAGCTTAAACTTCTTCTAACACCACTTCTTCAAAACAGATTTACCCAGGCCGTGGTATTTTGTGGAAGAGCCACACTCAAGGGGCCAAAGAGCCACATGTGGCTCACGAGCCGCAGTTTGCTGACCACTGGGCTAGGGCCACTTTTTCATTTCTAATTTATCATTTGTAGGACAAACAATTGCTATGGATTTAAAAATAACCATCTGATTAAATTATTTGATCTTATTTCTAAATTATTTTATTAACTTTAATGTATTTTGACTTTCTGATAGTTTTCTTAGCGAATAACTATATTGATGATGAAAATGTAATTTTTGGATCTGCCTATAATGTTTACTGATCATTTCTGTTTCTTATCTTACTGTATTAGTTCAAACTTCCAGAAATAATACTGAATGATAGTAGTGATAGCAAAGGTATCTATTATAATCTTGACTTGGAATTCTCTCATTTAATATGGCATTTGCTGCCAGTTTGTGGTAAATGGTCTTCATCAATATTAAGAACTGTAGTTTTCTTTTATTCTTTTTTTAAAAAACTAAGAATGGCTTTTCAAATTAATCAAATATCTTCTTAATATTTATTGATCATGCAGTTATTTAATTTGCTAATATAATGAACTATATCAATTGATTTCTTAATATGGTATTATCTTTACATTCTAGAATAAATTCTATTTTGTCATGACTATTATTCTTTGATATGATAATATTCTACTTTGAAATCCTGCATTTCTATTTGTAAGGGAAATAGTTCCCTATTTACATTCTGACTTTATAAGACTTTGATATTAAGATTATGCTAGAGTCCCTATGGTCTGAAATGGTTCAAATAAATATTGAAATGATTTATTTTTTAAAAATTAGACAGTGTTCAGCTGAAAAAATATCTGGTTTGTTTCTTTTAAATAAAGGATCTTTATTGTTCTGGTCTTTAGTGACCTGTTTAATATTGTTTCTTTAATTGTAGTAAATTTTGGAACTAAGAAATTTTTAAATTTATTGCCTTGCACTTACACATATTATTAATTTTTATAAATCTTCAGAATCCATGATTCAGTCTGCTTCCTCCTTCTCACTTAATATATTTTCATACCTTTGGCTGGAAATTGAAATTTTATAATGTTTTGGGGAAGACTTTTAAGGTATTTATGAATATTTAAAGTACTCAGCAATCTCACTTAGGGAAATTTAACAGAAATAAGACCACAAGAATTTAGGCACAACAATGCTTAGTGCAACATCATTTGTGTTGGCAGAAGAGTAGAAAGTGAATATCGAATAAAGAGAATTTGGGGACTAAATTATGGTACATAAATATACAGCGTGTAAGATATTAAACAGGTATTTTTTAAAATGAGGCAGAGCTATAACTACAAAATATCCTTGAAATACTGATAAACAAAGGAAACATGTTGCAGCATAGTCTAATTTGGAGGCAAAACTCACTCTATGCCTGTATTTTTGTTTGACAATGAAGGAAGATTTTTATGACACTGTTAACTCTAAGGAGAGGAAATGGATCTAAATCACTTTTGATTTGTTTTAGAATGCAGCACATATGTATTCCTTCTTTATTCATCAAAAAAATCAAAACATGAGGAAAAATAAGAATAAAAGTGCAGCTAAACAAAAAACAAAACAGGAATTTAATTTAAATAGTTTTTTTGTTAATAGGTAATCTATAAGACAAAAAATAGACAACCCCAGCCAGATGTGGCTCAGTGGTAGAGCCTCACCTTATGAAACAGGAGGTTATGGTTTTATTTTGGGTCAGGGCACATGCCCCAGTTGCAAGCTCAACCACCAGTGGGGGGGGGGGGGGGGGGAGGGAGCATGCAGAAAACCACTGATCAATGATTCTCTCTCATCATTGATGTTTCTTTCTCTCTTTCCCTCTCCTTTCCTCTTTGAAACCAATAAAAATACATTTTTTTCTTTTTTTAAAAAAATATATTTTATTGATTTTTTACAGAGCGGAAGGGAGAGGGAAAGTCAGAAACATCGATGAGAGAGAGACATCGATCAGCTGCCTCTTGCACGCCCCCCACTGGGGATGTGCCCGCAGCCAAGGTACATGCCCTTGCCGGAATCGAACCCGGGACCCTTCAGTCCGCAGTCCGACGCTCTATCCACTGAGCCAAAGCGGTCTCGGCTAAAAATACATTTTTAAGATAGGCGATTTAGAGAGAGAGTTAACCAGTTTCTTAACAAGGGCCTGGGCTTCTCCCATGAGCTATATCATGAAGACCTCAGTTGTTACATATCTGTCTGCTCTATTGAGTCCCAGGTCTTCATTTAGGACTGTGACGGTGGCATGGGTAGAGCCACTCACAGTCTTCACTCACTGCACCAAAAAGAAAAGCACCTGACTCCTTAGTCAATGGGGAGAGAAAGTTCACCTTGTAGCACCCCAGACTGCCCACTAACTAACGTGTATTCATCCTTTTACACAAAATGTACATACATATGGAAATCTTAGGGGACAAAACAACTCTGGGGAAAGTACCTAAAATTCTTATTTTTTAGTGATTTAAAAATAAATTAACAGAGCTTTTCAAAGATACATGCACTATAGCTAAATAGAAAAGAAAGCTGAAATGAGAAAAAGGTTCATCCTTAACCACAGCAGAAGGACTTTCTGCCCAAACTAATTTCCATTTTCCAGGTAAGTGGGTTTGCATTCTGACTCCACTAATGCAATAGTTCTATGTGTGAGTGATTTCAGAATTCCACTCAGCAATTCTAACCCCACTGATAAAGCCTCATGGATGAAAGGTTTACCTTTATCAAAAATGCCTTTCCATCTGAGAGTAAATTGTTACAAACATAAACAAAATTACTACTAAGGATACCATAAACAAACCAGGGCTCTGGTCATGCCCACGAGAGCTTTTAGAAACCACATATTGCATAGCTGAAGTATAATTTTTTGATGGCACAATAGCTCCGAGCCGTGTTTTTGTTTGTTATTTTTAAAACATGAGGCATCATCCAGAAAGTACACTGCCTTCAAGCCCAATGTTATAGGAACAGGAAGGCTATTAATTTCCCTCTTTCTCCAAACACATTTTTCATTTCTCTTGCTGGGGTTTCAATTGAAGTGAGAGGAGGTGACCCTCCCCATATTTAATCTCATGGCTGTAAGGGCTGCTATTTGGGGTGCCCATTTATTACTACTTTCTGCTTAAATATCCTCAGTATTAGATACTTGGGGGTGATCATGAGGGATGGAGAATATCAAATATTCTCCTCAAGCAAAAATAACTCAAGTTTCACTGAGGTCCTGAGTGCTCTTCCATAATTTATATTTTTCTGATCAGATGAGTGTGGGGTTAGTTGTATTACTTACCTTCCCTTTCTTTAACTCTTAAGAGAATATCCTTAGCCAATTAAGTTTTAGCTTCTGTCAAAAAATTATTTCTCTAGCTTCACTATCCACGGACACTCTCTTTCCTCACCCCTTCCTCCTCCGCCCTCCCTGTAGTTGTGGCTGATGACAGTACTGGAATATCCCCGCTGCTGGATGTAAACAGCCCTCTTGCCGTCTGTGAACTGGATGGAAGCCTCTGCGACAGATGTGGCAAGTGTCTGGTGGACATTTCTATCTACTGAAGCTGGCACATGAGACTGATTGTTCTAGATATAAAGTATCTTTTATTTTGTATTTTAAATGATCTTTAATATAAACACAGTTCATCTAAACTAGCACAATGCCAACCACTTATCAGACAATAAGTATTTATTAGCTAAATAGTCTTACTCATGAATCTGACTCAACATACAAAGCTTAGGGTGATATAGATGAGAAAAATGTGACAGGGTGATAAGGATTTATAATCAAGAAAACATGAAGGTGCTCCAATCAGTGGGCAATTTATCAACACTAAATCACTTTCCTGTTGGGTAGAGATCTATTTTACCCAGAAATGGGTCCCTGTACACCCAACTAAGAAATGAACATTTAAGATATCTCCCAACAGATTTTAGCATCAGTTCTATGACATGAACTTATCTAAGCATCTAGAAAATAAGCCAAATACCAAAATAACGGCTCACCTCTAGAAGTGAGCAAAAATACATTATGGATATGTAAAAGAGAGCAGTAATATTCATCATTTTTATTATGAGTATATTTCTGTAGACTGATTGAATCTTGCACTTATGTTCAAATAACAGCAACAAATGTTTAAAGATTCAAGTACCTTATATAATTCATTATGTAAAATCAATATTATTTTAACTGACACAATCTAAGCAGAATGTGTTAGAACAAAATTGAAATATTTTCTTTTAACTAAAAATGTTGAAGGTGGAGAGGTGGAGGAGGGCATAGGGGGGACAAATGGTGATAGGCGGAGACTAACCTGGGTGGTGAAAACACAAGGTACAGATGTGTTGTAGAATTGTGCACCAAAACCTACAGAGTTTTGTTAACCAGTATCACCCCCAATAAATTTAATACAAAGGAAAAAAACAAGTTACAATGTTGGATGTATGGAATGAAAATGGCTGTAAGCAACTTGAATCAAATTTCCAAAATGCCTATGGGAATTGTGCCAACTCTCAGAGACTTGATTCCTAAATCAAAAGATTTGCACTCATGAACTTCCACTGTACACTGAGCTTTCTGTTCATATCCTTTATAATTAAATAAGACCTCATACTCCCGGATGTGCCAGATGACTTAGGATTATAGGGACTGCCCTCATGCTTTCCCATCTTTTTACCCTTAAAGCATGGAGATTTCTGCCTCCTTTGTTTTTTAACTTTTTATTTTGAAATAATGGCACTCATAAAAAAAATAGCAAAAATATGACAAAGAATGCCTAGCTACCCTTCACTCAGAGTCTTCTCTCTATATATCTATGCTAATAAAAGGGTAATATGCTAATTAGACCAGGAGACCTTTCAGATGTCCTTCCAGACAAAGCCATGGTGGTGGGGCCGAGGCAAAGGTGGTTATGGGTGATTAGGAGAGGAGGGCAGTTGGGGGCAAGCAGGCCAGCAGGGGCAGCAGTTGGGGTGAGGCAGCAGGGGGAAAGTTGGGGGCAAGCAGGCCAGCAGGCAGAATGGTTAGGGATGATCAGGCAGGCAGGCGAGCAGTTAGAAGCCAGTGGTCCTGGATTGCGAGAGGGCTATCCGACTGCCACTCTGTGGGATCAGGCCTAAACCACAGTTGTACATCCCCCAAGGCGTCCTGGATTGGAAAGGGTGCAGGGTGGGCTGAGGGACACCCTCCCATGCATGAATTTTGTGCACTGGGCCACTAGTATATATACAAAGTATACATACATACCTGTGTATGTATGCATGTATATGATATAAATGTATATATTTTAATGATCATTTGAAAGGAAGTTATAGACAATGCTTTCCCTTTACTCCTAAAAACTCAAGCTATATACTTTTTAAATATAGTTTTTATTGTCCATAGTATTACAGATATCCCTCATTCCCCCACACACACACCCATATCACCCTCCTCCCAGCCCCTACCCCACCCCTAGGTTCAAGCTATATTTTTCTAAAACAACAAGAATATTCTTTTATATAACCACAGTACAAATTACCAAAATTGGGAAAGTCTCATTGATACTATCCTATTTTCTAATCTACAATACTTATATAAATTTACCATTTTCCCCACTAATTTTCTTCATAGGAAAAAGGCCAGTCCATGTCTCCTTAGATTTAATTAAACTTCCACAAATAGTTCTGATGTGTATTGATCAGCTATTTTGTATAATGTCCCTTAAATTTGAGTTTGCCTAATGTTTTCTCATAATTAGATGGCATGTATTTTTTATAGGAATACTGCAGAAATAATGTCATAGCCTTCTCAGTGCATCATATAGGGAGGACATGATTTGTATTTGTTCCTTTACTGATGGTGTTACCTTCGATTACTAAGTTTAGGTGTCTGCCAGGTGTTCCACTAATATATATATAATGTTGCAGTTTTTTCCCTACTTGGAAGTAGTCAGTAATCTGTGGAAAGGTTCTTTGAGACTATTTAAATATTCCTTTTCTCATCAAATTTTTTTCTTTAGGTGATTATTTTCAGCTTCAAGTTTCTTCTTGCATCAGAAAAACTAATAATATCCCTCTTTTCCTTACATAAAACATTTTGTAATGGTTTGGTTCTATGGAAATGCAATTTTTGCTGTAATAACTTTATTCATCAGAACGCTGTGAGAATTTGGTAGAAAAAAAATTAAACTTTCTATTCCTCCCTTGCTTTATGCATAGAATTATAGCAGATAATTCTAATACAACTAAACTAGTCCCATTATTCAGTAAAACTGTTTAAAGACCTGTTGGTTAAATTATACTAACAGTAATTACTTAAAAAGACATGAATTTGATACTGGGCTTCCAGGGAAGAGGTGAAAGTGAGAAAGTTAGGATGACATGCTATTGTTGTTGTTATTTAAATTCACCATAAAAAAAAGGCATATTCAAACATCTGAGCATATTCAAATCAAGACACACATTTCCTCCGCAGCAAGTGAGGGAATGAAATTAAATATTGATGACTACTTTCCATGCTCTTTTTCCTTGAAGTTTCTTCGTTTTGCAAATGTTTATTTGAATTATAAGGCTTTTTGTTTCATTCTGCATAATCTCTCCATCTCTCTGGATGTTCCTTCTCTGCCTTCAACTCAGGGAATGTAAAATTCACTCATGGGTGGAAAACAGGGAAGAGTCATACAAAAAGTGATGAAACTCCTACTGGGCAGAAAATATGAAATTATTCAGCCAGACCAGAAATACATTAATGCAGTTCTCTTGAGATCACCTAAAACTATTTGTAGCTGTATTTTCTCTGAAGTTCCCAGTAGGGTGTGGTTTTAAGAGTCTCCAGCAATTGAGAATTCATCACATCACCTCCATGACTTCAACAGAAACTCTTTGACAATGTGGTCCATTCCTGTAAAGCGGCCTTGGTCAGCACAAAGCATCATATACCAGAAGCGTTAAGACTTCAACCTAGACTGAAACTGGTTTGGCTCAGTGGATAGAGTGTCGGCCTGCTAACTAAAAGGTCCCAGGTTCAATTCCGGTCAAGGGCATGTACCTTGGTAGTGCACACATCCCCAGTAAGGAGTGTGCAAGAGGCAGCTGATTAATGTTTTTCTCTTGATTGTTTCTGACTTTCTATCCCTCTCCCTTCCTCTCTGTAAAAAAATCAATGAAATATATATATTTAAAAAACACACACACACAACTTCAACCTGGGTTATACATTGAAACCACCTGGCTCCCACAGAATCCCATCTGAGAGTCTAATATTATAGGTCAGGGGAGAGTGGTGCTGACTTGGTATTCAGGGCTTTTAAACGCTCCTCCACATGATTCTAATGGGCAGCCAAGACAGGGCACTGTTATAGAAAATTTTCACTTTCGCCTTTAGGCCTAGGAAAGAAAATTCTAGTCTCCTTATTTATGCAAGTTTCTGTGACTTCCTATACTTTCAAGATCCCCCTACTAATGTATTTCTACACACACGAGTGGAAAGAAAAACAATTTCTCCAAGCTGTTTTGTACACATGGTTGCTTAAAAACTTCAGAGACTCATGAGCTAAAAATATCTTACCTGGCTTAAGTTTCACCTTAGAGAACAATGGCTTAGCCCTAATTCATCTTCCCTATCCAGATTCCATAGGGCATGTCACAGACTTTGTTTCCCCTTCACATGTGTTCCATGACTACCATGCTTTCTGATCTGGGCAGCTGACTGAGCTGGTCCTGGGATACTTACAACGTTACCATTTCCTGAGTGCCACCTATCTGCCTTCTAGTTATACTTTATACATAACTGCTAAAAACATAGTTTAAATAGAAAACCATCTGACTTTAAATATGTGGCCAGGACAGAGCTATGGTTAGGACCTAGGTCTCAGAGGCCCCCAAATCATCACTATCTCTATTGGTTAAGACATCTCAGGGGACATTTTCCCCTATTGAATAGTCCAAGCCATTCATCCCATTACTTCCCTTGGTAATTATCACTGGTGTAGAGGTGACCATCTGTTCTAGAAAGAGTAAGTTATGTTCCATGGGTGGAGGGTAGGTTAATCCTCTCTCTCCTGCTGGGCCTGGATAAGGAAGCGGGGAGCCTCGATCTCCACTGGCTGTTACGTTATGACGTAAGGTGAAAGAGCCTTGGTTTGAAGCCAATGCTGAGAACAACAGCCACCTCCGGGACCAAGACGATCCGTGAGCAAATGGGGGGACAGGACGACTAGAGGGGCTGGGGCTGGCACTGCCCTTCCCCAGGCCACTTGGGTTTCGATCACATCCCAGCAGGTTAGGCTCTGGTTAACAGTCAGGCTTGTTAGGAAGAGAGAGCTCTGGCGTATTCCAAGACGGCCTCCCCCCCGTCCCCCTTCCAGAATCACGAGGGGAATGTTCTCCAATATTTACTGTGGGAACCTGGTCAAGCTTTTGAAGGTAAATCCCACAATACTATTGGTGCCTCTCAATGACTAGGTCCCCTGGAGTTTTAACTCTTGGACTTGTCTGCACTGAGCCTTCAGTAATTTGTCAATTTCAGCAGATTTCTATTTTTAGGGGTGGTTTCTGCTCCTGAGTCTGCTCCAGGGAGCCATGACTCCCTGTTTTATCTGTCTGTCTCTGCAGTCTACTCTTCGGGACTGTGGTTTGCCCTGTACTCTCCCCTTTTTTATGGATCCAGAAGAGTTGTTAATTTTCAGTCTGTTCAGCTTTTTACTAGTTACTAGGATGAAATAGCGACTTCCCAACTTATATGCAGAACTGGAAGTCCTGGCTGGAGCCTCTATCTACAGGTTCAGTTCATGCCACCAATTTAAGTCACACATCTAAGGGCATTTCTGTGGGCCACCTTATTTACACTCCAGTCCATTTGGTGGGACCCAGCATTAGCAAGTGAACAGTGAACTCCAATGAACTGAGGTAGCTGATCTTTGTGCCCCATTTATTTTCCAGAGTTCATAAGGGAAAAGCATAAGGGAATGAGCCAGTATTAGGCCTCCAAACCCTAAAGCTTCAGACCGTTGCTCTTGACTCTCTCTCGTCAATGGTACAAAGATACTTTTATCATTCTCTCTATCCACCCCCATATGTTTCAATATTTGCATTTGCTGGGAAGACATTCTGCAGCCATTCTATCTTTATAGTCATGGTCCAGGTACTCTTTATTAATTCATGTAGAAATCAATATAAACAATGCTCATCACTCAGATGTCTGTGTGAGGCTTTAGTCCATACATCAGATCCTTAGAGTCCACATTTTGTCACAATAATTCAGACTGAGTGCTTCCAGCTCCTCAATTATACTTTGTTTTTATCCCCTTCGGTAGTGAAGATGGACCACAAGGAATTCCCCTAAAGACAGGAATCACCATATTTTTCCTTCACTATTACAACCTTATGACTTGATCTTCGGTGATTATGGAGTAGAGCTTTGGGACTTGTTTCTGAATCTTTCAATGAGCAAATTAAAGTAAACCTGCCATCTGGAGAGGTCCTTTCTGCCACTGAAAACCTTACAGAGAATCACCGTACAGTGAGTCTCCACTTAATGTCAATAGGATCTTGGAAACTGACTTTGAGCAAAACAAGATACTGTGTTAAAAAAAAAACAGTTTTGCCATAGTCTAATTGATATACACAAGAGTCAAACTCCTACCGCCTATTTCTGTTTATAAAAATATCACCAAACTTCTCAATAAAGACCTAAAACACTTCTAATATTAAACCCTGAGGTAAATGTGAGCTATATGTGCATTTAGGAAAGATTAATACAAACAAGTTAGATAATTCTTTTCCAATCCACTTATTCTAGTTCAAGGTCATGGGCAGCCAGAGCCTCTCTGGGCAGCTCAGGGTGCAAGGTGAGACCCAATCCAGACAAGATCTTCCATTGCAGGGCCACTGACACACATGCCCACCCTCACTCAGATAGGGATGACTCAGACATACAGTTCACCTAGCATGCACACCTTTGGGATGTGGGTGAAATGGGAGTACCTAGAGAAAAGCCCAGACAGCCGTGGGGAGAACATGCAGACTTCCACATAGACAGTGGTCCCAGCCAGTCATCAATGCTCTAACTCATCAATATTATAACTAAATGATGTTATTGGAGGACCTGCTGGGATTATTTTATCCTTAAAATGCTAATTTCCAATAATTTGAAGCCAGAAAAAGGGGGAATTAAGCCTTAAAATGTTTGTCAACTGTATTTAAATTTCCTTGGGTGATTTATAAGGCTCTCCTGAAATACTACTGCATCTTTATCATAACCATCAATCACATTTGGGAAACAGATGTGCAGAAGTGACAGTCTGTAGATTCTGGTCAACAGAAGGTCAGCTAGATGGGAATTCACTCTTTGGGCAGTGTTTCAGGCACCAGGAAGAATTTATTTAAATACTGACACAATGACAATCCCTTCATCTGAAATACACAGACCCTCATGACCTGTATGAAACTTCTTATTGTGCCTACAGCCAACTCCCAGTAGCATCCAACCACAGACTGTAACCATCTGGCTCATAATATAAGAGAAACATGATGCTTAGTAACACTGATATGAGAGTGATGTCAGGAGCTGTCCACCTCATCATATGTATGTGGTGGGAAGAGATATGATCTTACCTTTCCCAAAGGAGCCATGATTTCCTCCATAATGAATCCCTGCTTCCTGCACCAGCTGCTCAGACAGGAGCTGGCTCATCTTTTCTTTGTAATTCAAGCATGACTTGTTGAGAGCCAGAGACATCTTGAATTTCTATTTCATCCTAAATGACAGAATAAGTAGAAGAGTCTGTAATCACTAGCACTCACACTCATCAGAGCCGCAGGTGCTGACACCTCCATGGCTCTTCCTCTGCCATGAGACTCCTGCTTAGGGATTTCCCTTTGTTAGCTGTTTTCCCTACTCACATCAATTGCATGTAACCATACACATTTCCCACCCTCCACTGTCAAACATGTGATTTTAAGGGCTCAGGAACTGGAGTGTGGATTTTTTGGGAAAGTTACTTGTCCCTTTTGAGCCTCCACTTCCTGTAAAGTGGGGATAGCGTTCCCTAACTTGGGGAAGTGCTGTGTCTAGCTTTCAGGAGGAGTTACACAAATGGAGACTAGCCTTGGCAGTCCCCTCTCCCTGGAGCTCTAATCACCAAAGAAGGCTGACCTTCATGTCTTTCAAGCTGTACCCCACAAGCTGGGTCATGCTAACATCTAGCTGGTTCCCTGACAGGGAACACACCAGCATATGCCCAATCAGCTTGTAAATTATGAGGCCTGCTCTCAGCAGCTGATCTATTTAAAACTTACTTAGTGGTTAAGACAATGGTTTGTGGGATTTGTTCAAGTTCAAACGAAAAACATAAATGAAGAAATATAGAATTTAAGATATTTTTTAAAAGGGAGGATAATGGCCTAATTATAAGCTCATAAAAAGGAAATTTTTCAAAGGATGTCACTAATTTTAATGAAATATAAACATTTCAATAATGATATTATTTGTAAGCTAGCTAATTTGCAAAGATACACAGATGTGTGTATATCTCATATATACATGGGTGAGGCAAAAGTAGGTTTACAGTTGATCTTGTGGAAAATAACACAATAATCCTATATAATAAAAGAGAAACATGCAAATTTGACTGTACCTTTGCTCCTGATTGGCTATGCTACCAGCCAATCAGGAGTGGGGGTGGGGCCAAGTGGCATGAGCACCGGGCCCAGGGGTGGAGATGAAATGGAGGTGGCGGTGAGCACTCAGCCCCGGGTGCTGTGCGGGGAAACGGTGGCAGCAGCAGCGGTGGCAGGAAGCGCCCAGCCCCCGGGCGCTGTGAGTGAAAGTGGCAGCGAGCACCCAGTCCCCGGGGCCGGGTAGTCGCAGGCAGCTGGGGCTGAGCTGAGCAGGGCAATGGCTGGGTACAGGGTGATGGATGGGCAGGCTGGGGGTGAGCCATCAGTTGGACATCCCCTGAGGGCTCCCAGTGTGTGAAAGGGAGCAGGTTGGGTTGAGGGACCACCCACCCCCAGTGCATGAATTTCGTGCACCAGGCCTTTAGTCCTATATAATAGTCTAATATGCAAATCGACTGAACAGCAAAAAAACCGGTCACTATGTCATCCACTAACCACCAGGGGACAGAAGCTCAATGCAGGAGCTGACCCCTGGTGGTCAGTGCACTCCAACAGGGGGGTGACACTCAGCCAGAAGCCAGGCTTATGGCTGGGGAGCACAGTGGTAGGTGGTGGAAGCCCCTCCTGCCTCCACAGCAGTGCTAAGGATGTCCTACTGATGGCTTAGGCTTGCACGGGGAATGGGCTTAAGCCATCACTTGGACATCCCCCAAAGGCTCCCTAACTGCAAGAGGGTGCAGGCCAGGCTAAGGGACCCCACTCCCTGCAAGTGTATGATTTTCATGCACCAGGCCTCTAGTTAACAAATAATAATGCAAGGATAAACTCTGTTTCATATACTCACAATTGTAAACCTACTTTTGCTCACCATGTATGTTCACTTTCTTTTCCTGTTAACATTTCTGTTATATCGCAATATTGTAGGACTCTTCTCTTCCCACAGCCAAGCAGAGTATGCTTTCCTTCCTGTTGATGGCTTCATTCTACTGCCCTTCTCCTCTCTGGTTCCCCTGCTCTGAGAATAAACTACTCTCAAACTAATAGCTTCCATCTTACAATATCAGTATTCCCTATTTAGCAATTCCATATAAGCTAACTAATTTATAGAAATACAAGTCAGGGCAGAATGTATGTAACTTTTTAAAATAATTTTTATTTATTTCAGAGAGGAAGGAAGAGGGAGAGAAACATCAATGATGAGAGAGAATCATTGATCAGCTGCCCCCTGCACGCTCTCTACTGGGGATTGAACCCACAACCCAGGCATGTACCCTGACTAGAAGCAAAGCGTGACTTCCTAGTTCATAGGTCAAAACTCAACCACTGAGCCACACCAGTTGGGCTGTATGTAATTTTTATTAGGATATATGTAATCATTCTCTGTTTCCCTAAGTCCCCTCTTCCTACTCAGTATGTAAAGCTAAATTATTCTGTACTGCTGTTTCAGCTCCTTGGTACAGGTTTTGATGAGTATTTTAAATTTGAGAAATTTAAAAAAATTGATCTCAGGGTGTATCAGTTTTTGGAAGAGGGACTCACCTAAGTGACACTAATAATAAATAAATTTATAAGCTAACCTACGTAGCCATTTATAGGGGTAGATGCAGCTAACCCCACAACTGATAACCAAAAATTGGCAGTCCTCTATGAAGGGCTAGGCCTACTGGAAAAAAGTTGAGGTGGAACGAAAGGTTGTTTGGTGATATAACAACAGGACAATCCATATTAGATGCCCATAAGACAGTGGTTTTCAACCAAGAGTGATTTCTGCCCCCAGGCCTATTTGGTAATGTCGGGAGACAGAGTGGGATCACAGAGGCACAATATATTGACTGTGGAGATTGAGGAACGCTTTGTGTAAAGAGGCACTTGAGCTGGGCCCTGAAGGATCGGCGTTTCAGACATTCCACACTATTCCCTCAGGGGAGGTATGATGCCACAGAAAGCATAGAAAACAACAGTCAATTCTTGGCTTCTGAGTTTCCAAATACCAGACTTTAGGAAGGGATAGTGGTTAAGGTACCAAATAGAATGCAACAAAGGAACTCATCTAGAGAGGACTGGTCCAATAGATATTATTTCAATAGAAAGAGCAATCATGTCAAGGATTGGGGGCTTTAAAAAAAAAAAAGCAGCAGCAACCATTGGCTTGTGACTTGGTGCTAATTCAGGCAGCTTCATTCAAGGCCACTCAAAAAAGTCATTGACTGAATCCCCCATGAAACCAACGTGGAGCAACTCAGCCTGCAACGTTCACAGAATTTCCAGAAAACACATTCCTGAGCGTTAATAGTTCTGTTGGGTAGCCTACAGGAAAACTCCATTTCTCTGATTTCCTCTTGTGGTGTCTCTGCTCTCTCTAATCCTCAGCCCTTCAACTCCACTGATCCTTGGTCTCCCACCTACAACCATGCTTAACTCATTCTTTTTTATAATATGGTTTTTGTATTATTGATTTCAGAGAGGAAGGGAGGGGGAGAGAAAGATAGAAACATCAATGATGAAAGAGAATCATTGATCGGCTGCCTCCGCACGCCCAACACTGGGAATCGAGCCTGCAACCGGGCAGCAAACTGTGATCTTCTGGTTCATGGGGTGATGCTCAACCACAGAGGCACGCCAGCCGGGCCATGCCTTACTCTTGATGAAACCCGGAGTTGTCTCATGCAACCTTTCGTCTAAAGCCAATGCCTGCCTTCCATACACCATATGTGCCTATTTTTCTGGATACCCTTCGTTCTCAGTGCCTCCCCCCTATTCTCCACCCATCGCTGTTCTGCTCTGTATGCTGAAGGTGGACCTCCCCACATGTCTCCCAGGCTCCCTCACTTTCTGGCTCTTGGTTGGGTTCACCAAACAGGAGAAGCCTGGAAAAGTTCAGAGGATAGGAATTACTGAGTACAGAGCGTATTAACCTCCTAAACATGTCAGTGATTGTTGTTGGTACATAAGGAGACCCTCTGCCATCCAACATATGGCCAGGAAAATTATTGTAAACTGACCTTGTAATCTGAGAAATGCTAGGCCAATGTTAAAACAGTAATGCCAAAGTTGTCAAGGAATCTTCAAAGAGGATTTTAGAGGAATTTCTTAAAGAAATCAGGAAAGTGAAGTTAAGGCATGGTTCTCAACTGGGGGCAATTTTGCCCCTAGGAGACACTGGGCAGTGTCGGAGACATTTTTGGTTGTCATACTTGGGGGGTGTTACTGGCATCCCCTGAGCAGAGGCCAGTGATGCTGCTAAACATCCTACAATGCACAGGGCAGCACCCCCACCAACAAAAAAATCATCTGGCCCAAATATCAACAGTGCCAACTTAATGGAAGAGACTTCACTATGCACCTGGGACTCCCAACTGCCAGGTGAGGGACATCGGAGCCTTTCTGTTACCCTGACTCCCTTAGTTGGCAAAAGCCAAATAAGTACCTGGTTGTGTTCACCGATCATGTTGAACTCTCTCCCTGTGTGCTGTCTTCCAGCAAGAGAGGCAGCTCCTACCCAGGAACAGCTGCTCCCATTAGTATCCACTAGGGCAGTGGTCGGCAAACTGCAGCTCACGAGCCACATGCGGCTCTTTGGCCCCTTGAGTGTGGCTCTTCCACAAAATACCACGGCCTAGGCAAGTCTATTTTGAAGAAGTGGCATTAGAAGAAGTTTAAGTTTAAAAAATTTGGCTCTCAAAAGAAATTTCAATCGTTGTACTGTTGATATTTGGCTCTGTTGACTAATGAGTGTGCCAACCACTGCACTAGGGTAATAAATTTTTAAATGTTTACAAAGTATTGGGAAGAGTAGAAAATCATAGAACATTTGAGAAAACATCCGTTCACATTCATTTGTTCTTGGAACTCATGACCAACATTAGAGCCACAGAGAACAGGGCTGGCGTTCCAGCGACCGGCACACAACAGGGGACATTAAGCACCTGCCCTGTCGCCACAGCATGTTGCTTTATACACTGTCCTTGCCAAGGTCAGGCTCTGTCACCATTACTTCTTTTTTTTAATTGCACCATGGCATGCATCTTGTCCCCTAAAAACTATAGTCTCACCATTTCATCTTTTCTAAATCATCTTACTAGTATACATTTAATGCCCACTTCACTGATGGCATAATTTCAGAGATTTGTTTTTTAAAAACAATTGCTCCTTATTAGTTTTCATGTCTAGCAGGAAATTTCATATTAATAGTTGCTCAGCCAGATCCATAGCTTGGTTCATCCATTCATTCATCGAATCACCAATCATTCCCTATTCACCAAGCCCCCTACTAAACAGTGAGTAGGACTGCCACGGTAGGGTATGAGTAAAACAGACCTTGTGCTAAGCTTAAGTTTACAAAAAATGAAAACAACTCACAATTTAGCTAGCTGAAATAGAATTATTGTAAAAGCTACTGCATACCCTATAACTTAGCAATTCCGATTTCAGGAGCTAGCTAGGAAATGCTCATATATGTGTAGCAAGACACAGACAAAATGTTTGTGTCATTTTGTGGGCTAGAAAAAAAACTGGAAACAACCCAAATGTCTATCAATATTATCAATGCTCAATAACATGTGCATACCATGAACTTTTACGCAGCACTTAACAGGAAGCATCTATTTCTATGTGTAACAACCCAGAGAGATCTCTGAGACACAGTCTTAGAGGGGGAAGTCCCCAAGGATACACACCAAACTCAGAACAGTGCTACCGCTGGGCACATGGAGAGGAGGAAACACGGCTTAGAATGTGGACAAGAACTGGTGCAGTAGAACTGGATAACCTTATTGGAAATAGTTTCATTTTTTAAAGGATTAAATGTGTTGCATATAAAACTAAAAAACCCACAAACCATTGTAACTATAAGGCAAAGAGGTAATATAAAGAAAGGAAGGCTCCATTCCTTTATTTCCTACAGGGGGATAGCAAGATGCAGAGAGATAACGCCCTCAGAGCACTTCACATGGCTAGCCCGTTCAGTGGGCAGGAGTGGATTGGGGTGGGGAGATGACCCTGAAGGAGGCAGAGACTTCAGACTGCATTTGAAAATGAATAATGGTTACATCCTGCTGAGGAGTTTTGAATTTTCTCCTATAAGCAATGGAAAGCCCGGAAATGAGGGGTGACATGACCAGATGTTGAATTTAGAAATATCAGTCAAGCAAGAGTGATTTTTCTCTCCAGAGGCTCAGAGGACAGATGTGACCATTACTCAACTCATCTATGTTAGCACCTCACCATCCCATGCCCATACTGGTTGTCCTTAGATGGCCTAGCACATGTGGGCTCACAGTAATTATTTTTATGAAGATTTTAAAACTGAAGGAAAGTGATAAGCATAGTACTAAAATATCCAGATTTTAGTAAGTTTTAAAGAGTGCACTATCTTCAGAGTAATTTTGATGCATATTTACAAAGCAAACACCCCTAATTAACCATAATAGAATCAAAACATTCAACATTACTAGCATCGGGTCATACAGGTTACAACACTATGTGATGGCACTATCCACTCTGTACCACTCTGCCCCCCGCCCTCCTCGTCATAGCAATAATGTGCAAGTCTTTTCCCTCATCTTTTTTTCTGTTATTACTTTTAATTCCATCTCAAGGCATATCACCCTTTATCTCTTTTCTCATTCTGTTCCTTTCTCTGTGTTTCTCCTCCCCGTGTCTTTGTTCTATCTGTGAGTAAGGAAGAAAAAACTCCTAATTCTTAGAAGGAATGGTAAAAATCTGCTAGTGACTCATGAAAGAAAAGGAAGCAGTCAGTGCCCCTGACTAAATAGTCAGGTGTTACAGGTTTTAAAAACGCTTGGAGCACACCTGTTGAAATTGCTGGCTTAGACAAACACAGAGCAGAGAAAGACACGTCTTTCAAAGAGCCAAGGAGGCCTTTTTCAGAATACTGAAGTCCTCTGTGCCTCTCTAGATAAGCCAGATTTTCCTCAAGCATAAAGATTTGAGACAAATAAATAAAAAACTCCATTTTAGCACATTTTATTCCAGTTGTATTACAGCTTAAGTAATAAGCTTTCATGGTTTGGCTTGCCTACCCACAGTGCACTAGGACTTCCTTTTCTCCACACCATGATATGATCTTGCAAACACTCGCTAAACTAAACGTACTGATCACTGGATCTACCCTAAGGGCAACTGTAACACTCACCGACAGGATCACCATTCCGCAAATGCGATACTATTGTGAAACTGCAGAAAAAGAAGAAAACCATCGTTCCTGGCTTATTGCCACAGGAAAACAATCTCCAGTGGAATAGAACATGGCAGAGTGGGGTTTCTTTCTTCAAATTTATACCAGATTTTGAACTTAGAGTTTCAAAGAAAAATAGAATGATGCTAAAATCTTTAGCAGAGCCGTCTCTCATCATCAGGTAAACACCTGTACTCTAATGAACTAAAGATGACTGCAGTACCAGGGAAGCCAAGAACTAGTGCATTAATATTTCTCATCTGCATATTGCAGAGCGAAATCAGTGACTGACTCTGTCCATTTTTTCATTAGTGAAGCATGCCTCGCCCGTCATTCTATAGGTCCCCACACATCAGTGTTCTCTCAGGACCGTATAACGTCCGTGGCAGGTAAGTCCAAAATCAGTCTTACGGAAACCACTTTAAATTCTACTCTATTCCCAGTAGTTGTTTTTTGTTGTGTTTTCCTTTAAGGGTCCTTTTTGTACAGAGAAATAATTTTCTAGCCGGGAAACAACAGACACAATTTACTTTCAAAGGAAAATATAAAAGTCCACACTTACAGGTTTGCTTGGCTGGTGGGATGTTAGCCAACGGAGTTGTCTCCTCCGAGCTATTTGTGAAGACATTAATTGGGAAATCAGAGAAATAAGGGTGCGGAGGCCTATGTAATTAAACTGCGCGTTTCACCCTCATCCAAAGCAGTTTCCCGGGATGTTTACTGGCTGGAGAGTTTCTCCAGGCCTGGGAGGCATGGAGACCTTGTGCATGAAAGAAGCACCACTCTTACCCTAAACTGTCAGGGGACTTTTTTATTTCAAAGCAGATTTAGCACTTTGAAGAGTCAGTTACAAATCTAAGGAATATTTCTACGCAGTATGCCTCATGGCCAACTGGATGGTAATGGTCCCTTCCTGACATTAAATGGTAAAAACTTCCTATTGTATTTTGTGGTTTGCCCAGGGCTGGGGTCAGAGGCTTTCCTGGGAGTAGTTGCCAGATTGCTCCTTTGTTTTCAGCAAACCATCAATTTCCTTGCTGTTTGGCTTTATTAGGGAGCGCGATTTGATTTGTACGTCTGCGTCCTTCCCCGAGCCCGGGTGCCTGCCGTCCATCACCCCCGGCTGTCCTGCTGGATCTGCAGATGCACGGCCGTTTTCTTAGGTTCCGGGAGCAACAGCCCTCCCTGTCCTTGGCTTCTCTGTGTCTTTATCAGCCTTAACTCATTCCTCTTGGTGGCTAATTGTCCCTTTTCTCCTGACTTTTCTCTCTATGAAATAAAACATGTACATGCTGTCCTTAAAAAAAAAAAAAAGATAAATGACTAATTGAATTTTGCCCAGTTTTTAAGCAACCAGCAATGATGATTGGCAACAGTCCTTTTAATATTTTTCATATTGAGAGTCCAAAGCAACCATTTATTGGGCTCGATTTCACATGCCCTTCCCTGCAGTTGTCTCTTCAAATAAATACACTCACAAACGAGAAAGAAAAAAAAATACTCCTTCGGTGACGAACATACACTAATTATAAGTAAGGTGAGCATTTGAATACACATGAATAAAGGTTAGTGATAAAATTAAATAACAGAGGCAAATCTGGCATATTATTTAATTTTGTGTGTGTGCAAGGCACACATGCACACACGCACATGAGTCATTTCGCTGCACAGGAGAGGAAAATGATAAGCAGGTCAATAGATAAGTATAATTAGATGCATTGTGACATTTGTTTTTTAAGTGCAAGGTTTGAGATTGAACATATCTGGCTTGGAATCCTGGGGTTCTGGCTTGGAATCCTGCCTTCATTAAGGAACATGTTCCCACTTAAAATTCCTGAGACTCACCTTAAAAAGAATAATATCTACCTAACAGGGTAGCTATTAGGACAAAAGAGCTAAGATCTATAAAGTACCTAACACAGTGCCTAACATACAGAATTGCTACACACACACACACACACACACACACACACACACACACACACACACTAGAGGCCTGGTGCACAAAATTTGTACAGGGGTGCAGGCCCTAGGCCTGGCCAGTGATCAAAGCATGAGCCGTCTGGTGTGGAAGGGCAGGTCTCAGCTGACCTCTGGGCCCTGGGTAGCACCTAGGGCCCTGGATCCCACACGCCCCCCCCCCCCCCTTACCTGAGTCACCGTGCCCGAGCCCCCACACAGTGATTCAGTGAGTGCGGCCAGACAGTTGTGGGCCAGGGCACAGCATGGGCCTTTGAGCCACCCAGTGGCATCACATGGAAGCTGGGAAGGCAGCACTCTCTCCCAGCCGGCCTCTCTGACCAGCTCCTGCGCAAGCCCACAGGGAGCCCAACCGGCCCCTGCGATCCTAGAGGCTGCAGCCCAGCTCACCTGGAAGAGGCTAGGCAGGTGCAGGGGTGGGCTCCTCGCAGGCAGCGGGGACCTGAGCACAGGGCTTCCCCAGAACAGGAGCCCTGGTATCCTGGGGGAGGGTAACAGGAATGAGAGTGAGCTCAGTGGACACCTCACATTCTCTCACTTCCATACACCCTCCCCCCACCATCACCTTTGCCCCAAATAGCTGGTAAGAGGTTGCAGCCTATCCTCTCCAACCCCAGGCGCCGACACCCACCCCCAGTTTCCCAGCCCAGCTCATGGCCTAGCCCTGATCTGGCGATCAGGGCCTGCTGGCCCGCTGGTTGCCATCTGCGGGGCAATTGGTTGGGGCAGGGCCCCCGCACCCAACTCCCTTAGTGGTCTGGGAGCTGGGCAGTGAACCCAGTCCCCACTACCACCACAGGTCACCATCTGTGGGGTGATTGGTGGGGTGATCGAGCTCCCGCTCACACTAACCTTGACCTGGGGCCACCTGCTCACCTGCTCCACCATCCCGCTATGGTACTGCTCTCACTGGGGCCCATTAGGGCCGGCAGCGTTGCCACTGCCACCCACTGCCAGTGCTGCATTGCTGACACCTGCCATGTTGCATGCTGCCCTCTAGTGGCCAATGCACATCATAGCAAGTGGTTGAACTCCCGGTCTCCCAGTTGAACTCCCAGTCAACCAACCACCCAAGGGGAAAATTTGCACATTAGGCTTTTATTATATAGGACTAGAGGCTTGGTGCACAAAATTCGTGCATGGGCGTGGAGGAGGGTGGTCCCTCAGTTCAGCATGTACCCTCTCCAATCTGGGACCCTTCGAGAGATGTCCGACTGCCTGTTTAGGCCTAATCCAGGACTTCTGACTCCCAACTGCTCACCTGCCTACCTCCCTGATTGCCTCTAACCACTTCTGCCTGCCAGCCTGATCACCCCCTAAACACTCCCCTGCCAGCCTGTTTGCCCCTAACTGCCCTCACCTGCTGGTCTGGTTACCCCTGACTTCCCTGCAGGCCTGGTTACCCCTAACTGCCCTCCCCTGCAGGCCTGGGTCCCCCACAACTTCCCTTCACTACAGGCCCGGTCACCCTCAACTTCCCTCCTCTGTCGACCTGGTCACCATTAACTGTCCTCCCCTGCAGGCTTGATCACCCCCAACTGTCCTTCCCTTGCAGGTCTGGTCCCTCCCAACTGCCCTCCCCTGCTGGCCATCTTGTGTCCACATGGTGGCAGGATCTTTGACCAAATGGGGGCAGCCATCTTGTGTGTTGGAGTGCTGGTCAATCTGCATATTACTCTTTTATTAGATAGAATAGAGGCCTGGTGTATGGGTGGGGGCCAGCTGGTTTGCCCTAAAGGGTGTCCCGGTTCAGAGTGGGGGTTACCTTGGGGCATGGGGTGGCCTGGGCAAGGGGCTGTGGTGGTTTGCAGGCCAGCCATGCCCCATGGCGACCCAAGCAGAGGCCCTGGTATCTGGGATTTATGTATCTTCTACAAATGAAACTTTGTAGCCTGGAGCACAGCCAAGCCTTCTGCTTGCTCCATGGCTGCTGCCATTTTTGTTGGGATTCTATAATTGAAACTCTGTTGCCTTAAGCAGAGGCCTGAGCCTGCAAGGGAAGGTGGAAAGCTTGGCTTCCTCCATTGCCAGGGAAACCCAAGCCTCCCTCCTGCTCTCTGTGGCCATAGCCATCTTGGTTGGGTTTATTTGCATATTTGCTCCTGATTGGCTGGTGGGTATGGCTGGTGGGCATGGCCTGTGGGTATAACAGAGATATGGTCAATTTGCATATTACTCTTTTATTAGATAGGATATTTTTATTGATTTCAGGAAGGAAGGAAGAGGGGGAGAGAGAGAAACATCAATGATGAGAGAGAATCATTGATTGGCTGCTTCCTGCATGCCCCCTACTAGGGATTGAGCCAGCAAACTGGGCATGTGTCCTTGACTGGAATTGAACCCGGGACCCTTCAGTCTGCAGGTCGACACTCTATCCACTGAGCCAAACCAGCTCGGGTGAGAACTGCTCTTTTTTTAAAGACATATCAGATTCATGCCAGTCTAGAAAAATATATGTGTCCTAGTTAAAAAAAGAACCTTCTGGACTGGGCTGGAAGGAGAACACTAGATGAGGAAGGAGAACGCAGAAGTTCTTCCTGTCTTTCTTGAGAGAGAGCAGGTGTCAGGGAAGAACTTCCTTCATCAAAGTTCGTCTTAAACTCAGCAAACCCCCATCTCAGTCCCTGCTCAGACCTGAGCCTAATTGCCCAGGAGAGGATAGCTGGGCACTGGAGGATAGCTGAGCGCCCCCTGGATTTCCCTTGTCACAGAACCCATCTGTGTGCCCCTGAACACAGACCCAGCTCTTCTGCTCTCACCTGCAAGGTTGGGCAGGGCAGCCAGCTGCCAAGTCTACTGTCCTTGTCCTCATCCCAAGGCCCCACAGGATGAGTGAGAAGCAGCTTGCTGTCCCAAAACACCTTGTCCACAGCTGCGTGAAAGTCTGCCATTTCCACTCTTTCTAGTGAACTGGGAAACTTCACAGCAACTTTTAGTCAATCCCTCTTTAGAGAGAATTGCAATAAAAGGGTTCTGAGCCAGCTGCAGGCAGGAATGACCCTGTTAAGCAATGGCTCTCAAAACTCAGATGCATTAGCCTCACTTAGTGGGCTTATTAAAAAATGCAGAGTCCTAGATCCTCGTCCAATTATTCTGATTCAGTAGACAGTTCAATAACCTAAAAGACAAAGCCTCTCAATATATCTATTATTTGTTGGTTACTGTGAGCCAAGCCCAATGCTAAGTGGCTTACAGGCACAATCCATTTTTGGATCCTGGGAAGTATTCAAGTTAATGACCAGGACCATAACCTCGACAGGAAGTAAAAGGGCCCATGAGAGGAGTTGACACACTCCATGTTACCGCGAGAGCCCCCAGGAAAACAGCATAGCTCTAGGGTCGCTCTACGGTGGACATAGGCTGAATATTGATATCTGGAGACACTGAACAACCTGATGAAGGTTCCTCAGCTGGTCACCTCTCCGGATGAGTAACCTTGAAGCCTAGCACAGTCCACATGTGCCTGGGGTCATCGGCTCTCATGACCATCAACTTCTAATCAACATCCCAAACTTTCTCTACATGAAATAAACCAAATTTTGGACTTGCACTGGCCAAGTGCATGGTTCTCACTTTGTTTATGAAACAAACAACAAAAATTTAAACAGCACTTTCTAACCTTCCTTCTGAGGAATCCAGGTCCTAAATCTCTCACCTTGCCTTGTAAAAGAGCCACTACTAGGCATAGAGCAAATCCACTTCCCGGTGTTCTTCTTACCCTGCAGCAGAGGAGTTATTGCAGACTCCTTTCTATATATCTCTTATTTCTGAAACGAAGATGTCCTAGTCACTTCCATAATCCTCCCCGATTTTTCTTTCTATATTTCAAGAGCAGTAACATACCATCAAAATGCTTTTTCCATCCTAGGCTAAGGCAGGCATGAGATAGTGTGAAAAATTGGACTTTATTATTATTCTAATGTTTCTATTTAATAAGAAGCATGTAACCAGAGGCTTTACAGACTACTCTTGATCGAAATTTCCCAAAAAGATTTTCATTATGCTTTCAGATGGTACTCAAAACAAATAAATATTATTGCACCAGCCATTCTACTTTGCATGGATTTGGATACCAGAATTGTGCCCAAAGACTGAAAATCCCTTATTAATTTCATTAGAAATTTTTAAAAAGTGCATTCATTTGGTATAACTTAACTAGAGGACTCTTAGCACTGAGACAAAATGTCTATTTTCGGTTACCAAGATCATGAAGAATAATTTTAAGAAGCAGTTAAGAGATCCTCTCACACGTTTTGTTTTATAAAACGGGAATGTAGTGATGACACATGGAAGTAACAGGGGACCCCTCCCCTCATCTGGAGGACATTAACCAGAACCAAAGCTATTTTGCTCCCCTTCCCCCCAAGGACACGAGGCTGCCGATGAGGGAGTGCTACTGGCACTGAGTGGATGGCGTTTAACAATGCTGCTAGATAAACACCCTACAAAGTTCAGTACCACTGCCCCACGGACAAAGAGTCACCTAGTCCAGTATGTCAGTAGTACTGAGGTCATCAAGAAACTCTGCTCTATCTGGACTGAATTCAACCCTGAGCAAGAGAAAAATCCCAGTGCTGCAGTCACTTAAATAATTTAGAGGCTTATTTATCCCGCACATAAGTGGCATAGAAGTTTCCAGGCCACAGCTTGGTGCAGTTCCATGATGAAGCACCCAGGACCCTTGGTGGTGATCCTAGAAGATACCATTTTAGCTGGGCATATTACTGCACAAGAGCACACTGAGCCTACTAGTGAGAAAGGAGCATGGATTTTATACAGGCGATGACAGGGTTCCCACAGATGCACTTAACCTTTTCTGTGATGCATCTATCTCTAGCCCGCTTTAAGGCCCAGCCAAACTCTACCCAGTCACTTTCTACCCAAATTAAGCTCTTCCGTGGCACCTTCCATGCTATTCCCAGGCAGTGCAATTTCCCTGAACCAGAATTTTCTATCTCTGGGGACAGACAAGGAGAACCGCAGGGCCAGGACGGGGCCCCAAAGGGAGAAATAGAGCCATCTTCACAGGAACAGCACCGAATGAGATGGATGCATTCCCACACAAATGGAAAAAACCATGGGCATCTGAAAGTAGGATAAAGAGATGCTGGTGGGGAAAAGTAGAGGCGAGTAAAATTAACAGCAAATTCAGAAATACAATGTGAGAATTTTATAAAGGGTTTCCGACAACCTCTATATAACAAATGGTGGGAAAGAGAACATAAAAGGCAAACCCAAACAACTTGCTGATGATGATGATGATGATGATGATGATGATGATGATGCTAATAATGATAAAGATGACCAACATTAATCATAAGGCAAAGTCTTTGAGTCAATCCTCAGGCCATTGGAGACCTGCAAAGAAGGATTCTCCCTGAAATTGCTAAAGAGGATCCCAAGACCCAGCTTTTCTTGCCAGCCCAGAGGAAATTGATAGGATTCAAGTTTTCTTCACATCATCCTTGCACTGATCATTTGTATATTCACTAATGGTTTCCAGGGGCAGCTGCTACTTCCAAAAGACCCCAAAATCTTTTTTTTTAAACATCTTTTTATTGCTCAACTGGTATTGCTCAGTGATTGAGCATTGACCCATGAACCAAGAGGTCACTGTTCAATTCCTGGACAGGGCACATTCCTCTCTCTGAAATCAATAAAAACAATTTTAATTTTTTTTTATTGATTTCAGAGAGGCAGGAAGAGGGAGAGACAGAAACATCAACAATGGGAGAGAATCACTGGTTGACTGCCTGCTGTATGACCCACACTGGGGACCAAGCCCACAATCGGGGCATGGCCCCTGCCTGGGAATCGAATAGTGACCGCCTAGTTCAGTGGGTCGATGCTCAACCACTGAGCAACACTGGCCTGTTATGCTAATCTACTGAACCAGTCCTCTTCCATAAATTGGAAGCCCTTTGGTCAGTTTGAAAATGAAATCTTAGCAGTCACACAGAAATAAACTTCTGCTAAGCAATTCCAGAAAGAATGCTTGGTATAGGGATAAATCAGGATGTATCCTAGTTTATTTGCTATCCTCTTATTTCTTTCCCATTTATTTTTCTGTTCTGATTTCCCTCCAAACAATATTTGCATCTCTCAGAAAATCCTATATGACTGAAAGATTTACACTATTTGTAAGCACTGTTACACTCCCTGAGAATTGCACTCTGTTTGTAAGGAACACTATTTAATTCTATATTCTGAAGAAAACACTCAAATACAGTGGGAGTTCAGTTCATTCTTTGTAATAAATTTCTGATTACAATTTCTGATCACTCTGTACATTACAGAGTGATCAAAATGGTATGGCTATACTATATACATGGATTACATGAGATTACAGGGATATGTTTTAACCTATTTTCAGACCTATTAAGACCTATTAAGTGTGCACTTTACCAGCATGTTTGATATAGCAGAGCATTGTTTTTAAAGAAGCTAAGGGAGAAAAAAGAGACCTGTATGTAATGGTCATAAGTGTATCCTCAAATTGCTTTTCTATTTCGGGGGACATGAGGGATGTACCTGAAAGGTCATGGTTTAGTCCAGTTTAACATCAGTAAATTAGTTTTTGGAAATAGACAAAAGAAAATGTATAGCCAACAGGTTTACCAATATAATAAAGAAAAACAGAAAAATATGGTTTATAGGTTATTTTCTCCAGCAGGATGCTTTTAAATCGGACAGCATGACACCTTAACAGCACCCTATGGACATGTTTCACTGGCCTGTCAACAGACTTGATTTCTAGATTGGATGTTTACTCTACATTAAAATGTAGATTGATCTAGCAAACTTCAGTACGAAGTAACATTAAATAAGCAGTCCAGGGAAGGATATTACGCTGAAGAAAGTGGAAATAACTGGTTGCTCTAAACATATTTTTAAGTCAAGCACCTGTTGGATCGCCCTAGCCTTAAGTAATCAAGGCTTGGGAAGACTAGCCCATGGACACAGAGCATCCGGTAGCCTTGGTAACTATCTAAATGTGCATGTGTCTAAGCACTGCTTTTCTGGCCTTTTCCTATCTTGCACCCAACTGACATGAGTATCAGATCTACAGTTTTATCTTACAAAAGAAACTCCCTTTGTTCAGGTGTCAGCTGGCCATGTGTCTCGGGGGAACCTGAACTGAACCAACTTCCCATCCACTTGTCTTAGCCTAGAGAAAGAATTTTGATGAATGTAAGCCACCCCTGGGTAACTGCATTCTCCTCCACGTGGTGTGGTTCAGGAATGGGCATGTAACCCAATTCTGGTCAGTGAAATAGGAGGGGAAGCCTGCAGGGGCTTCTGAGAATATTCCTCTCATTTTAAAAAAGTTCACAGGACAGAGTGGCCTATCCTTATCTTTTCCGTAAGTATAACTAGCATGTCTGCAGGAACAGTAGGAAGCCTCTTGGAGCCGTGGGAGCAACCAGCCTATGGGAAAAAGCCCACACACTGAGGCAGCAGAACAGAAGGCAGGTGGGAACCCGAGTCCTTCACGACACCACGAGATGCTGAACGAACCCACCCAGTCCACTAAAGGCAGCCATTATCCTGATGTAGTGAACATGGTAATGCCACCCAGATTCCTTCTTCAAAACAAAGGCACTCCTGCCTTCCTCTGACGTCACGCGCCGCCGCCGCCGCTTCCGCTGCCAGCACCTGGCTTCCGGGCTGCTCTGCGTTCCTTGCACCCGAAGGGCCGAGTATCTGTAGAACGACCTTATGTAGGTGTTTAAATATCAGCCTCCTGAGGAGAACCAAGATGGCGGCATAGGTAAACACCTATTGTTCTGCCCCGCGAAACAATTTAAAAATTACAACATAACAACAAAACAAACATCACCCAGAATCACCAGAAAGCTGGCTGAGTGAAAACTCCACAAATAAAAGTAAAGGTGGGACACTGAGACTCAGAAGAGCGGCGGGAGCGCAGCCTTGAAGATGGAAACAGGTTAGGAGCCATCCTGGTCATGAGCGGGCAGTGGCTGGAGCAGCAACCCAGGCTGGATTTCGCCAACGGGGAGGGCGAAGATGTCCCACTACACAGATTCCCCAGCGCCAGGCAAGGTCCGAGATCTGGGGTATGTGGAGACGTCCCACTGCACAGATTCCCCAGTGCCGAGGTCCGAGGTCCAGGGGACGCACCCTGGAAGCCAGGCACGACAGAGGTCTCCTAATCTGTGGAGAAGCCGGGTGCTTGAAAAAGAAGTTTGCGCACACTTAAACTGTGCCACAGCACAGACACGCGACTTGCTCCCTGGAAACTTGTCTCCTGGTCCCGGAAACCACATGTTTTACAACCCTGGGCAAGACTTTGGGTGTGCAGACTCATTTGGGGAGAGGCAGAGTTGTCTGGCAAGGGGAAGAGACTAGCGGCTTTCTCTTGGAAGTGCCTGCAGCCATCCCCATCCAACAGAGACCAGTGCACAAGCGCCGCATAGGACTAGCTGACACTGAGGCTGCCTGCGCAGCTCAGAGACTCCGCCCATCCAACCTGAACACAGGCTCCCTTCACAGCCAAGTGGCCTGGAGGTCAAACCTTCCTAGGGCTAACAACAACAAGCTGGGTTTAAATTCAAAAATACTGTACAACCCATAAAGGATTGCAGTAAGAGTACCCACCTCAAGTTACTGGGGAGGCTGTGCCACTGACCCTTGGAGGACATCTACCATATGAAGCAGCCAACATGCAGAGACATGGAAAGAAATCAGGTGTGAAAGAAATGGAGGAGAAAAGACAACAGGACATAGAGTTCAAAACCACAGTTATAAGGCTTTTCAAGAGGCTCCTAGAAAAGGTTGATGAACTTAATGAGAACTACGAGGAAATGAACAAGACCAACCAGGAAATGAATGAGACTTACAAGGAAATGAATGAGACCCTCAAGGAAATGAACAAGACCTCTGAGGATATGAACGAGACCCTCACAGATATGAAAAAGGACCAACTAGAAATCGAGCATACACTGACTGAAATAAAAATATTATACAAAGTCCTAAAAACAGTCCAGAGGGCCACAAGAACCAAGTCAAAGATTTGAAATACAAAGAAGCAAAATCCACTCAGCTGGAAAAGCAAGAAACAAAAAGAATTCAGATAATTGAAGATAGTGTAAGGAGCCTCTGGGACAACCTCAAGCATACCAACATCCTAATTATTTGGGTGCCAGAAAAAGAGAGAGAGCAAGATAATGAAAACCTACTTGAAGAAATAGTGACCGAAAACTTCCCCCACCTGGTGAAAGAAACTGACTTAAAAGCCCAAGAAGTACACAGAACCCCAAAATATAGGAATCTAAAGAAGACCACACCAAGATATATCATAATTAAGATGCCAAGAGCAAAAGATAAAGAGAGAATATTAAAAGCAGCAAGAGAAAAACAGTTGGTTGCCTACAGGGGAGCACCCATATGATTGTCAGCGGATTTCTCAACAGAAATGATGCAGGCCAGACGGGAGTGGCAAGAAATATTCAAAGTGATGAATAGCAAGAATCTATAACCAAGATTACTATATCCAGCAAAGCTATCATTCAGAATTGAAAGTCAGATAAAGTGCTTCACAGATAAGAAAAAGCTAAAGGAGTTCATCACCACCAAACCAATATTATATGAAATGCTGAAAGATATTCTTTAAGAAAAGGAAGAAGAAAAAGGTAAAAATATAAATTATGAACAACAAATACACATCTATCAACAAATGAACATAAAAATCAAGTGAATTGATAGACTGATGAACAGGATAAACTGATGAATATAACAGAATCATGGACATAGAGAGTAAATGGACTGACAATTCTTGGGGAGAAAAGGGTTGTGGGAAGTACAGCAAGAGATTGGACAAAAATCTTGCAACAATGGGAGAGGACAGTGGGGAGGGGGAGGCGAGGGTGGAGGGTGGGATAGGTACAGGGTGGAGAGGAGCTATAGGGGGATAAAAAAGGGGAAACAATATAATTAATAAACTGAACAATAAAGATAAAGAAATGAAAAAAAATTAAATTTAATTAAATTAAAAAAAAAAAACAAAGGCACTCACTCCTTCCCTCGGCTGCCAGAAGTACTCCTTCTCCAGAAGTCACCTCCTTTGGGAGTTGTCCCCTCCTAGGAGAAGCTGTATCACTAAAGCTTGACCACCTTGTTCCAACACAGCATATCTCTAAAGACCATCCAGCTCTAGCATTTCCTGAGGAGCATCGGCTAAAGTCTTTGTTGCAATTACATTGCAATTTAACTTCTCTCTGTTCAATCTGCTTCCCTCACTTCCTCACATCGCCTGTGTTTTTCTTGAGACCGCTCTCCACAAAGCTTCTGTATATAAAACTCCATCTAGTATATTTCCAGAGAACCCGGCATAAGAAACTTAATGTTTGAACTAATATCTGCCTTAAAATGCATGCATCCCTAAACACTATACTTTAGGTTTTCCTGTCCCCTCCTCCAAGAGGACATGACAGACTAGGATTATACACAGAATGTATTTTTCAGTCTCTCCCTTTTTTACCACACAGTGTGAGATTTCATGATGTAATGTGAGTAGTTGTATTTCATTCATTTTAACTATGCTAGTGTACCTTATTGTAGAAACTTAACATAATTTATATATTATACTATCAATGGACATTTAGGTTGTTTACAGGTTGGGGTTATGTTAAATAAAGAATGCTATGAAGATAGTTGTACATTTCACTGATACACATGCACATGAATTTTTGTGGAGTACATATATAAGAGTGAATTGCTGGATCAAAGGGTGGACATAAGTTCAGCTTTAGAATTCAGCCAGGTAACTTTCAAAAGTGGTTGTGTCTGACCATTGGGTCTGGGGTCTGGGCTGTCCCCCGACACACACACAGGACAGCAAAGCCTGAACCCCACAGGAACACCGAGGTTCAAGCTGCCAAACGAGGAAAAGCGAACTGCCTGTTGGGGAAACCCGGGCCACTATCCTTGCTCCTTTTGGGGCAACCTCTGGAAAACAACACAACCATGACTGACCAACTTGAGAACTGACTCAAATCAAAATAGTAGGTGGAAAATTCTCCACATCTCTAGCTCACGCTATTGATGATGGATGGATGGATTAGGGGAGGCAGTTCCTCAGAGGGCTCGTACCCTCAGCAACTGGCCAGAACATTTCCTTCTCTTCAAGGTGTAAACAGGTTAAATTGTTTGTCATGGTGTAATGTGTCACGGAATGACTTTTATACCATCACAAGTGGAGCAGAGATCAACAAGGCTCATAAAATTTGTTGTCATGTTAGAGCTGACCGGAAAACCTCCAGTGTCAGATATTTGTGACGCAGTTCCTCTGAGCACACTCAAGGCACAAATACAATGTACTCTACTTAAACTGCACAGTGAGCCACTGTTTTAATTATATCCTTCCTTTCTTCTTTCAAGCAATATTTACTCATCACTGTCATCAATAATTTCTGAGAACCTACAATGAGGTCCGGTGTATCCCAGACCGCATTGAGTTTAAGATCAGCTTTTAAATATTGCTTTTCCCATAACAAGAAGTGCATTCATTTATAATAAAGGAAAATACTCAGACACACACACACACACACGTCATCTATTGCCACACAAGAACAATATATCTCCTTGACTTAAGCCTGCCTTGTAAGAAATCCTTTCTCTGCATCAAGGAATACTGGTCAACCATTGTCTTGCTATTTGCAAGTCAAAAATAATATTTGGAATTCTTTATCCTGGTGATACTTTCCAATATGTGATTAGCAAACAGAATCTAAGCATGTCCATAGCAAGCACTTTATATTCTCCTTTTTGCAAATCACAAGGAGTAGTTCACAAAATGTTTAAAGCTGAAAGTAAATCGAGTCATTCTCAAACATGTTGAATGACTTGTTCAAGGTCACCAGTCAATGAGTGGTAAACTTAGGACTCTTTAATCTTTACACCATTTTTTGTCATTTTCACCCCATTACTTTTGATTTTGACACAGAATAAATTGTTTTTCAGAGTTTGGATGAACATGTGACATTAAAAATACTACCTTAAACTTTTATTATATTGAATTCTCATTAAAAGAAAGAAGGTTTTATTCAAAACCACCAGCCATGAGCACTTTCCCTATGGACATTCTATACTTTTCTAGGGGACATAACTTCCTCCCGATAGTTAAAATAACCAAAAATTTCTCACCAGAGGCTCACGCTACTCACATTAAAAAAAGTTGTCAAGGGCTCAAATTTCTAAAATGTAAATTAGAAAAAAAAAGATCTTTTCATGTGATTTGTTGTTTACACATATAAATATATATCAGATACATTTATATCTGCAAATAATCTAGAGTTATCTGCAAATCTCGCAACTGAGAAGAATGAAAATAATATATCTTGGGAATGGATCATGAATGTAGCCTCAAAATCCATGGATATGCATATAGGTCCATACAAAGGAGATAAACACAGAGAAAAAAATCTCTGCCTAGTCAGAATTTGGGTTGTAGATGGTTTCTACATTTTTAATCTAACTTCAACATAAACAATTATTAGTAATGCTAAAGGATTTGAAAGAATGTAATGGAAATTACTCTTCAAAAAGTCTATCATCCCTGTTTGGGCAAAATCCAGAATTTATAAGGGACAAACAGAGCCTGTAGTGAGTCTGCAGACACCTGGGTTGAGTTCCATAACATGAGACTTCCAAAACCTCGGGGTTCTATTTCTGGACCAGTGGGAGGAACCAGCTACAACTTTTAATTCTAGCAGCAGATAGAGGAGGACAAGCACGTTGAGTGTATCTTTCGTCAAATTCGAAACAGTAATCTTGTGTCTGATAGCGTGGCATACAGCTCAAGCCAGTCACATGCAGCAAACCCAAATGACGCAAATGTGCAGTAAATCAGTCTCATTGTGTTAGTTTCTTAAATGTGCTTTTAAAAAGTGTCTTATCTCCAACCCCTGAACGCACCTTGCCCTCCTCCCTCGCTAATCACTCTTCATGAGAACACCCTCCTGTACCCAGCACCCCAGGCCCATGCAAGCTTCTTTCCTACTTTCACTCAAAGCCAGGGCATGTAAGCAGGCTTCCTGCACCCTGCTTTGTAGTCCTTTCCTCATTTTACACAACTGTCAGAAGCAACAGAGGCCACCGTGGGGGGGGGGGGGGGGGCAGCCATGGTAGGTGTGCTGATAAAAAATACCGGCATCCTTGTTCCAACCGTGCCACCCTTTTCAATACATAAACTTCTCACCACGCTGAAACGTTCATTATGCCATTCAGAAGTAGAGGTCTACTGTGACAATTTGCTGTAAAGCGCCGCCCTGCTTATAAAGAGAAAATCAGTCACTTATTCTGCGGGGATTGTTCCGAAGACTGACAGACATGCTCAGTACGGAGCGGAGAGCTTGCACCTGGTCAGGAAACGGCAGGATGAGACAACAGTTCCTCTGTTGCTAATAATTACGCCTTGGGTTTAATCACCAACTTCATGCCTGACAAAATGGAAGCCAAAGACTGGAGAAATGATGAGGCAATGGGTATTTAAATCATGGAACATTTTTCGTTCAATTAGTATGGTGATGAGGCGCTCCGTTTGTTAGGGATTCTAGCTGATGCTGACAGTATTTTAAATTAAGGTTAGCTGAAATGACGGCAGCAGAGTTGGAGGAGTGACACACTACAATGAGTATGTCAGTTCTCTGTAGGCCGGAGATAGACTTTTGATGGCTTGAATCACAGCTCAGAAAGCTGCGACTGAATAGGAGAAAGTAATTTACAGCCCAACCCCTGCTCATAATAGTTTCTCTTCCTTTTAGCCAAAGCTGAGAGCGGGTTAGGAAAAGAGTGACAGCCTGGAGGAAGGAAATGATGACTATCTTCTGTAAATTCCATTTGCATATCATTAATCAATTTAGGCAGCTGGCCCGTCTGAGCCTATTAGAATACTGTGCTGACCCGGCCCAGTTTGCTCCATTGTACAGCGTGTGCACCAGGAAATGATAACATCACGGTTCTGGCTTTGAAGTTGGCAACTCTAGACAATTTTTTTTTTCTCCAAGAAATTTCACAGTGCCACTCAATCACATCTCTCCCTGGGAAGCTGCTTCTTGATGTCATATTTTTAGTTAAAATGGCTCATGAAATGCGCTTTCCTTTTTCCTCCCCTTTCCTTTCCCATCATTTGCAAAAGCCCAAACATTCTAAAAATCACTGATTTTCATTAATTTGTATAAGTGGCATGTGAAATTGCTGCAAGGAGCTCTCCTATTTTGATGCCAACCCTGTCATGAATATAAATGATGGAATAGGCTCTTCCCAACGACTCAAGAGAAAAAAGTCGAGAGGCAGGTTCTGTCTACATGCCTATGTTTGCTGCTGCAAAGTGGCAACAGAAAAGAATTTGATTAATTGAACAACTGGGAGCTAGTTATTCTGTTTATCATCTCAAGGCAGGAGAGGAGATAAAGAAGACAAGAATGACATGCTGGATGGAGACAGAAGAGCCCGCTGCAGCTACCTCTTAATTAGTCATGCATGCGTGGTGCAACTTTTAATTGGCGGTGTATTCTCCCTGTCTTCGTGGGCACCTAGTACTGACATGGGCTTGGACAACACTGAAGAGTAATGTTAGCCCAAGCACTTGGTGGTTGTATACTACATGTGATTCTGTTTTCATCCCATGGGATGCGAAGAGAGTCATGAGATGAGCACAGAGCTAGCCCGCAGAAGGCTAAGGCTCCGCTATAACCTGCTGCATACAGGGCACACCTCTCTGGGGTTCAGTTTTCTCCTGGGTAAAATTTTGGAAGTGAATCACTAAAGTTCCTCCTAGTTCTAACATTACCTGATTTTGTTTCTTTCTTAAAGTTAATGTGTATTAAGTCTGTGAAGGGTCAGATATTGTGCTATGTACTTCACAGGCGTTCTCTCATTTGCTCTTACCAACAGTCCTCAGAAGCAGGTGCTATTATTCATTTACAGATGAGAATACTGAGGCCTAGAGAAATTAACACCAAAACTACAGACTTTGAATCTAATATTATTTTTATGAAAAAACTACTTACCACTTAAAAATCAATATGCACAGAAAAGCACAAACAAAAATAATGCCCATCACTCAGAAAAAAATTATTCATATAAGGTGAACATTATGCCAGATGCCTCCCTATACACCTAACTGGAGCTGGATAGACACACAGCAAGAAGATTTTTTTCTGTGCACTTATTTCTGAACAAGTGGGAGCACACTTAATAAACTAAGTTGTTATATTTTACTTGATTCTAACAATTAAAAATGAAACTGAGAAACTACTAGTCTTTAAGTAAGTCTTCTACAGAAAATATTTTTCTAAGAAATAAGATTAAAATATTTAGAGATTGGAGTTTTTTAATATTTTTATTGATTTTTAGAGAAAGAGGAAGGGAGAGGGAGAGACATCCATTATGATGCCTCCTGCTCTATACTCCCCCTTACAGGGGATTGAGCCTGCAACCTGGCATGTGTCCTGACCGGGAATTGGACCAGCAACTTTCTGGTGAATGGGATGATTTCCAACCAACTGAGCCACAATGACCAGGACTAGAGATTGGAGTTCTATTATATATGTCTTCCTTCATATTGCAATTTTAGATAGTATTAACTATCTGGCAAGAAGAATAAAGAAAGTAGCATTTATTCTCACCTTACAATTTTTATTATCTTTTTTTCACTCTGACAAGATTTTTAACATTTACATTCTATTCTACATTCCTAATTCCCAGGATTTAGAAATAACTCTATGATTCCAGGATCTGTAGTTTTGGTTCTAAGTTTAAGTGGATTTATTTGCTTTCTTTTTAACATATAGCTTCTCCATTCCTGAGTACTTTTGTTTTAATTCACATCTTGGCTGGAGTTTGGCATCAAATAAATTTTTGAAGGACTCAGAAATACTGAATTCTCTAATTCTCATGTACTTTATATACATACAAACACTTGGCTGGATTTAGTATTCTAGGGTCATGGATTTTTTTTTTTTACCTCAGAATTTTGTAGACATTGCTACATTGTCTCCTGACATCGTGATTATGGTGAAGTCTGAGGTCCACATGATTTCCTCCTTTGTGGGTGACTTATCTTTTTCAGACTTGGTGCCTAAAGAATCCTTCCTTTGCCCTCACTATAAACTTCACCCCACATTCCTCCATGCTGAATACTCTCCATAAATTGTCCTGACAGGAAAAGAAAATTATTTTATCCTGTAGATCCACTTCTTTGTATATTTCAGAGATTTAAAAAACAAACAACAGATCAAACCTTAAAATAACACCCATGAGCTGGGATAAGAATATGCTTTCACATCATTATTTAGAGGATACTAGGTAGGTTTCTCCCAAAATAAAAGTGTCCCCCTTTACCTTCTAACTAGAAAACAATTCCACTTTATCTAAAACTGCATGTTTTTCAGTTGTTTCCTTAGTGTTTAGCAAGCAGTGTCTGCACACCATGGACACTCCATAAAAATCTGGTGAACGAGAACACAGGATCACTGCTGTGGGGAGGGCAAGAGAGAGGCCAGGACGGGGGAGCAGGTACTGGAGGGGGAGGTGAAAAAATTCTACTATATGAACTTTACTCTCTTGACCTGTTTTGTCTAAAGCACTACTTATTTAACACCTATTTTTATTTAATCCACTCAAGAGAATTACAAGTGAGGTGGTATGCCCACCCTTCAGTGTGGGGGTGCTGATTAAAAGTACTGGATGGGGCAAGAAGAATTAAAACTCTTCACCTTGTATACTGGTCTCTAAACTGATTTTCCCTTTCATCATCTCCCTGATCCCATCCTTCTTCTCCACTGCCTTCAAAGTAATTTTTCTAAAAGAAACAAGTAAAACAAATACTAATGGAGAGGGTCTGGAGTCTTAGACTCAAGTATTTCCCTACCGCCTTCCTCTCAGAAAGAAGCCAGGAAGTCCAAGTTCTTGAGTTGAGATGCTTTAAAATTCTTTAGTCTTTGACACTAATCTCCTAGCTTGTCTTCCTGCTTTAAGCATTTCTTCAAGTATAAAGTTGGCATAGACCCTGTCAATGTTAAGTACAACATAAATGTTAGTTCCTGACCTCGCCCCAACTTGGTACATTGGTCAATTGCTACCTGGACATACTGTATTGGAGTGAATTCTTAAACTGTGAGCCCTTCTGGGAAAGATCAATAAATGTTGAATTGATCTCTGTTGAATTCTAAAAGCCAGTGCTCCAGAAAGACACAGTTCCTATCTATATCCCCTTCCTTTGTGTCCACCTTCTCCCCAATCCTAGGCAATCTAAAGAGTGTAGCATCAGTGAGGAGAGTAGCAGTCTATAGATCTGTGTAAGTCAGAGAACATCTCATACTGCACAAAGATTCCTGAACTGTGGTGGGGAGAGGCTTGGACTTGATTCCTTGTTCAGCCACCATTTCACTGAATGAGCGAGAGAACTGCTTGTCTCTCTGGTCTGATTCCTCACATGTCATTTCCACTTCTGCCCCTGGGGGTGCTGCTGCAGGTGATCTCGCCCCAGTGAGGCACGGCCTACAGCATGGCTCTGTGATCACTCCAGGTGCTCCTGTCCCAGGCCCTTGTCCAGTCCCTCCCCTCCCCATCCTCCTGAATCCTCGGGAGCTGACGTTAACCTCGTCTTCTTTACAGTGAGCGTAGAGGTCCCTCTTATAAATACTGCTCTTTGTTCCTGGACTGACTGGTAGATTGCCTGCAAAGCCACCAACAGTCCCTCCCATTCTTCTACATGCATATTGCTCCTCCCACTAAAGGTGTAGTCTGTTTACTTCCTCTTGAATCAAAACTGCCTTATGATTTGCCCTGGCCAATAAAAAAAAGGCAGAAATGACGCTGTGTGATTTTTGGGTCTAGATCTTCAGAGGTCTTGCAGCTAATTAACGTAAACAAAAGTTAAGTTCCTAGGCATGTCATCATGTTGTAACAAAAAGACACTGAATGAAAGGATATTATTTGAGAACCTGCTGTATTGATTTTCCATGTTCTTTTCTCTTGGATGATTTGATAGTTTTGCGCACTTCTCTGCCAAGCTGAGGTTGTGACAGATGTTGTGGGCACAGCTCAGAGGAGAGCTGGTGGGCCCTGTCCTCACCTGTGTGTAGCTGCAGGGATACAAGGTGCAGAGTGCTGTTCTAGGCAATGGAAGCTGCATGGAGCACAGAGAAGGCACTTGGATGGCTCTCGGGCTTACAAGAGTAAGTGGTGAGTATGGTGAGACAGAAAGAATACAGGGAAACTGTCCAGGAGAACTTGAAGGCAGAGAGCAAAAGACAGAGCTTGTAAAATAAGCACAAAGTCTTTTAAGGCATTCCCTAGAACAAGCATGTCCACTCAAAGGCTAACATTGGCCAAATAAATAAGGCATGTGGCACACGGGCCACGAGTTTGACATGCTTGCCCTAGAAGAACAGAGTGAAGTTCAAAAAGGCTGAACATTGAGTCAAGTTAGAGATGAAGGCGAGCAGGGACCCAGAAAGAGAAGCAGGATCAGGCCTTAGAAATCTGGGTGAGAAATTTGGATTTTTAAGATAAAAGTACTATATCATATATACATATTCATAATATTTACACAGTTGATTTACTAATTTCTATGAAATTCTTAATTTTTTAATTTCTATGCAATAGGATACATGTTTGGATTTGAAACTTTTCTAGATTTCTACAATATTTTTAATTCTTCTTGTTTAGCTTCATTAGTTTGCACCATTCTGGGACACAAAGCAAGCATTTGAAAGATGCAGGATTTTCCTGAGAGGTCTCCTGGCAGGCACTGGGCCCACAGGTTCCATCCATGGCATTTTGTCCTCTCTGCCCTTCCAAAAAGGGTGGCTTTCTTTGGGGTTATTCTCAGAGTTTGCAGGCATAACATTCCCGGCACACGAAAAGATGGCAAAGAAACTTGAAGGATTTCTAGCTGTTAATTCAGATTCACTGATTTCAGCTGATTTCCACCCACCTGGAGACTCCTCAGGGCCAAATCTGGGCTTCTAACAATTTTTCATACAAGAGAAAGTTGAAGTGAAAGGTATGAGGGGGAATTCTGCTGTTAACAGGGGAGTGCTTCAAGTCTGGGTCTTGGCAATGAACTACACACTCAAGGTTCATGAGGCAATGACGAGACAGCTCCAAAGCAGCAAATCTCTGAGACATGACAGTTCAGTCACAAAAACCGTTAACAGAGGTCAGCTCATCCAACACATCAGCAGAAATGGAACAGAGCAGCCTCTGTGCAATCGCACGTATCAGAGTGATGGCTGCAGCACTGCACTGAATCTGGTACCCGTGCAAATTGAAAACCTGGCATTCACTCCCCGTATCCATGGGCTTTGGAGGAGCTGAATAGTTCAAGGAGACCAAATCTGGAGGAAATTTTGTGAGAATTTTTTTCCTTAAAATAATGTTTTTAAGTTTGAATATGCTTTTTATAACAATCACATGGAACTTAGGTTTGGCTGCCTGCTGCTTCAAAAGCCAATACTGGTGGAAGGAAAGATGGTTTACTTAAGTACTGCCCTTCTGAGAATATGGTGGACCCCTATCCTAAAGACCGTCTTAGTGCAGGCAGGGGCTTTTATTAGGAAGGAGAGGGAAAGCAGAACAAAGAAATCAGAGGGAGGGGCATCGAAACATCTCTATGTGTAAGTCAGGACAGTCTACTCCAGTGATTACCTCCAAACTGGTCAAGGGGAGGTCTGGTTTCAGTGACTGAAAGTCAACACATCTCCTGGAGTTAGACCATCGGTTACTGAAGTCAGCTTCCTTTGAAGTCAGCTCCTAGAACTCTTTCACAAATACACTGTTTATCTATGGGTTACATATTAGTTAACAACTCATCCTTTACAAAAACACCTTTAACAGAAACAATATTAAAAGAATGGAGGGGTGGGTTACAGGAATAATAAATGAAGTTACTAGTTAATCATGCTTCAAACAGTAAAAAAAAAAAAAGGCTTCTACTTTAATTATGGCTAGCTATCATGGAGGGTAAATACAATGAGAAAACCAAATGAGTTCAAATTATTCCTCCCCTATTTTTCTTACACAATCACATTTATGTCTTTTTTTAACCTGTAAAAGTAGTACATTTGTAATATATGTACATGTGTATATATAAATATATGTAGAAGTACAAATGTACCTATATACATACAGGTATGCATGTCTGTATATATGTATATATGCACATATAGACTTTAAAATTAGAAATGAAAAAAAGCCTACCCCACTCCACCCATTAATGATTCTAAATGGTCCAGTTGTGGGAATCCTCCCAAATCTTCCTCACTTAATAGCATTTACAGAATGTTTCCCCTGTGAAAAGGGATGCTTTAGAAAAGATTGTATATTGTTCTTTTAGCAGGTTCTTTAATATACTATAATAAAGCAATTATAATCAAAAGAATGAAAATAACCATACCCCTAAATCCTGCCATTCAGCAATGCTTACTATTAACTTGTTATAGTTCCTTCTAGCATAGACACACCTATGCCAGAAGAATATATATAACACACACATACATACACACACACACACACACACACACACACACACACACGATCATATTCTACGTATTGCAATTTTTTTCTCACTGGATCCATGAATACTGTCCCGTGCAATTATAAAATCTCTATAGCCTTACTACTCAAAGTGTGGTCCACGGGTCATCACCTGGGAGCTTGTTGGAAATGCAGAACCTGATGCCCACTCCTACTGGATCAGATCTTCATTTAACAAGATCCCCAAGTGATTCATGAGCACATTACAGTGAGAAGTGGAATCTACCACTTCCTTTAAATGGTTGACAAGTGTACCACTGTCTGATTGTGCCACAGGGCTAGAATTTAATCATTTGATTCTAATTAGTGTCAGAGAGGTTATCCATCTAGATGTCCAGGAGCCATTTCCTGGAAATCCTTGTTAGAGCCACTTTTATTGCCCTTGGGTGACAAACAACTCTTACTGGGTGAAGCTGTGGGGAAACCAAAGTCTGGGCCTAAGGCTACACTGGAAAAGTATCTCACAGATGACTGTGCTCAGAATGGTTGGGGGGAAAAAATGTTTACTATGTTTTCGAAACAGATGCTTCCAACAAAGAGAACAGGAAGCTGGTGCCTTCCCTGTCTGCCATTCAGCAGAGCTGAATGCATTCTGTCAAATTTGCCTACAAACTTTGCTGAACAGCCCACCAAGCAGCGGTGAAAATTACAGAGTGGCTCCCAGGCACTTTAGTGAATAATCAGCTGGAATTGAGCTGTTTTCCATATTCTTTGCTGATAATGCAAATGGAAGCTTTAAAGCAAGTGGCTCCAAGTTGCCACACACCCTAAAAAAGCTGAGAAGGCCCATGTGACCCCCATAGATGCTGCCACTCCGCCCCAAGCCCTGCCACAGAATTAGGTCCCATGGCTATCAACCACAGGATTCACTCGACTATCTGGGTGCACATTAACAAACAGCCAGGCGAGCAAGAGGGCTGCTGGCCCAGGGCCAAGCATCTGGATGAATCGGCTATCAGGAAGTAAAGGCAGCTCTAGGGAAAATGCTGGGCCTGTCTAAAATTTCTATCATTTCCTCACACCAGCCTCAGCTTTTCTTTGAAAGGTGCCCTTTGTGCTGTCCAGGAGAAAAGGACTCGGACTTAAAGTACAGGATCAAGGACTGTAAGTCCAAGCTGGCTTCAGGCTTTTAGGTGCCCCAAGATCATGAACCGGAGCCGAAAGCAGCTGTGACCGGGGGTTTAGTGACCAGGGGAAAGCTGACTGTTTCTTCTCAGGCTCTCACAGTGGATCTGCATGGGACATCCGGGGAAAACATCACTGTGGGAGTTGCCAAGAGGCTAAGAGGATTGATAGAAAGGAACATGGCACCAGATTCAGATGTCAGCTCACCATGTCCTAGCTATGACCCTAAAGGTGGCTAACTTTGACTCTTAACTTCTATGAAATAGAATAATTATATCCTCACAGGTAAGAAGCCATAAATGTATCACTAGGGACATGGTATTTGATAAATGCTCTTTTCCCTCCTTCTTCCCTCAAAAATAAACCAAACTTCTCTCTCTCTCTCCTCTCCTCTCTCTCTCTCTCTCTCTCTCTCTTCTCACCCTCCTCTTCCTCCACCCTCCAACCCTTCCACCATTTCTTCTAATCCCACTGCATACCCTTCATCCTCACAGAGCTTCATAAACACACTGTGCTGGCTCTTACTTCAGGAACATAACCTGTGCCACTTTCTCTCTGGAGACATTTTCTCATTTCTACTCCATTAACTGAATAGCTTCTGCTCACCCTTCAGGTCTGATGATGGACATGAGTTTTTCCAGAAAGCTCTGTCAGCGACTCTCTGCTAGTCTCCACACAGCACTTGCCTGGTTACCTCCCTATCAAATGCAACAGTCCATTAACTGTCTATTTCTTCTAGAAATTGTGACCAATTTAAGGCAAAAGACTATGTCTTACCCATCCCGATGTAGAGTCCCCTTTCCCATCCCATTAGAAGTTCCTGGTGCTCAGTGTGTATGTGTGGAATATTTACGAATGTAGCTAAATATATATATATTTATTGTTCAAACTGTTGTACAGTCTCTCTGGGAGACTCTGGCAGAGCTGAGGGGACTAGGCGCCGCCATCTTGTGGCTATGGCTTAACCATCTTTTGTGGTGGAATGATGTTTAATTTGCATATTACCCTTTTACTAGATAGGATGATGCTATAGTGGGTTATATTTGAAGGGGATGCAAAGAGATATGTGGTAGATTCCACTTCTCACTGTAATATATATATATATATATATTAATATTAGAGGCCCAGTGCATGAAATTCATGCACTCAGAAGGCGGGGGGAGTCCCTCAGCCTGGACTGCACCCTCTCACAGTCTGGGAGCCCTCAGGGGATGTCCAACTGATGGCTTAGGCCCGCTCCCCATAGGACAGACATCCTTAGAGCTGCTGTGGTGACGGGAGAGGCTCTCACCACCACTGCTGCACTAGCCAGCCATGAGCCTGGCTTCTGGCTGAGCATCGCTCCCCCTGTGGAAGCACACTGACCACCAGGGGATAGCTCCTGCATTGAGCATCTGCCCCCTGGTGGTCAGTGCATGTCATAGTGGCCGTTCTGCTGTTCAGTCAATTTGCATATTAGCCTTTTATTATATAGGACAAGTAGCCCATTGCACAATATCGCATGCAGTAGACCACCCGCCACTTCCATGGGAGCCAGCAAGAACCACAGTGCACAGCCGGGAGCCACACTGCTTCCACAGGAACCAGGAAGAACCCATGCCAATTCCACAGGAGGCAGAGGGAGCTGCGCTGCTTCTGTGGGAGGCAGGCCTGATGTCTCCTCTCTGGGCCTTCACTCAGCCATGGAGGCTGCGGGTCACCACCCTACCCCTCAGAGGCACTCTGTGGCCAGAGCAGAACGCTGCCCCCCCAGGACTGGGAGACTCTGGCGGAGCTGAGGGGACTAGGCGCCGCCATCTTGTGGCTATGGGCTTAACCATCTTTTGTGATGGAATGATGTTTAATTTGCATATTACCCTTTTACTAGATAGGATGATGCCATAGTGGGTTATATTTGAAGGGGATGCAAAGAGATATTAATTTTTCCTTTTAACATTTTTAATTTTCCCAATTTACAAATATTCTTAATGGAAACCAGGGAAAATAGTTATTCTGAGATGCTCTTTGCCTATGAAGGTCTTATAATATACTAGTATATGAGTATAAAATACATATGGGTTACAGCTATTCTCTGAAAATTTGCCTTGTGGGGAGAAAGCACTAAGCCAGTGGGAACTCAGAATTTCTGTGGCCTCTCTTAAACTCCCCTAGAACTTCCCCACAAACACAGTTCTGTTGCTTTGGGCACTATTGATCTCTCATCCTCTGTGAAGCTTGAGGAAATCAAAGACAATTCCTTCTGTGTGTTATACAATCACTAATAGAAAATCACACAGTTTAAGGGAGCAGCATCCAGACCATTGGAAAATATTCTTGAGCCTGTTCACCTCTATAAGCCCTAAACCATTTAAAATACTGTATTTTCCAGCGTATAAGACAACTGGAACTGATGATGATAGGAGGAAGATAACAAACAATAGAGAGAGAGCAAGTGCTGGGCAAGTCCCTCGTGAGTTAGCAATGCCCATCATAACTGCAAACTACGGTATTTTTACACCCGATGTATAAGACAACCCCCGACTTTTGAGAAGATTTTCCTGGGTTAAAAAGTCATCTTATATGCTGGAAAATACGGTGTCTGACACATTAAAAATCCAGCTTATGGTCACAATTCTCAGAACTTGGTTAATGTACAACAGTTTGAACAATAAAAACTGATTTTTTAAAATTCACAAAAGAGTTTTGTGTTAGTAAATGTATGTGCTTTTTATTCCAACATAAATAGGCCCACTTTGTTATGAATGAAATCAGCATTTATTATACTAATAATAATCAGACATGAATTACACATACTTAGACTTGAATAAGAATTATTCCCCGCCTTCAACCTCAGTGTCTCTCTCTTTCTCATCACCTGCCTCAAACAGATATTTAGAAATAAATTTGGGATTCTTAAGAAATAAGGGTGAGCAAGAGAGTCATATCTGTTGTAACCTTAGCAAATGTGGATAAAGACACTAAATCTCCAGTCTTTATTCCTTTGCCCATATGCTTATTTCAAATCACACTCAGTACCTTTTCCTTATGGGAAGTTATGGGAAAAGTTATGCTGCTTGTCTTCTGTCATAAAAACCTCAACCTTCCAAATAATAAAGGTCCCATTCTAGGTATGACTTATCTTTACAGTTTATAATAATAGTATCTACCACTTATTAGATGATTCCTGCATGGTGGGTATGCTCATCTTCATTGTGACTCCATCGGGCAATTATTGTCCCCATTCCTGGGAAGCAGAACCCACATCTTAACCAGGTGATGAACCCGGTCCATGGTCACAGCTGCTACATGAAGAAACACAGGCTAAAATTCAGTCCTTTTTCTTTCATCAAAATGACCAGAGCAAAACCACAAAAATCATCCCCAGCATTACTGTTTTTCATAAAGAACAATCATAAGCAAATACGTTACGAGATTTCTTTCTAGTTTCTATTTGTGTTGGGCCACCGGGCTAGCTCCTTCACAGGTAGAGTTGAGTGCTCAAGAAAAAAGCTATCTTTGGTCAAGAACCCCACATCCCCCACAAAATGGGATGATGGGAACTGAAGCTGAGGGAGGCTAATTGTGAAGTCTGAGGCAGGAAATTTGGAAAAATTCAGACTGGGAATGTGGAGTACCGGATTCCAGGCATAAAGGTCAAACAGAGGTTATGACCACAGTCTCCCTTTCCTGAGACAGAAATCTCTTTAAGCCACAAAGCACTGATATGTTGTCACCATGGGCTGCACTTATGAAAAGTACAAGAAATGTGTCTCATTAGCTTTTTATTCATGTCTTCATCAGTGATGCACTTGGCCTCCAAACTAACAGAGTGTTGTGCTATGGCCAGACAATGAGGACTTTCTGATAGAGCACATGATTCTCAAATCAACTGAAACTAAAAAAAAAAAAAAAAAAAAAAGCCAGTAAGTCCAACTAAGCTAACAGCTAGCACAAGTTTCTAATGTGCATATCACCTGGTATCCAAGGCTGAAGGTGCAGTGAGGAGGACTGAGTTTAGTACTCTTCCCAAGTTCTTGTTTTCCATGCCTAAAGCAAAGGTGTCAAGTGCCTTTCCTTCTACTCAGAGAAACACAAGTACATAGTTCCTTAGCTCCACTAATGTAAGAGGGATATTTTTCTCACCTAAGAGCATGATTAAGTACCAAAACTTGAAGGGCAAGAATTGCTGAAGAGGAGGCCAAGCACAAGTTGCCAAAAGCAGAGACTGGGGCGAACGTGGGTATTATCAAAGTCATCAAGTAGATGGGGCTAGAAACTGATTTGAGGTCATCGAGAGTCAGTCATTTAAGAAACAAGATCAAGTTTGGGCATGAACATAAAGCATGTGGATCATCTGCAAGAGTGAGAGCTGCCCTGTGAGGCCCTTAAAGCACCAACAAACAGAGCAAAGAGAAGAGGCAACAAGAAAGGACCCATGAAATTAATGCTGGAGAAGCTCAGGAATTGTTATCATGAAAGGTGACACTCACTGTGCATGTACTTTATGCCAATCTTGGGCTAAGTGCTCCAAAGTATCATCTCATTTAACCATCACAAATCCTGTAACCATCACAAATCCTCAGAACCCATACTTTGAACCATTCTGCTGCTACCTTAAAAAACTTCACGCTTCCCTGAGGCCAGAACTTGTCCTTCTTAGATGGTAGCACTCAAACTGTTCTGAACAAAATAAGTGACTAATCCTAGAACCTCCTTTAGTTGCTATGGCAAAGCATCTTACAGTTGCAGTATTCTGCAGTGTTGGCCTCACTCTAATTGTTCTGTGCAAGAATAATCAATGCCAGCTATGAGCTGCAGGGGTGCACAATCGCCACTGAGTAACTGAAAGCCCCCCACACTAACCCAAATGGAAGTCAGGGAAATCTTTCTGGTGTTTAAAAATAAGATCAAATCAAGACACATGAGAAAGGTAGACTCAAGATCCCCCAAAAGTATCTGTGGCAACATTCACAAAATACTTCATCTTCCAGTTTGAGGATACACTGAAAAAGTGATGCTTGTGTTCCTATGTTCTTGGGAATTTGATCTGCTACTCCACAAAATTTTAATCAATCAGGCTTGATTTTCTTTACTATCTTCTCTCACTTTTCCACATTCACCCTTATTCTCTCTCCTCTTTGCCCTCAAGATCTCCCACCACCCACAATCTTGTTCTCCAACATTCCCAAAGGCCCAAGAAAATATCCAGGATGCTAGCCTGTAAACTGATTATTCCCAAATAAAACTTCTATAAGCCCCTGTCTTGGAGTAGGTTCCCTGGATGCAGAGTTGAGACAAGTATTCTCGTAGGTGGGATTTATTGGGGGAAGGCTTTCCAATAGGGAATGAGGGAGAGCAAGGAGCCAAGCAAGTGTGTAGTCTCAGCAGGAATCTGGCTTCAGCTTGCCCTCTGGAACCCAAATCACAGCACAGAGCCAGCCCCCACTCAGACCAGGGAACCAGCCTTCTGTCTCCAATGTCAGTTAGTTCTTGGCTCAGGGAAAAGCAGGGCATGAGGAAGTATATTACCTCCCAGGAAGGCAGCCTATATCTGACCTGGGACAATTCTCCTAAGGAAGGGACAGCTCTGTCTTGACTGCTTTCCATTTTCATAGATGCAATAATTCTGTGCTTTGTTCCCAGATGGGAGATGTCATATTTCCAATCACTTAATATCAGTTTAAAGGAAGTAAAAATCTTGCTTTAGTGATTTGAAAAAAGCATTTCTCAGAAATCTGTCAAACTATTTACTTGGGTTATGTTCTTTTTTATCTCTTTTTTTAATTTTAGAGAAAACCATCAAATCTCTCTTGACTCAAATAATTGCAAAACACAAAAATCTCTGAAATGCCTTCACATTTTTGTATTATGTCTATTCTCTCACGAGGTATAATGTTTTCTGCTTCTTCTAACTTTGACACCAACAGAAATGTGGCCTATTTGTGGCGACGGCAAAGACATGGAAGCATTAAATCTGAGGCTTTTCCTTGCCTCATTTGTAATAGAAATGAAACTGATGATTTTCTAGCCTCCAAGAAACACGTGCAGATGAGAAGGGAAAAAAAGCATCAATTCCTGGCCAGGGGTGGACACTGTCTGTGTGGAGTCTGCATGTTCTCGCCATGTCTGTGTGAGTTTTCTCTGGGTAATTCCGTTTCCTCCCACATCCCAAAGCTGAGCACATGAGGGGAATTGGCATGTGTGATTGTCCCAGTCTGAGTGGGTGTGAATGTGAGTGGCCCTGCGATGGAAGGGCGTCCTGTCCAGGGTGGGTCCCCCTTGTACCCGCAACTGCCAGGACAGGTAGGCTCCTGCTGCCCTCAACCTTGAACTGAAATAAGCAGTTGGAAACGAATTATCTTGTTTCTACTAATCTTTCTTAAAATATGTATAGCTCACATCTATTTCAGTGTTTAATATTAAAAGTGTTTGAGGTCTGTTGTTGGAAGTCTGGAGATGCTTTTGTGACCAGAAATATGCCAAGAATGCCTTGTTTATATCCATTAGCCTACTGTAATATAGGTCTTCTTGGTTAAAGTTGCAGTTTTCAAGAACCCACTGAGGAAATTACATGAGGAATTACTGTACTCGGGCCCTGGCAGAAATCCTGACCCAAGTAGTCTGAAGTGGGAGCCCAGCACTGATGCTTTCTCAAAAGCTTCCGCAGCCGATTCTCACATAGCTGGGACTGAGGACCCTCTGCTTTCGTGTCAGCAGACTCCCACACCTAACCACCCTTGCATTCTGTGATCTCAGGCAGTGACTCACAGACACTTCTGAAAATCCCACTGAGGGTGATATAGGCAAGATCAAGTTGTTCTCCTGAAGGGAACTCTGAAAATCTTGGAATCTTTGACCGCAGCCCACGAGGCAGAAGCACACCCAGTGAGAAGCTTCGGCTCCTGGTCTGGCTCAGCACTCCATCCTTCTTGCTGCACTCTCCCTAGTGCCCAGCTGTGGTGATGACCTGCGGCAAGTGACAACGAGGTGTGTCTGTTATGAAGAGCAAGGTGAAGTGGTACAGTAAGGACAGGTGCTGGAAATGTCCCAGAAACACCAGCAGATCTACCCAGGCAGGGCAGGTGGCAGGTGAAAATGGGACAAAACACCTTTATGGTTCAAAGCTGACTCCCCACCTGTGACAGGAGTTCATATAGGCATCTCGTAATCAGCACTGTGAAGGCCAGGCTGTTTTGAGAACCAAGTGGACCCTGTGAAATCTACCAAACTAAGAAGGCGAGAAATTGTTGCCTTCTTATGCAATCCTAGGTAGTGCCATTTCCACAAATACCTCTTCCTCTACATCACTACCCAGCCCCCCAGCCATGATTTGCATTAATAGTCTAGAAGATTGTGGGAGAAAACAGGAAAGAAGTTTTTGGCCATTTGCTTTACATACACACACACACACACACACACACACACACACAGCCAGTGTTCTCATTCTAGACAAATCGCCGCGGGGTGGCCTCTGCAAGCAGGGTATTGATTTTCTAGGGAAACCACTACATCTTGCCGCTGCATCACCAGTACTGCAAATGGAAACTGACCAGGCCTCTATCTCTCCCACGCAAGCGATGGTACTGCATGTACTCAGTATCCTCACACGCACACCTAGGAGGTCTGGCATATATCATTGTGCAGACCTGTTCTCTGGGGTTCAGGAGGTGTTTATCGTTCCAGGTCGACACTCCCTAAATGCAAGTTACAAGACCAAACCCCCTCTCATATTTTCCAATGTTCTCCGGGGGCGGGGGGGCGGAATAAACCCCCAGAATGAGAACCACTAGCTGGCCCTGTGCTGGATATTTGCCCTCACTGTTCAGTGCAGTCATCTCCAGGTGCCAGCTCCTGGTGAGTCTCAAGGGCAGCCAAGGTCAAACTTCCCTGGGCTGACTCCACGAGTCTGGGACCCTCTCTGATGGCAGCACTTGGCCAGTTTCTCCCACTTGGGGGTACAGGTTGGCACAGACTAAGAAGCCAAGGCAGCTGCTTTGAGTCAGGACCACCAATGCACTCCACTCACCAGACCCTCTACACTCAGTCTGACATCCACTTGCCCATTGTGCACCAGGTCCCCTGTCTACAGAGTGATGTATGGGTCCGTGGGAAGCTTGCTGCTAACGGAGCAGCCCCGGCTCACCCTCTATAGGAGGCACCAGAAAGGGGAAAGGAAGCCTCATACACACTGCTGGCCAGAGGAAGAGAAACAGGGACCTCTGGTTGGGAGCAGAAGTTCTTCAGGCTGCCCAAGGCCTTCTGGGAAGGATCATCCCCAGCAATGATCTGCTTAATTATGGAAGCTTTTAGCTACCCCCCACTGGGTTCTTTAATGAGCATCTCCTCCTTCATGGATCCTGGGAGACTCCATTCCTCTGCTGTCCTTATTTATGTGGCTAGACTTTACTGGGAAGTTTGTTTAGTAGGGCAAGGAAGACAAGTATTTGTCTCAGAAAAATTCAGTTTTGTTTTGTTTAAATCTCACTATCTAAAGGTCTTTTTGTTTTTGTCATTGTTGTTTTAGGAAGTGGAAAAGCTTGGATTCTATGGAAGTGAGCCAGGATCTCAAGAAGGCATTGAGAGAGCACACCTCTGGTTTGTTTTTGACTCCACGTTCTCTCTTATTTGTAATGAAATGTCAGAAAATGGGACCGGGAGAGGTCTGCAACTGCCAAGTTCCACAATGTAAATATCCCCCCCATGGCTGATTTCAAGCCACCAACATTGTGACAACCAACTGTCTTATCTCTGTTCCCAGCCTTCCTGAGAGGGAAGCTCCCTAAGATTAATCAATTCACTTTTTTTTATTTTATTGGTTTTTCACAGAGAGGAAAGGAGAGGGATAGAGTCAGAAACAGGGATGAGAGAGAAACATCGACCAGGTTCCTCTTGCACATCCCCTACTGGGGATGTGCATGCAGCCAAAGTACATGCCCTTGACCAGAATCGAACCTGGGACCTTTCAGTCCGCAGGCTGACACTCTGTCCACTGAGCCAAACCAGTTTCAGCTCACTTTACTTTTTAAAGTTACATGATTTGAATATGGAAAATGGACCCTATGAAAGGGTGGTGGAGTACCTGACCACTGTTTGGGAAGAAAGAGGCTCAGATTCTCTGCGAAGACTGGGAATGGTAAGCTAGCCAGCCACGGCTATAGACATTCAGGGAGAGACTCAGAGGGGAATGCGGAGAGGGAAGCCAAGATGCCCTCCACAGAGCATGGTGCCACACTCTAGTAAGCTCTCCAGTTTAATTAGCCTTTTCTTCTGGCTAGCAATCCAAGTGGTGGGAACAGCATATTTCAAAATAATCCAGGGAAGGAAGCACAAAACCTCAAACAAAGTTACTATGGGGTCTCCAAGAACTGGGGTGGTGCTTGCTGGTCCCTGGGCAGTATGCATGACCATGGGGGCCCACCAATCCAGCTTTATGGGTGCAAGGGCCATCTGAGAGTAGGATTTGAGGTGCACAGGGAAGTTTGGTCTTTGTGTACAGATATTGACTTGATGCTTATTGAATGCTATTTCTAATGGTTCACTGCATTGCTATTCAGATGACACTGTCTTTACAAAATGAGCCAGAAAAAGGCGGTGGGGGGGGCAGAAAGTGAAGATGCATACACTATTGCTTAGGACAGTGGTCAGCAAACTGCAGCTCTGTTGACTAATGAGTTTGCCAACCACTGGGACAGCAACAGCCTGTAAGTATTGGAATCGAGAGTCTAGGTCATTGTCGGCAAACTCAGCCAACAGAGTGGCAAACCATGGCTTGTGAGCCACAGTTTGTCGACCACTGGCTTAGGAGATCAATACAGGTTCTATAGTTGTGTATAGCAAGCAGATATAGGTAATAATCCTATAGAATAAAACCCTAATATGCAAATCAACCTAATAGTGAACTAACCAGTCACTATGATGTGCACTGACCATCAGGGGGCAGACGCTCAATGAAGGAGCTGCCCCTGGTGGTCAGTGTGCTCCCACAGAGGGAGCTCGGCTCAGCCATAAGCTGGCTTATGGCTGGCGAGAGCAGTGGCAGTGGTGGGAGCCTCTCCTGCCTCCACAGCAGCACTAAGGACCCCTCGGGGGTCCCGGACTGCAAGAGGGCGCAGGCCAGGCTGAGGGACTCCACCCCCACCCCAGTGCATAAATGTTATGCACCAGGCCTCTAGTATCAATAATACTATGCAACATACACTGTTCTAGGCATTTTTCACATATTGACATTTAATCCTCAGGACTGTTCTATGAAGTAGGTGCTACTTTAAGCCCAATTTACAAAGCAGGAAACCGAGGCAATATAGTACTTACTAGCCCACATTCTCATGCTGGTAAGTGCCAGATGACACTTACCAGCTTGGCCCAGAGTGTGGGCTCCATTGCAGGTCAGATCTCCCTGGCTACTGGGGCTTCTGGGTACAAGACTGCTTCTGGGTTTTCTTTTTTACTGTGACCTACTCCAAGGCAGAGACCCTGAGTGTCTGGCTCTTCAGGAAATCAGTTCCTGTCTCACTGTGCAGTCTTCCTGGGCAGAAGCTGACTCTGATTCCTCCTTCCACAAGAAAGGAGCCTTAACACCGAGTTTACATAAGAACCAAGAAAAGAAATATTTATTAGTCCCCTAAATGAAAGCAACTAGGGTCAGTTCTTCACAATGAGGCTAAATAGACAGAGACATGGCAAGAACAGAGGTTTCCAGATCAGCCCAGAGTCCAGCAGACCACGCCCTGGCCAGCAGAGCATCTATCTGTGTGGGACCTCGGGTGCAAGTCATGCTTTGCCAAAAAGTGCTGCTTCTGCTCCTATCTACATGACCATCTCTCTTCCGGAGAAAACAAAAATATGATCCTGGTAGTTAAGTTGGGGACTTTAAACTTATGTACCCCCCCCCCCACTGCAACACTGGGGTCCTATGAGTATTTGCTGGGGAAGGATGGAGGGAAAGAAGGGAGAGAGCAAGGGAGGGGAGAAAGAGTGCTTTCCCTGGCCTACCTGGTACTCCTAGGGAAACTCACCAACAGTGACTCAGAGACAGATTTCCCTCCCGGATCCCAGACAGCCTTCCTTGGGCCCTGGGTCTCCTTGGCCTGCTGCTCTTGAGAGTTTATCCTTAACTTTGTGAACTAACACCCTTGTCCATCCACTGCCCCATTTGATGTCCTGCATGTATGAAACAGAAACCTCACAGCATATGGCTGAGCCTCAAGGTGTCACATCTTGGAGTCAGCTCCTTCATAGCCCACAGTCACACTCTCCCCACAGCACAGAGAGATGGCCTCTCCCACAACTCACCCCCCAGCACAGAGAGATGGTCTCTCCCATCCCCTCAACCACAAAGCACAGAGAAGCATGGCCTCTCCCACCCCTCACCCCCAGCACAGAGAGATGGTCTCTCCCATCCCCTCAACCACAAAGCACAGAGAAGCATGGTCCTCTCCCACCCCTCACCCCCCAGCACAGAGAGATGGGCTCTCCCACCCCCTCAACCCTCAGCACAGAGAGGCATGGCCTCTCCCAACCTTCACCCGCCAGCACAGAGAGGGATGGCCTCTCCCACCCCTCACCCCCAGCCCAGAGAGGGATGGCCTCTCCCACCCCTCACCCCCAGCCCAGAGAGGGATGGCCTCTCCCACCCCTCACCCCACAGTATAGGAGAGGGATGGCCTCTCCCACCCCTCACCCCCAGCACAGAGAGGGATGGCCTCTCCCACCCCTTATCCCACCAGCACTTCACTGGAAAGGTCAGAGTTGACATAACTCAGACTCAAGAGAATTTGCTTTTACATGTAAGTCACATTTTAACCCCAAACAGTATTTTTCCCTTTTCCTATAAAAAAGAAAATTCTTTTTAAGTCATCTTGTTTTTATTGCTTTTCCTCCCAAAAGAAGGAATAAAATGTAAATCCTGTATAATAATGTGTTATCAAAAGCCTCAAAGACTTCATGGACATATTTTGTGAAGAACTAAGACGCATTACTCCATTCCCAAAAGCTTCTCTGAAATTTTATTGTACTTCTCCTACATTTGGCTGTGCTAAGCAATCCCATTGCCCTCTGGGCACATGCCCCCATTGTTTCCGACAGGCAGAACATGGCCGAGGTCAGAATCGGCGGCTGCTAACACGCTTTGGTGGTCGGGGCCCAGCCTGACGGGGTGCGGTGCAGAAACAGAAGTTGTATGCAACGACTTAAGCAATTCCATGATTCATTTCTTGAACTTGCCCAGTGAGTAATGTTATGAGAAATACCCACAGAGCTGTGCTCATTCTAGGGAAAACTTTTTAATTAAAAAAAAGAGATTTTCAAAGCTCCCACCTGGGGATGGTCCATTGGGTTTAGGAATGGAAAGTTACTGGGCTAGCAAGGATAAGACATGCCACTCTAGGTTGGGATCCTTCCTGCTCACAGAGGGAAAAAAGGATACAGATGATTCAAAGTTTAAAAGTTTATAATGTGCTTGGGTTGTCATGATAAAGGTTCTGACTCCTATCTAACTGGTCTCTAGGTATCTCTAAGGCTGTTTTCCATTCTGCTGAAAGGCATTAGACCGGCAGTGCAGTGTGGACACATCACAGACATTTAAGTAATGACCCTGGAATGGGGGGAGGAGGGGAGAGGAGGAAGAGGAGGGAGGGGTAAAGACAGAAGGAAGGATCCTCAAGGGCTACTGCATATTCAAATTAAAATAACATGTGACCTCTTTCTCTATTCTCTAAAGTGGAGCTACTTTCCTTGAGAAGGGGCAGTGACACTGCCCTGGGAACAATAGATACAGGTGGCCGGCCCTTCAGTAGGTTGGGGAGGTAAGAAACATCTCAGATCATACACCAGTTACAGGGAGAGTAAGTTATGGGCACAGTCCCTCCCTCCCTGATAATGCCTTGTCCAAGTCCTCTCGGCCTTATCCCAGATTGTGGGGAATTTCCCACGGCCCCAAACTTCAGGCTGCACTGCCTTTCCTCTGTCACAGCCAGCGCTCCTTCTGGAAGAGCCCTTGGTCCCCAGAAACAATGGCCTTGCTTCCTAATGTGCCAGTGCCTCCCTGCTTAGGAGGAGCCACCCTCTTCACAAGCACCTAACCGCCAGACAGTCCCCGCAGTCCTGCCTTCAGAAGATCCCTGACAAGGAGGGCCACTCTTCCCCAGGGAAGCAACCAGCAGAAAGACCCGGCCTGTCTAGGCTTTTACCCCCTTGCCCTTCCTTCCTCCTCCCTCTGCACCCCTTTGGACCCCTGGGTTCCCCTGAGATTGATTCATACATCTTCCTCTCAACATGATGAGACAGGGACAAAAACGATGAATGTCTGAAAACTGACAGCCCTTTTCCTCCCTGTTCCCCTCCCCCTCAATGACATGAAACCTGGCGGGAGCAGGCAGGACATTCTCCACTCTCTCTCCCTCTCCCTTCTCCACTTCATTGTGCACATCTGAGGTCATGGCAGAAGGTGCAGAAGATACATTGAAAAGGAGAAGGGAAGAAAAAATTTTAATAGAAGAAGAAAAATAAAAACATCTAAAAGTGATGGGTAATGTGGACAGAGGTCATGCAGGTTTTAGAAAGTTTGCATTTAAGACCTGAGAAAGGGAAAAAGAGAGTTTCAGGGATTAGCTACATTCTGTGAAGAATTCATTGAGAATGGCAGAAAGGGAGAGGAGAAAGGGGTGGGGAGGGGGGAGGGGGGAAGAGAAGACTGGAGGGAGAGATTATTTAGATCGTTTGTTGCACTAAGAACGTACTCCAATGTTCTGACTATACTCCCTGTGCTGTACTTTACATTCTGTATGCTGTGCTTTACATCCCCAGGACTATTTTGTAACTGTCAATTTGTGCATCTTAATCTCTTCACCTTTTAGTACGCAGCCTCATAACCCCTTCCACCTGGTAACCATCAGTTTGTTCTTTGTATCTATGAGTTTGCTTCAAAATAAAGAAAGAAAAAGAAAAGGAAGGAGGGAGGGAGGGAGGGAGGGAGGGAGGGAGGGAGGGAGGGAGGGAGGGAGGGAGGGAGATCCTCCAGAGACTGAGATAAGATTTGAATGACTGTTCCTGACTTTACAAAAGCTGCACTATGTGTCTCTGACTATGACCCAGCACCAAGGCTGCTTATGGCCAAATGGCTTCCCAGGCTGGGGTCCTCAATATTCCTTCCCTGCCCTTTGACCTACGCAAGCATCTGTTTGCTGATACTACTGGAGTTTTTCAAAAGTCCTCATTACTTTCGAGGATGGTGTTCTTTCTTTCCACTTTAGAAACCCCTTCCCTCCCATCAGGTATTAAATCCCTACACTAGCAACCAGCTTGGCGATAGTGGCCAGGGGAACGGGTACTGGTAAAGGATAGTTGGGTGGGATGATGCAGGGTGGGAAGGGAAATTAGTAAGTTCTTTAGGGAGATTTCCTCAGTGTCAACATCAGTATCTGCAAATGAACAGACTTGGAAAACTTTAATGAGGACTAGCAAAGGGAAAGGTCACTCTGGAAAAGGCTGGTTTTCCCAGAAGCCACGGGAAGAAAAGAGGCCGGGAAAACATACACACATGTGGGGTGTCACATGCCCCCAAGGCCCTTTTCAGAGCATTTCCTATCTGTGGAGTCAAACTCTCTTCCGAGCCTGAGCCAGCAATGTCGATTTAGTGGGTCTTGAGCACAAGAGGCATCACACAATTTCCATCAAAAGGCAATTCGCTGCTTCCATAACAGCGGGGATGGCTCGTGGTAGTTAGGAAAGCAGAAGTGGCTCATCCATCTTTGGGGCTAATTTATATGACTTGGAGGACATGCAATTTATCACAGGTCATCCAAAGGACGGTGATTTAATGCCCCAGATCTTTTTTTAAGGGCTGTTTTGCTGCTATTACGTGATTTTCACTTCATACTTCTTTGTTTTCATCTGAAAATCTTTTAAAATAATTTTAAAACATCATTTTTCCAACCATGGACTGAGAATAGGAACCCCAAGTTCAAATATCTGACCTTGAAACCCAGAAGTAAGCTCAGTAAGAAGGTGGATTTGTGAATGAAACAAAGAATTGGATCCAACTGTCCCTAAGAGATGCAACCATGGGAAGATTAATTTTTATAGTGATTGCCTACAATGTCCAAGCATAAAATGCAAATAATTTTCTCCCTGCCATTCTGTGAGAGAGAGAAAATACGTGGCAGTCAGTTTCTCATAAAAAAGCACCCCAGTGACCCCCACTTGTTCCAGGCATGTTCCAGGATATGCCCTGCACAGAAAACCCTCCTCCCCAACACTGAACTCAATCTCTCTCCTCTTTTGAAATGTCACTTAACTGCTTGCTTGACCCCTTGCTCCAACCAAAACTGTCAAATGTACCTGAAGACCAACTGGAAAGTTTCCCTAGCTTTAAAAATCCCACTTTGCACAGCAGGCGTGCCTCATTGGTTGCGCGTCAACCTATAAACTAGGTCACGGTGCAGAATGCCGGTGAGGGCACATGCCTGAGGTTGCAGTGTGGGGCGGGCAGGAGGCACCAATCAATCACTTTTCTCATCATTGATGTTTCTATCTCTCTTCCTCTCCCCTCCCCTAAAATCAATAAAAATATATTAAAAATAAAAAATTTAACCTTCATCAAACACTTGCCAATCAGACATTGTCTCAAGTGTTTTCTCTTTTAGTCTACAAACATTGTCCTTTCTAGTGCCCCCTAACTGCTAACAGGAAAGGACAGCAGATGGGCACCCTGCAATTGGAAAAGAAAGCATTTCAGAGGAGGGTGAGCAGGAGATGGGGTTGGAAGCTATCTGTCCAGGTCAACAGGAAAGGAAAGGAGCTGACCCCCATGGTGGACTGCAACAGTGAATATCAACAGAATGCTCAGCAACTAACAAAACAAAAAACATCCCCACCGAAGTAAAGAAACCCAAACAAGCACACAGAGACCAGCACCTGGGTCCAGCTTCTTCACCAAAAGCTTCCTCCTACATCCAGACACCATCCTGGCTAAGAAAAGGCAGGGAGAGAAATCCACAAGACCGATGCATAACATTTACTCAAAGGAGATATTTTCCTTTTACCAAAAGTACTAAGTACCTTCAAGAGGAAAAGGTAAATTTCCCTGGCCCTGCCCCCACCACCACTGTGGACAGGGAGAAGGCAGATTTGTCCTCAGACCACTTACAGGAAGTAAAGGATACTGCGTCTCTTCTACAATTGAGCTGTTCTCTGTGAACTGTAGACCCATATACCTAAGCCATTCTGAGCAGAGCAAGCTTGCTTTTTCCCTTTAAAGGTATTCTAAAGAGAAGAGAACATGGAGTGATTCATGTTTCCTTTATGGGAGCTTAATGGAAACAGAAAAAAGATATTTCTAGAAAGAAAAATATTACACACACACACACACGCTAGAGGCCCAATGCACAAAATTCGTGCAAGAGTAGTCCTTTCTTCCCCTAGCTCCTGGCACCAGCTTTCCTCTGGCACCAGGGCTTCCCTAGCAGCCCCAGCTTCATCTGCAAGGTCGTCCGAAAAGACATCCGGTCTAATTAGCATATTACGCTTTATTATTATAGATATACTAGAGGCACAAAGATTCGTGCAATAGACCCTCTTTAACCGGTTTCCTCTGGCACCTGGGACCCAAGCCTTTGCTCTGGTCACCGCCTTCCGCCTTCATCTGCAGGCTTCTCACTGACTCCAGATGGAATCTGTAGTCTTCACTTTGCTCTGGCCAGAGTCTTTGCTGATACCATCTTTGTCCTGCTAATTTGAATATTCCCTCCTGATTGGCTGGTGGGTGTCATGGAGGTATGGTCAATGTAAAAATTTCTCTTTCATTATTGTAGATATACGGCATATTTGCTGAGTAGTGCACCCAAGGAAAATACCTATGTCAAAATGTTTTTGAAAATGCCAGAGACCACTGCATAGCAGCATCGACATAAAACTACAACAAGGAACTTGGAAGGCCATAAGCTTTAGGCATCAGCAGAGCTAATACCAGCACAGATTGTCATTGCCTAGACTGTGGTGTGTCAAAGCGATTTCCTGACCTGATAATCTTTAAATAAATAGAACTATGTATTTACTGAACTTTACTGACCTTTGATACCATCTGCTTACTACATGCTCTACCTACCTATGTGCTTTGCTAAATGCTAATGTGTAATCAAGTTGAATAAAAACAGGCAATGCAAGGGCTCATGGTTCCTATTCACAAAAGAGGTTCCAGCTGGACCCCATGCTTAAAATTCATTTCGTTGTGCCAGGTCCTCCTGAAACCACTGGCCAGGTAAGAAAGGGGTTTCTTGGCTATCCTGAGAAATTGGTAGGAAAGAGGTTATGATGTCACTTAATAACCAAATTAAGTGTCCTACAAAAGTCTTTTCAGACTCTCTACTACTTATTAGGCCACTATTTGGTATTTAGCTCCTCCTGACTCCCCTGCACATGCCCAACCTCTTCCAGGCCTCCAACCCATCCCAAGATAGGCTCACAGGGGACTTCCCAAAAAACACAGGCTCTCTGGTGCACATGTGGAGGCTTTCTAATGCAAGCAGTAGAAACAGTTAAAATCTTCTCTTGTATTAAGCATGGCCTTGGATTTTGTTGTTCTGTTTTTATATTTTGACGCTTTGACATCTGGGGCCTTGTTGACTCCAAACAGACTGCCTATCCTAGACCTGGCCCATTCCCGAAGACAGTAAATAACTCATGTAGGAGTGTGCTTTCCTATGCAAACCAACTAATGCAGAGCCCACACCACCAGCTGCCTCCTCCATTGGGCTTTCCCCCTCAGGGCCACTATCCATTCCTTGATCACCCAGGGCCGAATACCAGAGGTCCAGAGATAGTCCTTAAGCCCCAGAGCCCTTGAAATTATTCAAAGTAGCCAATCCTAAACTTGCTCACCTGTTCCACCTGTTTCTTCCCAGGAACCCTCACTCCCTCTACCTCCTGATGGCCTGGTGCTTCCCCAGTGACCCCAAGTGGACACGACACCTCCTCCTGCTAGGGAACTGTGGGTAAACGTCTTCCTTCATGACAGTCTTTCCTGTGGCTATGTGTCTTACCACTCCTGATTAAAAGGACAGAAAGGGCCACTTGCCCCATCCCTCCTCTTTGAAGAGTGCATAGTCTCCACCTCCACTTCAGCCCCAACCTTAACCATGGAGAGAAAAGGATATATGACAGGACGGTTGACGGCCTGGGACAGAGAATTAAGAGAAGTTAGGAAATGGCAGGATTGAAGAAGTGAAAGGAGAAAAGCAGGCCAGAGAGGCAGCTGGCTCAGAGTACACTGGAGAGGCAACTCAAACAGAAAAGAAAAGAATTTTCTCCCACTGTGTTTTTTGTTCCTTATTCAGGCTTGGTCCTCCAACAGGAAAAATTACTGTGCTTCACCCATCCCATTACCATCATCAATAGTTCTTTCCTGCCCTTCCAAAGGTCAAAACCTAAAGGGGTTATGGTCACTTCATGAGCATTTGCAATAACTCTCCTAATATCCTCTGCTACGTCCTCACTAAAGCTTCTGCTTACTCACCATCACTACATGGGACTAAAGCTAAACCTGGTAATGTGGCATTTTTACATGGCATTTTACCTTTACCAAGAACTTTTACTCCCATCATCTCATTGGATCCTCCCAACAATTCTGTGAGGTCAACAGGAATTAATTTTCTGATAAAATCCTTCTCTGTTCACCAATCCTTCAATACCCAAGGAAACCTCAACAAAATTTCATCATCAGAACACACTGCATACCAATGGGATTCAAAATATTTTTAAGCCATTTCCACCAATCCTCACAAGTTTCTTTCCAGAAAGCCAAACAGGGCTCTCTTCAGACATGCATCTTTAGACAAAGAAATCTATTCTAATACTTACATCTAGACCACATGCAAAAAGACATCCATAGTCTACACATTCACTCCTCCATCAGGAAAAACTCAGATCCAAGAGGTTCAGGAAATAAATGCAGAAAAATGTATTCATAATGTCACTACAACTAAAGCAGTAATTAGAGTCCTTGTACTTGCTGGCTCCCAAGTGCTAATCTTTAAGATGATGTAGATATTCCTGATTTGTGCTAAGCTTTGCTTTATAGGATATGAAAATGTGATTTTAAAAATGTACAAATTGGATGATGACTTACAGATAAACCTTGCTTTGTAAAATAGATTCCTTTTTAAAAATGGGTGAGCTGTCTGTACTTTTGTGCGTCAGACTACATTTCATATGAAAGGATCTGGAGAAGGAAGACGGAATTTGCGTTTTAAAGGTATCCGAGAGATAACTGTTATATCTGGGACAACAGCCCTAGCCAGCATGGCTCGTGTTGTTGGGCATTTTCCCATGACGGAGAGCTGGCCAGCGTGATTCCCGGTCAGAGCACATGCCTGGGTTTCACGCGTGATCCACGGTGGGAAGCATGCAGGAGGCAGGGGTGATCCATGTCTCGCGGTCACATCAATATTTATCTTTCTCCCTCTCCCTTCCTCTCTCCCTAAAAATAAAAAATAAAAATCAGTAAGATTATAATTGGAAGAATAATCACCTTACAAAACCTGTCTGGTGAGCTCAGTGTTAGAGCATTGGCCTGTACACCAGAGGGTTCACAGGTTCGATTCCAGTCAAGGGCATGGACCTGGATTGCAGATTTGATCCCTGGCTCCAGTCCTTACTCATGTGGAAGGCAACCAATCAATATGTCTCTCTCATATAAATGTTTCTCTCACTCACTCACTCTATGCCCCCCTCCACTCAATCTTAATGTGAAGTCAATTTTTCTTAATGTTTACCTTCTAATTTATATATTGTATAAAGCTGTAAGTTTAAAGCATGACATTTGCTTGAAGTGGGAAATAAAGTTTACAAACAATTCATTTAAACTTCCTTTATATGAGACTTTAAGGTATGAACATATGATTTCATAAACAATTGCTGGTGGCTGCACTCAATAGGGATCTGAATGTCCTTTACTACTTCCCATTTTGATACAAAATGGTTGTATGATTTTAAGCAAAATATGTAACTTGTCATGATTTGGTTTCTTCTGTAACATGAGTTGAGATTAAGTTATTTTTCATTCACAAACTTTCTATACACACCTATAAGTTTAACTTTTGTACTTAGTATGTATCAGGATGTTAATATACAACAAAATGAATATTCTAAGAACAATTTTTACATGTTATCCTGGTGGCTTTAATGCTTTTAAATTCAAGCCTGCCTAATGTTTCCTCTAGATTGTGGTCGAAAGAAGTTTTATGTATTCAGGCTTGTTTATTCTCTTGAAGCAAAAAATACTGCTTGGAGGGAAAAAAACAACACTCTGTATGGCTTTTCAAAGGATAATCACTACATCTATGACCATGGATTTCTATTGCATTTTTCTCTGTGTGTTTATTGTCCCATTTTCAGCCAATCACCAATTATGTTGTCTTCTAGACAATTACTATTACTGTCAGGGATATCCTTATAAAATTTACCGTGTCATTATTTATCTTTTAATCATAGTTATACTCTGGCCATAAATGAGACAAGACAGAGGCATCCTTTCCCCAACCCTGGCAAACAAAAAGGGATATACCCAGAGTCAAACAAACAAGGCTGCACATATTCACTTCTTTGCTTCAAAACAGACAGTGCTAGGACCAGGGCTATGTGTAGGGTTGTACAGACTGTATACTGCACAACTCTCAGGGACACCATTAACATCCTGAGAATGGTACTCCCAGCGCTGTGCACAGTACAACCTGCCTAGCTCTAGGCTGAAGGCCTTGCTGGAATGTATGCAGGACTGGGACCCGTCAGCATCTTCCCAGGATGGGGAAGGCAATGCTAATTGTACTGTGTACAATACCAGAGGGTTTACATTAGATAGGCTATCACCAGAGATAAGATAAATCCAACAGAGTCAAACACCTAGTGTCTATAACAGACATATGTCTCTTTACTGCCAAATTCCTACCAAGTAAAGATATATTTGCTATCTCTGTTTCTTATTACCTTAAAAAATCCCTGAAGTACAACTTCTGTTGATCCAACTTCCTAAAATTGTGCTCTCCCAGGTAACCAGTGACATGATATGGACTAAATTTCTCAGCTCCCTTTATCTCTGGCTTTTCCGCAGCATTTAATTTTGTGGGCCACCCTCCTTTGTCTATGCCTTTCTTGCTTAGATAGTTTATTCCTTTTGGTTCAATGATGAATGGTGGGGAGCCTATCAGAGGGGCACCCTGCATGGATGAAACTTGTTTTGCCAGCTAAGTCCCAGGCTAGACAAAGAAACTACCAGGGTACCCCCAAAGAGGCCTTCCTTATCAGAGTTTCTCCCACTTGTAGGCAATTAGCATATGTTTATGTTTCCTGGGGCAAGAGAAACAAATTTATAATATTTGTTTATGTTTCCTGGGGCAAGAGAAACAAATTTGAAAAAAAATAAAAATAGGACTACATTAAACTAAAAAGTTTTTTCACAGCAAAAGAAATCATCAACAAAATGAAAAGACAACCTATTAAGTGGGAGAACATATTCATCAATGATACATCCAAGCAGGTTAATATCCAAAATATATAAGGAACTGATACAGCTTACCAAAAACACAGACAATCTAATTTGTAAATGGACAGGGGACCTGAATAGGCATTTCCCCAGAGAGGATTTGCAGATGGCCAACAGACATATGAAAAGTTGCTAACCATCACTAATCATCGGAGAAATACTAACTAAAACCACAATGAGATTTCACTCACACCTGTCAAAAGTGGCCACCATCAATAAACAAACAAACCAGAGAAAAGAAAGCCCTCGAGCGCTGCTGGAGGGATTGCAAATTGGTGTGACCACTATGAAAATCAGTACGGAGGCTCCTCAAAAGCTAAAACCAGAACCATCACGCCCCAGCAATTCCACTTCTAAGTATTTATTCAAAGAAATCCAAAACACTAATTCAAAAAGATATAATCATCCCAGGTTCACTGCAGCATTATCTACAATAGCCAAGTTATGGAAGGAACCTAAGTGTCCACTGACAGATGAGTGGATAAAAAAGCTGTGGGAAAAAATAAACAAACAAATATACATATACATATATATATATATGTGTGTGTGTGTGTGTGTGTGTGTGTGTGTGTATGTGTATATATATATATATATATATATATATATACATATATATATATATATATAATGTTACTTGCCATAAAAAAGAATAATATTTTATCATTTGTGCCAATATGGATATACTTAGAACAGTGGTCGGCAAACTCATTAGTCAACAGAGCCAAATATCAACAGTACAACGACTGAAAGTTCTTTTGAGAGTCGAAAACCGACTTCTGTGCATGGGCCACGAAGTTTCAATTGCACCGCACGTGGTATTTTGTGGAAGAGCCACACTCAAGGGGCCAAAGAGCCGCATGTGGCTCACGAGCCACAGTTTGCCGACCACTGACTTAGAGGGTACTATGCTAACCAAAATGAGTCAGTGAAAGACACAAACCATGTGATTTCACTTATAGAATTTAAAACACAAATCAACGAACAAACAAAACGGAAACAAGTTAAAGGATACAGAGAACAACCTGATGGACGTAAACCTGCTCAGCCCTTGACCTCTTTCCTTACTTCCCTACAGAAGCACCAAAGCTTGCTAGCTGTTCCTCTACCTGAAACAGGCCTCCTTCCTTTTTTCTATTACCTGGCCAACTCCTCTTAGTTTTTAGGTCTCAGATTAGACATCCCTTCCCGCCAGGAGCCTTTCCCTGAGTCCCCAAAACTGGGTTGAACTTCGTGCTCCTCCATATTCTCTACCTATCAAAACCTAGCACTACATACTAGTATACACAACTCTGTGCTTGGGCACACTCACCTGTACAGTAAGATATCACCTTTCTTTAATATGAAACTCCCTATGTACCCCTAAAGGGGCCTGCCTAGCACAGTGCTGGGCACAGAGAAGAGATTCAGCAAGTATATTGTGTGTTTTTTTTTGGAATATGGTTTCAATATTATTAATAATATACTGAAACAAGTTATAGCCGGATTGAAAGACTGCAGCAATTAAGAACTAAAATAAAATTGGAGAGAGCATATGGAATCTCTGTAAAGAACAGAAACTATTTTAAATACTGAAAATATTATAGTCATTAGAGAAAAAATGGATAGTTTTATAAATATAAAAATGAAAACAAAATATGGTTAAAATCTATTTAAATAAATAGGAATGAAATAGAATGGAAGAAATGAGAAAAACATAAGTTCAAGTTTAGAATTCAACATACATAGGTTATTGATACAAATATGCAATACCTTATTTGGTAATTAAAAAAGGAAAATAAAACCCTAGCCAGTTTGGCTCAGTGGATAGAGCCTTTGCCTGCAGACTGAAAGGTCCCAGGTTACATTCCAGTCAGTAGGAGGCGTGCAGGAGGCAGCTGATGAATGATTCTCTCTCATCACTGATTTCTTTCTCTCTCTCCCTCTCCCTTCCTCTCTGAAATCAATAAAAAATATTTTTAAAAGGAAATACACGCTAATAAGTTCACATTGTAAAAAATTCACCGCCTTCATAACATTTCAAAAAATACAGATTTTTTTTTAAAGCATGGGGTGACATTATACATCCATTAAAACAAATAAAAACAGTAAGCCTCAATATGTATAATTCTGCGGGAAAGTCGTTTTTACTGTTGGCATTCTCCGTTGTTTCAATCTAGGGCGTAAGATGGCCTTATGAGAAAAGATGTTCCTATGTGATACTTCCCAAGTTCACTTCCAGAAGCACATCCTAAGAGATTAACCTTAAAAATGGCCAACGAAGAGCTGTATTAAAGGAGCTCACAGCAGGGCTATTTTCCAGGAATTATGGAAACTGGAAACAACCCAAGCGCCAGTTGGTGGGGATTAGGGTCCGTACGTAACGGGCACCCACCAGGCAGCGTTAGAAGGATACGCTCACCCACCGCGCCCCGCTGTGGGCACCCGATGGGAAAGCAGAAGAGAAAAACGCAAAATCCAGAACACGGACGGGCACAGCGGCTGCAGCCACGCAAAGGTCAGGAGGGAATCCGTCCTCCTGAGCTTTTCATCTTCCCTGGCTTCCTTCGTCAGTAAACTTGCCTCTTTTTTTTTCCTTCTCTCCCTCAGGGGTTTAGGGGGAAGCTGTCTAACAAGGAAGCTGTGACTGCGCTTTAACTGGTATGCAATATGCGTGCTTATTGCTGGCCGTTGTGATTGCAATCGCTACTGCGTAATGCACCAAGGCCAGAGCTGGTTCAGCAAGTGAAAGCCGACTAATTAAAAGAAAGGGTAACAACCCGTCCTCCATCACACACACACACACACACACACACACACACACACACACACACACACACACACCCGCATTCTGGAATCTTCTCTCCCAGCCTGCCGCACGCACGCCCCCTCCCCGTCCCCACCCACCCTGCCCAGGCCCGCCATTCCCTCCCCTCCCCGGTCATGGCTGTGGCCGGTTACAGGGGAGCAAGGTTAGGGATTAGCCCTGACTGCCCGGGGAGCGGTGATCCTTCGTGAGTCTGAACAGCTGAAGCCGGAACCGTTCGGTAACAACGAGAACTGCCCAAACTCGGGAAGAGGCAGAGGGGAGAGGAGATTCGGCCCGGAGCCCATGGCCGCTGGACACCCCGGCCAGCCCGGCTCCTCACCTCAGACTTCCCGTCTCCGAGACCAGCTTCCGGCCTCAGTCCCAGCTGCCCTGCAGTCAGGGCCGCACAGCGCCGTTTCGGTCGCCCGTGGGCCCGTGTGTGAGGGCGGACAGGAACGGAGTCGTTCCTATCGGCTACTGACGGAGTAGCCCTGTAACGTCATAATGCAGTGACGCCATAACGTATCTGTCATGACGTAATGACGTGCTCTCGAGATAACGTCATGGCGTAGTAAAGTGTAAAGTATAGCGTCATAACGTTGTAATGCCTCACGTCATGTGGTCGTAAGGCAACACGATGGTCAGGTGTTTGTGATGCTGGCATAAACACACTTACTGGGCTGCCAGTTTATAAAAGCACAGCAAGTACAATTGGGTTGAGAATATAATACTTGACTATGTTAATAAATGTTAATAAATGATTGCGTTATTGGCTTATGTACTAACGAGTTTATGTATTACAGTGTGCTGTACTTTTTTATTTCGCTTTGCCTTTTTGTTTTTTAAATAAACCTTTATTGTTCAGATTATTACAGTTGTTCCTCTTTTTTCCCCCCATAGCTGCACTCCACCGGATTCCCACCCCACCCGCTTCCCTTAAACGCCCCCTCCCGGCCCACTGTCCTTGGTTACCATAGTATTTGCTTCCCAGAAATGGGGTTAAATTCCTAAGAAGTTCCTGTATTACTGATTTTCATGTACTATTCATCACTAAAAACTTTTTTGCTTACTCTTCTTGGAGCTTCAATGGGACATTTATAAATTCATTTCACTTTGTCATAGAAATTTGCACAATAATGGGTCTTATGACTCAGATTTCCTATATCCTGCTTCGGGGAAATTGCCTAATTCCCCAAAGCCCAGAATAACCAGGCAATTTTATAAGAAAAAAAAGTTTTGGATAACCTCTATTCAACCTACTTATTAGATAACTCAATTCCTTCCTCGGTAGCTTCATGTCAAGCACCTCCTGAAGTCCCCTTCCTTTCCCCTCACACCATCCTGCTCCTCCCTCCTCCCATGTCCCCTGTGTAGTCCTGAGGTCTGCCTCCATCATCCTCGACTCCTTCTAAGGCTTCATCGAATAAACGCCCACTTCTTTTCCACCCTCTACTTTTACTGACTTTTGCTATGACCATTCCCTAGTTTCCTTATTTCCTAAGTATCCCAAGAAGAATGTATCGGCTTCCTGCCTGCCTTGCAACCTTCTGCTTTTCCTGGATGCATTCTTGCCTTTGTAAATAACACAGCCCAAAGCCGTTATATAGAGCAAGCAAGGCAGGCATCTGTGTTTAGGGTAGGGTGCTCTCACGGCCAAAGGCAGATATTGGTGCCTCGATGGGATAGCAACAGCTCCTGCACAGGTGGAGGGGTGACAACATGGCCCGATTGGAGCACTGGAGCCCGGGAGGAGTAAGGAGGGAATGTGTGTGCAGCTCTCCCCAGCTCACCTTGTTGTGTTGACACTCTTCATTTATTTTTCCGCTCTGCTCACTGGAACGTTCGTGTTCATCACTGCACACCAACACCGTGCATAGTACCCAGAACATACAAGGGGCACTATAAATGTTGGACGTTCTAGCGACTCATTGCAGATTAGTGCTCCCTGATCAACCTCTTCTCAACTGCTTGTCACTCTCAAATTACCTGGGAACTCAATAAAAACTCACTTAAGTATTAAATATTAAAATATCCTCTTAGCCCCATCATATTTCACTTCATTCATTTTAAAGGTTGTGAGCGTCTAACAACCTGTATTTTGAGCAAACATTCTGTAATATGGGAACAAGTTTTGAGGAACACTGTCCTAGACCAGTGGTCGGCAGACCGAGGCTCGCGAGCCTCATGCAGCTCTTTGGCCCCTGCAGTGTGGCTCTTCCACAAAATACCACGTGCGGGCGTGCACACACAGTGCGATTGAAACTTGTGCCCCATGCACAGAAGTCGGTTTTCAGCCTGGACGAGTCTATTTCGAAGAAGTGATTCTATCACTGAGCCACACTCATGGGGCCCATGAGTCGCATGTGGCTCGTGAGCTGCGGTTTGCCCTAGACCATTTTAAATCTTCAGCCTGTTTCTCACCCACTCCAGTGGGGGCTGGTCCCCTCTGTAGGTACATTAGTCTCTGTAAAGCAAGGCAGATACCGTACCCTGCTCTGCCTTTTGGCATTTTGATGCCTATTGTCACTTTCTTAGTTGGATTCCCACAGAGGTTTCGATTGTTTTTGCTGAACTCGACTTCGGGGTTTTGTGTGATTTGGTGTCCTGCATTCTCATACTCATTTTGACTTGCAGTTTCCATACTACACAGTTTCCAGTTCCAATTCCAAGCCAGCCATCTGAGACGCCAGCTCTATTCCTACCCACGTAATTTCCCATAATAAAACCACTGGGCCTCCTGGGCCTTCAAGGTCACTCACTGCCAAGGTCACTCGCTGCCCAGGGCTCCCAATGGCCTCCACCAATATTTTTCCTCACATCTGCAGTTCTTCCTAAAACGCTGTGACAGGAGGCAACACACGCTTTGAAGAAAAAGTCACTTCTTTTTTGGTTGCAAAATTGACTTTTTTGTTTCCTTTGGTGCTGGCTTAAAGGGCTGAAATATCCGAGTTCTCAAGCTTCATTAACCACCATCTCATTAAATGGCGTGTCAAGTGAAAAACAATCCTGAGACTCTTCTGCTTGCTGAGCTGTGTCGTGTTTCATCTCCATGCCCCTTGGTGAGCCCCCCTGAGTTGTTTTCTTGTCTGCTTCCCCCAGAAACATGAGTAAGAGAGATTTGGGATATTTATCCAAGGTCTAGAATCCAGAGTCTAGATAGTCCCAGCAACCCAGCACTTCTAACAGTAATTTTCAGGCCCTAGTCAGGGTCAGTGCGTGATGCGATCTTGTCTGTGTTATCAGGTCCAGGCTACAACGTGTTAAAGAAACCCTGCTTGTTATCACAAGGTGATAACAAATGAGAGTTTTCAAATTGTTTGGGTTGTTTTCAGGAATAATAAACTCCAATGTCCAGAGGAGCCAGGAAGATAATATTAATGTGTGAATCTACTAGATGTAAGAAAATATGGCTTAGTGGGGATTGTGGGAAAATGAGAATATATGTCACCAAAGATATTCAGATTGGAAAAAAAATCTATTAAAATTCCCTTAAAAATAAAGTCTGCCAACCTGCCTCCCTGCCACATTCATCTATATTCTAAAAGGATGTATTTAATCTGATATTTTTGTTAGGTTCTAGGTTAAGCTACTGAAAAAAAAAAAGGGAGGGGGGAGCCAAAACCAGTTTGGCTCAGTGGATAGAGCGTCGGCCTGCAGACTGAAGGGTCCCAGGTTCGATTCTGGTCAAGGGCATGTACCTTGGTTGCAGGCACATCCCCAGTAGGGGGTGTGCAGGAGGCAGCTGATCGATGTTTCTCTCTCATCGATGTTTCTGACTTTCTATCCCTTTCCCTTCCTCTCTGTAAAAAATCAATAAAATATATTTTTAAGAAAGGGAGGGTGGGAGAGAGAGAGACCTGAAAATTTAGTGTCTTAAATGAGATCAGACATAGGGGGATAGTCCAGGGCTCTGGGCAGCTCTGCTCCATGAGTAGTCTCAGGTATCCAAGCTGATGGAGCGCTCAGCCATACTCCATCTGTGTGTCAACGTGCTGCTCCAGCTGCCACTACTTCCCAAGAGGCAGGAGAAAGATAGGAAGCAGGTTCCTTTAAAGAGTAAGTCTCAGGGAGGAGGAACCAAGATGGCGGCATAGGTAAACACCTATTGTGCTGCCCCACACAACAATTCCAAAACTACAACTTAACAACAAAACAAATATCATCCAGAATCACCGGAAAGCTGGCTGAGTGAAAATTCCACAAATAAAAGTAAAGATAGGACACTGTGACTCAGAGGAGCAGCGGTGTGCAGCCTTGAAGATATGGGCGGAGAGAGGTTCGGAGCCTTGCGCGTGCAAGTGGTGAGGGGTGGGCGGCAGCAAACTGGTTTTCTCCAACAGGGAGGGCGGAGGCATCCCACTGCACTGATTCCCCAGTTCCATGCGAGGTCCCAGGTCCGGAAAAGGCAAGCTAAAACCCGGGCGTGGCTGAGGTTGGCAAGTTTGAGGAGAGTGCGCGTAACTTGAAACAGCAGTTTGCACATAAAGTGCACAACCACGCAGAGAAGACTTGTGACTTGCTCCCTCGTTCGGGAGACCACCAGACTGCTTTGTTTTACAACCCTGGGTGAGACTTTGGGTGTGCAGACTCATTTGGGGAGAGGCAGAGTTGTCTGGAAATGGGTGGAGACCATCGGCGGCTTTCTCTTGGAGGTGCCTGTAGCCGTTACCACCCAACACAGAGACCCACGCACCACGTAGGGCAGAGCTGATGCTGACGCTGCCTGCTCAGCCCAGAGATTCCGCCCATCCAACCTGAACACAGTTTACCTTCATAGCCAATTGGCCTAGAGGTCAAACCCTCATAGGACTAACAACAAAAAGCGGGGCTTAACTTCAACAATACTGTACAACCCATAAAGGATTGCAGTAAGAGTATCCACCTCAGGTAACTGGGGAGGCTGAGCCACTGTCCCTTAGAGGACATCTACCACACACAGCTAATGGACCAACTCAGGAAAGCAGCCACAATGCAGAGATATGGAAAGAAATCAGATGTGAAAGAAATGGAGGGAAAAAAAACGACTAGACATAGAGTTCAAAACCACAGTTATAAGGTTTTTCAAGAAGCTCCTAGAAAAGGCCAAAGAACTTAATGAGAACTACAAGGAAATGAACAAGACCTACGAGGAAATGAATAACACCTACGAGGATATGAAAAAGGACCAACTAGAAATTAAGCATACACTGACTGAAATAAAAAATATTACACAAAGACCTAAAAGCAGTCCAGACGACCTCAAGAACCAAGTCAAAGATTTGAAATACAAAGAAGCAAAATCCACTCAGCCGAAAAGCAAAAAGCAAAAAGAATCCAAATAATTGAAGATAGTGTAAGGGGCCACTGGGACAACCTCAAGCATACCAACATCAGAATTATGGGGGTGCCAGAAAAAGAGAGAGAGCAAGATAATGAAAACCTACTTGAAGAAATAGTGACCGAAAACTTCCCCCACCTGGTGAAAGAAATTGACTTAAAAACCCAAGAAGTGCATAGAACTCCAAAACATAGGAATCTAAAGAAGACCACACCAAGACACATCATAATTAAAATGCCAAGAGCAAAAGATAAAGAGAGAATATTAAAATCATCAAGAGAAAAACAGTTACCTATAAGGGAGCACCCATACGATTGTCAGCGGATTTCTCAACAGAAACAATGCAAGCCAGATGGGAGTGGCAAGAAATATTCAAAGTGATGAATAGCAAGAATCTATAACCAAGACTACTCTATCCAGCAAAGTTATCATTCAGAATTGAAGGTCAGATAAAGTGCTTCACAGATAAGAAAAAGCTAAAGGAGTTCATCATCACCAAACCAATATTATATGAAATGCTGAAAGATATTCTTTAAGAAGAGGAAGAATAAATAGGTAAAAATGTAAATTATGAACAACAAATACACATCTATCAACAAATGAATCTAAAAATCAAGTGAATTAATAATCTGATGAACAGGATAAACTGGTGAATATAACAGAATCATGGACATAGAGAGGGAATGGACTGACAATTCTTGGGGAGAAAAGGGGAGTAGGAAGTGCAGCAAGAGTCTGGACAAAAATCATGCAACTATGGGAGAGGACAGTGGAGGAGAGGTGAGGGTGGAGGGTGGGATGGGTACCCGGTGGAGGGGTGCTATAGGAGGAAAAAAAGGGGGAACAATGTGATTAATAAACTGAACAATAAAGATTTTTTTTAAAAAAGAGTAAGCCTCAGAAGTTGTACTCATTATTTCCACTCAATTACATTGTGGATCCTGAGGGAGCATGAGCGTTGCTAAAACCGCGGGAAGGGTTATGACACCAAAAGACAGAAGAGGCTACTCCTGACCCATTGAGAGCCTACTGGTCCCGGGAGATAGGAGCAGTTTCTGCCATGTTAGGTTTTCAGGCAAACGCATATATGTTGCCATAAACCTGAATCTGTCCCCACTCTCTAAAAATGTGTTCATTGGTGAATCATTTTTGACCAGTCAGAAATGAACTTTTGTTCTTTGGCATTTAACTTTGCAACAAACTTTCTCTATATGACTCAGGAATTCACTTCAGCAGCAGAGTTGTAGAAAAGGCAAGAATAATGTAGAGAAGGCTGAGCAGTAATGAGCCTTAAGAGCCTTATTTAATTGGTATAATAAAAGCAATCAACTATAATTACTGCTAATACATTACACACTATGAAAATAACTGCAAAAAAAAGAAAAAGAAAAAGAAGATAAAGACTGATGCAATTCAGGGCCAATGTAATGGGCAAACTGTCTTACTTTTTATTACTAAAGAATTTATTTATTGTTGCTGGTCTTTAACCTGTTTTATTCCAAGAAGAAATAATGAAAACAGAGTGGGGATACATAAACTACAGAAGGTAACAATTAGACCTAAGTAAGCAATTGTTGGAAACAAAAGTGTGGGTATAAAATGACTGTGAAGAATAAGCACGACTTTGATGGTGTTAGTGGGTGGCAGTCTACCAGTAGACCACCTAGAAGGCTGACTGGCTGTGACATTCACACCATTCCCAAGATCTTTTCCATTCAATTTCTATTCTCTGGACTAAGAGCCCCACCTATGTCCTGCATTTTCACACACCCATGACTTTAACCATCGGTTGCTTCTGCTCCCAAAACCTCTGCTCCCCTTGCTCCTCCTGCTCCTAACCATAACCTCCCCTGTCTGTCCCAGTCAGGCAGCAGCTTAGACTGGGGCTCTTCCCAGATTTCTGCAGGAGAGCTAGACATTCCTTTCCTTGCTCCCACAGTCATGCTTACATTGTAGAAGGCATGATCTAAACTTAGGTTGAATTTCATTTATTTCGTGTTACTATTCCCTCCAACAAAGTGTACACTCTTAAAGGCAAGGCCTATGCTTTCTTTCCTCACCTCGGTTTTTATCTCTTCCTAGGATAATACCACACACATACCTAGCAGGTACTCAATCAATGTTGCTGATTCCACAAACAAAAGCTTGCATTGCTAGCTCCCCGCTTGACCAAAAAGGCTCCTTGTTGCCCATTCTCCCCTCCATCCCTTGAGTTCCCCACGCCTGCACAAGAAGTCATGTATAAGGATGCTCATGGTGGCACTATTTATCATTGTGAAAAGCTCACAACCACCACTCGGTTCGTGAGGAGATGTAGACATAAACCAAGTCATTCACTAGAATACGCTATAGCAGACTAAATGAATACATCAATGCACAATTATCCTATATAATAAAAGACTAATATGCAAATTATCCTCTTGACCAGGAGATTGACCAGTTCAACCCGGGGGGTGGGGGGGAGCTAGCCCACCAACCACATGCAGCCCCTCCTCCTGGCCAGCCCTGCCCTATTGGCCCCAATCAGGGTGTGCCAGCCGGACCCCACCCATGCACAAACTCGTGCACTAGGCTCTAGTCAATCAATAAGATTAACTCTCAAAAAGCATTAAATGCAAAAATAATATGTATGGTATGATACCATTTATGTAAATTACATGTATTATCTTTCACTAAACATAAGTACTTTTAAAAAAATAATAAGAACCCCTCCTTTGACCCCACTTTTCCTCCAGCTTCTGTGATATCTTTATAAGGTTTGCTTCAGTGGGAATCTCAGGAACAGGGAACAAATGTCCATATGCCAGAAAGACAAGGGCCCAGATCGCTCTGTCCCATATGGTTCTCAAGTTTCTATCACATGAGGAAGCTCAAACCTCACATCTAGATACTCCTGAGGAGTCTCTAAGTATTCTTTGACCACATATAAGTGAGAAAAGGGAAAAAAGAGAAGGATACTAACAGCCCTTAGAGTACTCAGAGAAAATGGAATTTAAATGTATGTATTTAAAACTCTTGACAGTCAGCTAGGGATTCACATTGCAGGAAGGAACACTAGGAAATCTATTCCTAAGAGAGAGGTCTCAATGCTTCCTCCCCTTCAGGGACAGAACATTTAACTCAATCACTGTGTCCAATCTTCAGAGTCTGGGGAGAAATGATGCCAGGAAGAATGTTCCATGGGAAATCAGGAGATCTGGGCTTCTGACCATTCCACATTTACCTCCACACCCAGAGCCATGCTTGCCCTCTTCCAAGTTCTGGGAGGCTGGGCTCTCTGGACTGTATCACCCAGGCTTCTCTGCAGACCGGCTTCTAGTTGGGGTTATCTAATGGGTGGCACAGGCAGGAGATGGGAAAGAGAGAAGTTGGAGAATTTCTTCCTCCCTCTCCCTGCATCAATGCCACATTCTAGCGGTGGCTGTGTCCCCGCACAACCAAGGGTCAGGTAGCATCTCCCCCAGGCTCCATCTCTCCGAGGGGTTCTTTAAGACTAGTTGCTCCCTTTGCTGCTTGGGCCTAGGGAAGGCAATGGCTTTCTACGGCCACTAGTTTCTAGATGCTTCCCATGTGGGTGAACTTTACCCACCCCTCTATAAAAAATGGCCTCTTGAAAGTTCCTTCAATTGAGTCATCAGATACTGTGGCCCTGATGGGTATTCAATCCTAGACACAACTGTGTCCCTCGTAAGTTCAAGGAGCTTGAAAAAGTCACTTCTCTCTGAGTCTCAGCACAGCATTAAGTGTGGGAGGAAGGACAGATGGCATTGAAAGTGTCATCCACCTTGAAGATTCTGAGTCCCCGAGAGCCTGAGACAGGGTCTTTGCAGCATATTTGTTTCAGGACGCTCCTCTGGAAGCAAATCTACAGATGCTTATCTTCCAGTTCCCATTCCTTCTGAAGGAAACGTCTCAGCAGAATGAGCTCAAGTCGACAGCTGGTGGGCTGAACATTTTCTTAATTTCATTTCCCTCCCCTGCTCTGAGCCTCTGCAGAGAGATGCTGAGAGCACAGCCTACTTAGACAATTCTCAGTGAGCCTCACCATCCAGAGAGAGCAAGCAGGTCCTGCCAAGAACAGCTCATGGCACCAGAACCACCCAACTGCTTCTGGAGGCCCCCAACCAATTCCAAGTCCATCTCCCTTCCTGCCCCTCTTTGCTCTTCAGTTCTTGTTTTTCTTTTCTCAAACTCACCTGCTGTCTTCTTATCCTCCTTCTCGCTGCTCTGTTCGCCACTTCTCAATGCTATTAGAGAGGCAACAGGCACAGAGGTCTTGATCCCACAGCCTCAGTGGTTAAGTCAAATAACCCACCAGCCACTGGGCTTATTGGCAGCTTTGACCTAATACCAGAACCCCCTGCCCCTGCAGGCTCTCAGCCCCTGTGCTGCAGTGAGACTCCTCACAAAGCTGTCCACTCAGAACTCTGACATGAAGGGCATGTGGGGTGTTTCCAGCTGAGCACAAGGTACATACGGCCTCCCAGAGCTGCTGCCAATGACCCGAATGTTTGCTTCATTTCTCTCCAAGCATCCATTCCAAGGCTGGCAGGAAACTTAATATCAGTCCTTTGGGGCATCCTTCATCTCAATATCCAGAGAGAAGGCTGTTTCTGGGGCACCAAGGGGACCTCCTGGTCAGCAAGTCATACTTCACAGTGTGGCTCCTTCAGATCTGAGCCTCCTCTCTCTTCGAGGTCGTTCCCAAGACTTGGATCTTGGTCTAGGCCTGCCTGGATAAACCACCAGCATTTTATCAGCAGACTGCCCAGAGGAGGGGCACAGCTTCCTACCCCAGGACACAGAGACCCCTCCGCTCCAGGTGGGAATGACGACTCTCTGAAGGGAAGAAATCATTCTCCCCATTTCTGAGCAAAGCACATTATCCACCCCCTGAAGCTTTTCCCCTCAGACTTTTGAAAACAAAAGCCAGGATTTCTCCTTGCTGCCCTGCCACCTGCCTCCGCTGAGTTCAGTGAGAACAGGACCATCCGCTTGCTTAAATGGGAAGGGAAGGTGGCCAGGCAGAGAGAGAAATGAGAAAATAGATTACTCACTCAACGGATCAGAGCTCCACCACTTTTATCTTACCCAACTGACTTATACCTGTTCTACCCCACTCACTCAGTCCAAATTTCATCGGATCTCAACCTCCACACCTCATCTTTGGTACCTAGCTGTAGCAATGGGGGTGCACACTTCCTTTGCACAGGTAACAAAATAGGGACTCATGTTTACAGAGCTTTGTGGGCACTTCCATCATGCATTTATTCCCAACTGCTACTTCACACAATCCCAGGCGCCATGGTGGGGGTCTCTCAAAGTCCTACACAGTCCTCTCCTAGACTGATGCTGGGGAAACAAATGAGACAGCCTGGGGTGCCAGTGGAGGGCGGACAGGGAGGGAGTCCTGCACAGAGAGTTCAGATCAAGAGAACATGCTTTGCTGCAGCATCCCTGCCAATGTACCCTAGCTGGGTTCATTTCAAAGGAAGCAGTGCCATTTCAAATCCATATGTACCTGAAAAAAATCCCAAACCAATGATTGTTGGAATATTAGAGTTTAGGAGAAGAAAGGGATGGTTGAAATATGAAAAACCCAATAAAGAGGTGCGTTTGTATTATGTTTAGTAATATCTACTACTCATTCACTGGTAAAAAGGCAAAATGGCCCTTGATTTCTCCTACAGAACTCAAACTCCAGCTCTGCTAACCGTAAACAGTGATTTTAGGCCTCAGTTTCCTCAAATGTAAAATAGACAATAGTAACTACTTTGTGGGGCTGCTGCAGGAAACCTGAGATGTACACACAATACCATCCCTACTTTAGGGAGGGCTCAATAGCTGATCCTTGCCTTCATTATTATAAAGACTATCTACTCCATATGCCCCAAACTGTCTGTCTCTTCTGGCCCCATCCTGCCCATGGGGATGTGGGGGAACAGACAGGCTCATTGTGAAAGGGACTAAGCATGCAATCCACACTGTGGTCTCCCAATGACACCCTGGAAGACAGCTTACCCAGCAAACTGGTATTGAGTGTTCACTACATGTTAGGCATTGCATTTGGTGATACTGATGCATGGATGGCCTCAGCAGCATGACAAAAACATTCTCAATCCTAACTTGGAGGGCTGCAGAGGCTCCTAGGAAACATGATACCTAATATAAATCTGAAAGAATGAGTTGAAGGTGGGTTGGGGGCATGAGAATGGCAAAAATTCAAAACAAGGACAGTAGAACATGCAAAGTGGAAGGTAAAAATGGAGATGTGAGCAGAAGTTAGAGCAGAAAGAGCCTTGCAACTGACACTATGAACTTAAGACTTTCTTCTAAGAAGCCATCGAAGGTTGTAAATAAAGAAGTAAAATGGTTAAATTTTCATTTAAAGAAATGAATTCTGGTGTTAATGGGAGAAATGGAGAGGAAGCAGAAAGCCTGGTAACAGGAAAACAGGCAGGAGGTGATGCAATAATCCAGGTGAGGTCATGATGATCCAAATTAGGGCAGTGATGATGGCAAAGAGAGGATGCATAACCCTAACCATTTTGGCTCAGTGGATATAGCATTGGCCTGTGGACTGAAAGGTCTGGATTCGATTCCGGTCAAGGGCATGTATCTTGGTTGTGGGCACAACCCCAGTGGGGAGTGCACAGGAGGCAGCTGATTAATGTTTCTCTCTCATCAATGTTTCTGACTCTCTATCTCTCTCCCTTCCTCTCTGAAAAAAAATTAATAAAATATTTTTTAAAAGAGAGGATGCATAATATTAATTATGAAAAATAGAAAATAATTAGTTTCCTGTGTGCCAGGATTCTGTTTATTATTCTTAACCTTCGGATGAGAAACTGAGGCAGAGGTTCACACAGATGGTAAAATGGTAGAGCCAGGATTCACACTCGAGAAGTCTCACTCCAAAGTTCTGATCATTGCCTTATGTTGCCAAGAGTTGGGGGGTGGGGGTGGCAGGAATTATCACACTGCTTGCAGGGTTTTGGTAGAAGGAAAAGACAAGGATTCTCTCTGGACTTGGACAACTTGATAATGAAAAATATATGTATTTGCTGAGAAGAACGGTGGCTTGTTTTAGACCAAGCAGACTTTCACACGCCCATTGAATACCCAGGGAGAGATGTCTATTAGGCAGTTGGCACATAGGCAGTTAGAGGGAGGCTATGTCTTACTCATCTTTGAATTCTCAGTCCCTGGACTGTTTTTAGGTGCCTAATAATGTGTATTCAATGGGGGGGGGGGGGGGCAGGGAGTTGGAAGTCATCAACAGAAACAAGAGTAGATGCAATCACTCAGAGAAAAAAATACAGTGTAAGAAGTGAAATGGGTGAATGATGTAGTCCTATAAAAAACTACATATCAGGAGTAGACAGAGGAAGATCAGCTATAAGGGAGTCAATTCAACATGTTTTAAGTCTTCCATCTAGAAAATATGGAATGTAATACTTCCTCTTTTGTTATGACTTGGTGGTAGGTAGGAGGGTGACAGAATTGGGAATCAAAACTATAACAGTGATTGAAGTCATTAACACTTAGTTATATGCATCTAACCTTTTGCGAGAAAATGCTCAGCAAGACTTCTAAACAAAAGGATGACATGGACAATGGGGACATGGGGGAGGGGAGAAATAATGAGCTGGCTAACCAATGCAAACCCATCCTGGGCTGTGCTCATCACGCGAGGCCTGGCTTCAATCCCACCTATCAGAGACTTTGCCCATCCACCTCACTCTCTGATGGGACCTTATAGACACAGCATCCCTGCCAATGTACCCTAGCTGGGTTCATTTCAAAGGAAGCAGTGCCATTTCAAATCCGTATTTACCTGAAAAAAATCTCAAACCAATGATTGTTGGAATATTAGAGATTAGGAGAAGAAAGAGATGGTTGAAATATGAAAAACCCAAAAAAGAGGTGATTTGTATTATTTTTAGTAATATCTACTACTCATTCACTGGTAAAAAGGCGAAATGTCCCTTGATTTCTCCTACAGACATATAATACATTATAATATTTCAACGATTATATAACATGTCTGGCCGTTTGATTTTATTATATCTAAGAGGTAATTTTTCTTACAGTCATTTTAAATAGTTGAATATAGAGTTGCCAGAATTACCAAATAGAAATACAAGATGCCCAGTTAAATTTGAATTTTAGATAAAAAACAAATAGTTTGTCCCAAACATTTTGTGGCCAGAAATATGAATATAACTGGATCTCCTATATTATATCTGTATCTAGTCGAATTAGCCACGATTTCCCATTCTTTCTGTAGGATTCAATGCATTAACCCATCCAGAGATCTGAAGGCTTCAGGAGATGCACACCAAAGAGTTCTGTCTTTGCTGGCCAGGGACTGGGTTGCCCAGGGAAGCAGAGGCTGGGTGGCTGGTTTGCATAAAAGGTGCAGCCTGTTTTCTATGCTCACATCTCTCCTGAGCCCCCGAAACCACCAGGCAAGCCCAAAACTCCAGTGAAGCAATTGATTGGGCCATGAAGAAATTGCTTAGCCAATTTGAACCTGAGCTCTGCAACTAGGAAATCAGAATAATAACTTCCCCTTTATATTTGTATTTCGTGCCCAACTCTCCTCTTCTAATTCTAGCTTTATTTGGCTTTATTTTCTTTTAGCTCCAATCATCAATTTGAGAATTCCCTGGAATGGTGAAAAGCTTCCTAATTCTGGCTTAATACCACTGTGAAACTAAAGAAGCTGGTCCTGCTCTCTGAGCCCATATAGAGATAAAACTTTGCTCACTACACTGAGGAAGCAAGGGGACCACCTTTCACACCAGTATTACTATCCATCCCTGAAGTCTGAATTGTTCTAAGATGTTTGTAGAAGTGTCCATGTGTCCATCCACCTCTCTGCGAGTTCTGCCAACAATCACTACTCATCACCTTATTTTATTACTGAGGCAAAAATCAAGCCCCACCTCATGGAAAGGAACTGGTGTTGGAACCCTGTCACAGAGTCACACTTGGTGACAAGAAGTTAATAATTGTTGTTGCTTTTGAACCCCTCAAGGCTTTCTGCGCCGGGGTTCACCTCTTCACTGGACATGAAAGGTCGGGGTTTGCCCCAAGTGTTGGGTGGAGTTACTGAGTTGCACTTTAGTTCCCAATGCTTTGAACAGAGAAACGTTTAAAATACGTTTTCCCCTTCCATTCTCAGTACTTCTTACAGTCCCTTCTATTCCTGAGAATCTTACCATATCTGTGAAGCAGAATCTCATTCTTTTTATTTTTCAGGGTAGTCTCAAGGTCTCAGTACTCATTAGCTAGTAAAACAATTCATTCTTATGCCTGTTGACAATTTAGCAACACTAAATCTTGCTAGGTACTTCATATTATATTAGCATTTTGTAGTGCATATAGGACAGGAAACTCATATATGTAATGTACTGAGCCAAGACATCTAACACTGCACAGAGCAAAATTAAAAATGCATTATTGCACCAAAAACAAAAAGGCAATCATGTTAATTGCAGCTTAAGCTCAGTTCTATAAGCTCAGAAGCTGCTAAGTTGATAACTTGGATACAGATGAAAGAGAGGAAGTATTTTCTCCTCTCCATGGAGAGGAAAATGCATTATCTTGTCTTCACAGCTTTCATGCATCTGACAGTTAAACTTGGTCTTGGGCCAGTGAGCATCTCGCTTGTTCGGTTAATGTCACGGTAATGAAAGGATCTTCTGCCCCACCAGCTGCAAGTTTTTGTCAGATATTGGACTGAAGAGGACGGTTGTCATTCCTACCACTGGGCTGAACAGGTGTGAGTCTGATGGGGAGTCCTATACAACAGGTTCAGAAGAGCCAGAGGACAGGACTCTATGTATGTGTCACAAGCCTGCAGTAAAATTCCAGGTGGAGCCTGGCTGGTGTAGCTCAGTGGTTAATTATCAGCTCATGAACCAGGAGGTTAAAGTTCAATTCCTTGTCAGGGCACATGCCTGGGTGTGGGCTCAATCCCCAGTGTGGAGTGTGCAGGAGGTAGCTGGTCAATGATTCTCTATTATCACTGATGTTTCTATTTCTCTCTCCCTTCCTCTCTGAAATCATTAAAAATACATTTTTTTAAAGTTGAAGTCAATATAAGAGCTTAAGACTCCACTAGGTGTAATCATTACAAAGAAATATGAATGCACTTATAAAAAAAATGGATGTGATTTGCCCTATGGTGTACATAGACAAAAGGAGGATTTTTGTCCTAAAGTTCAATCCTGTAAGAAATTGAAAAGTAATAGTAAAAAAAAAAAGTGAGAGTATACAATGAGGGAGAAGGTCAGAGGGGAAATTAATTACATTATCCTTGGGTTTATAATATCTGCAAAAAAATGAGTTTGAAAGAAGTTCTAGGAACTATTAAAATGCTTACCAAATTTGGCTTAATTTTGATAGATTTATTTATAAGGTAGAATTTAGGGACTGGCAACTTTTTCCATAAAGAGCCACATAGTAAATATTTCCATTTTGGGGGGGCCACTAGTCTCTGTTTCAACTATTCAATTCCTCTGTTGTAGCTTAAAAACAGCCACAACTATAGGTAAGAGGCTAGATTTTACCCAAGGGACCTAGCTTGTAGTCTCCAGGGATACAAGACTGAATTCTTTTTTTAAAAAATGTTACACAGGTGGCATACAAAAAGAGTAAAACTAGTTTTCTTCCTGTGAAAATGAAAAATTGATCTTTGGGTCACCATCTGCTCTTAGCAAGAAACAGTAAAGATCATTCTATACCTTCTCTATACTCAGCAGCCTCTTATCTCCCTGTACTCAACTTGTTCGTGAAATCAATTTTAACAAAAATCCACTTTTGAAAAAACTAACATTTCTAATCATACAGTTATAGGTCGCTGTGGTTATTTTCTTTTTTAAAAAAATTCTTTATTGATTAAGGTATTACATATGCATCCTTATCCCCCCATTGCTCCCCACCTCCCCACACTCATACCCTCACCCTCCTATTGTCTGTGTCCATTGGTTAGGCTTATATCCATGCATACAAGTCCTTTGGTTGATCTCTCCCCCTTACCCCCACCCTCCCCTACCTTCCCTCTAAGGTTTGACGGTCTGACCGATGCTTCTCTGTCTCTGGACCTGTTTTTGTTCATCAGTTTATGTTGTTCACTATATTGCCAAAATAAGTGAGATCATGTGGTACTTATTTTTCTCTGACTGGCTTATTTCACTTAGCATAATGCTCTCTAGTTCCATGGTTATTTTCTTTCTTGTCTGAGACTTATCTTTTCTTGCCTTCAGGCACCTATGACTTTAGCTCATACCTTATTCTCTCTGACAAATATTTTGGATAGTGCATTTCCCAATTTAGGCCCTACATTCAAAATAATTCATCCTTTATCATCTAATTTGGGGGATTTTCCAGATTGAATAAATCAAGAGATTTTCTCCCCCTCCTTATAAAAGAAGAATGACTAAAAGCAATTGGATATATTGAAAAGTCTTCCCTTTTTTTCATACCTCCACATTGTAAAGCTCACAATAATGTAAGAGCTGGCATATCAGAAGGGAAGCTCCTCATCCCTAAGTTAATTACATACAAGTAAAATCTTGTAAACATGAATAGGTTTGAGAATTGACCATTGTGCAGACTGGATAGAAATATACTGATGGCCATGTGCAATGATCGGCACAATCACTCCCAACAAATGAATTGTTTTCATTGACATTTTCTGACTGGTTTTAAATACTCTTGCCAATTACGAACAGCGATAACACTCACATTATGGCAAGACTTCAAAGGCCCTGAAAACTTGTCAATGCCCACCTTGTCCACTATATATTTCTGCTCTGGGTGTAATTAGTAGCGCCTTGTAAAATCCATATATTTACAGATGAAGAAAGGAGTCTACCATCCGCCTTTCTGCTGTTGTTATTTGTTACCATAAATTAACTTGAGGCATTCGATCTTATCACTGACAGGTGTTTTTTGCTCTTCCCTCAAAGTTGCCTAAAGGTTCCTGCTAATAAACTATAGATCAGAAATGTGAGTATTCTAGAAGAGATATCAAAAGAGCCTCAGTAAGTCTCAGGTTCTCTTCACTAGTGATATCAAAGGAATAGACCGAGGGTGTAGGCTTGCTAGGGTCAGCTGACACTCATCACCAACAAACACCTGTCAGTCTATACCAGGGGCCTGCGGCAGTAATTGCACAACTCTTAGTCCAGAATCAAATGAACTCATGAAAGTAGGCTGCTAACTAACCTAAGATCAGCAAAACAAGAATTAATTGCCTAGGGATAAAATAAAACTGACTTAGTTGTGATTAATGGTGTATTAATAATGGGCATCTGAGAAAATCCTTTTATTTCTTCTTGATCTGTCTGTAAACCTCAATATAATAAGTTGTGCATATATTAAATTAGAATGAAATCCTCTTAAGTGGTAGCTTGTTTCAACTGAATTCTCACAATTCGGGTGGCTGGGGTGAAATCTATTAAAGATCTTAATAAAATTATAAGCTAATAAATAAAAATAAAAATCTAAGATGTGATTCCAGAAAAAGGTGACATAAATCAAACAGCCTTCCCTAACAAAATAACTCAAAATAACCATGATTAAATATTATGCAAAGTGCTTTAATAAATCTTTGTACTTTCCAAAACCATATTATTTACATAGATTTAGTAAGAATTTATCCTCCTTTTTCCCAGAATATAATTGGAATATTCAAATTTATAGCCTTGACCATGCTAGAAATGTCACATAGAAGAACAAATCTCATTTAATTGGCTATGATAAACATATGATTAGGGAGCAGGAACTATATATCACATATGAAAATGATGCCTATAAATCTTGTATTAAAAATATTGGCTTGGCACCTGCTTAGTGGCTTATGAAATCCTAGCTTTGTTGGTGGTAAAGAATGCTACGTCCTGGCTGGTCAGCAACAGCGAGAACTGTAGGAGCCCCTGTAGTTACAGGCACTGCAGGTGAACCTGGGGCGATCCCTGAAGGCTTTCTATAACTTTCTGACAGAAACCAACTCTCAAGCCTGGTATCCTGAAGCTCCGGCTTTGTTCACCCCATCAGAAGGAGGTATTTGTACATTAACCAATATCCCTTGGTCTACCTATGTTTGTAAAACCAGCCAAATAAAAAGAAAACATCAGATTAATGATGTGAGTCATAAAAGTGTGACCATCCCTGCACCTCTGTGGATAAGTAAGCACAAGGAGGGTCTGTGAAAGCAAAACTGACACTTTGCTCTGCCTCGCTTACGAGCAAACTGTGCCCCTCGCCAGCAGCCACCGTGCCTGGGAGAACAATAAAAACAGAACTAGAAATGAATCAGGATTGCCCTGTCTAGTTCTGATTCTCAAAGTAAATAAGACCTTGAGCCATTAGATGATACCCTTTAAAAAATAACACAAAATAGCCCAGCTAGTGTGGCTCAGGATGGGCCTATGTACCAGGAAGTCAGGGTTCTAGTCCTGGACTGGGCACATGCCCTCACCATTGATGTTTCGATCTCTCTTTCCCTCTCCCTTCCTCTCTGCAACCAATGAAAACAATTTTTAATAAAATGATAGTACTTTATTACCAAGTTCTCCAGTCCTGGCATCTCCAAATATAGAATCCCCTCTGAGTACAAGACAATCGAGTGAGAAAACTGCTGCTTTCCCCTCCATGAGCATACTACAGTAGTCTTGGAAACTTTTCTTTCTTTTCTTTAAATAACTGCTACGTATTTTATTTGGAGAGGAGTCTTGAAAAGCCTGGACTCCCTTGCGAAAATCGCTTCGCAAGTAAGCTCCCTCTTGTTCTCCGTGCCCCTGCGTCTGTGGCTTCCTTCCACCTGTGCAACCCCGCCTTCCACATACAGCCTCTACACAGCAGCTTGGACAAATGTCTCAGGAACCTGCCTCCCACACCCTGACCCTGGCTCCGCGGCACCTGGCAGGCAGCTGTCGCCTACTGCCCACAGGAAGGCGCCCTGAGTGTCCTGAACAGCCCTGCACACAGCTCTGAGCCTCTGCTGTGTGCAGCCGGCAGTGCCCTGCGGCCATCTCCCTGGCACCACCAGCTTATCATCCGCTCTCAGCCCCACGGGGCTTCGTTCGCCAAAAGTGCTCCCCCTCCAGCTCAGCAGTGACCCTGAGAGGAGAAAAGAGAAGCAGGCTCAGAGGGGTCCGTGGATGTTAAATGAGCCCAGGCGTGGCGAATCCGCAGTGGATTCATCTATTTCCTTTCCATCAAGAGCCTGTCTGTGTGAACAGAGTCACCCTGCCTCTCGGCTGTTACCTGCCTCTTCAAAACGTTAATGCAGCTTCCAATTAGATTTTTCTCTCTCTCCGGTTCATCTTGGCTCTGAAACCAGATGACTGCTCTGTCCTCGGCTGTCGATCCAGGAAGCCAGGTCTCCAAGAGCCAGCCTGGAGGTGGTTGCCATCTTGTCCCTTCACTCTTCAGACATTCTGCAATTTCCTGGAGCGTGCCAGCCCCCCTCCTCCCCCTCTCCCCTCCATCCAAAATGCTTTTGCTAACACTGCAGCCCATGAGGTCTCATACTGTGTTATTCTGCAGAGGTCACAGGGCTGACAGGACCTCTCTCCTGTAGGTGGGGACACAGGTGAAGGTTAGGAATCTCAGTAGGTGAGAGTCTTCTGCTGGTGCCACCAGGCGTCTACTGCTGACCCTGGGGGACCCTCCTGTGAACTGTGGGCCACAGGAGTTCCAATGGAACTGGAAAGACCCACTGCAGACTTTCATTTTAAAAACAAAGAAGGAAGAGGAGTCTGTTTTCCACTTTTCATAATGAGAGATGAATGGTTGGACTCTCTTTTCAGTAAACCTCACCTAAGAAGTTAACTCAAACTTTTAGAGAGGGTGGGTAGGTGGGAAGAGACCAACCAAAGAACTTGTATGCTTGTGTTCATAACCCATGGACATAGGGTGGTAAAGGCCTGGGGGGTGAGCTAGAAGAGGTCAGTGAGGGATAAGAGAGGACATATGCAACACTTTCAACAATAAAGGTTTTATTTTTTAAATAATAATTAATTAGTTAAAAACTTTTAAGTTCTAATAAGACCATGTAGATGAATATTCAGTGAAATCATAAGGTACAATATAAACATACGTTAAATTTTCTAAAAGAAACTTTTAGAGTTCTATTCCAGGTCTGCCAGTAGCTGGGTGACCTTGAGTAGAACCAGTGTGACCACCGTTGTTGGCTTATAAGATTGGGGATCTTCTGTTAGACTTGGAGTTAAAAATATAAATTTATTTTCTTTATTCTATTCTAAAACCAGTCTAAAATGAGTACATGGGAGAAAAGACAAAAAGAAAAAAATAGGGGGTGTGCAGGTGTATTTTGGGATGGCCTCTCTGATACTCTAGAGCAGTGGTTCTCAACCTTTCTAATGCCACAACCTTTTAATACAGTTCCTCATGTTGTGGTGACCCTGCTAGCTATTCTCAACCTATGGGTTGTGACAGGCTGAGAACTGCTGCTGTAGAGCCTAAGACCATCGGAAAACACAGATATTTATATTATGATTCATTAACAGTAGTAAAATTACAGTTATGAAATAGCAACGAAAATAATTTCATGGTCGGGGGTCACCGTATTAAAGGAACTGTATTAAAGGTCACGGCATTAGAAAGGTTGAGAACACTGCTCTGGATAAATCATAAAATGATCCATAAGTGCTTAGTATTTGGGTTTCCCAAAGAGATAGCCACATGAATCTATCAAATGACAAGTACACGTACGTACAGCTTTCAGTCAACTTTTTAGCTCGTTGCTACCAAATATGAGTACATCAAAAACATCCCCAGATAATTGAGGAGAACCTCACACGAAAGTCTAAGAATCAAACATACAAAGAGAAGAAATTCAAAGGACACAGACATACTATAGGCACTAGACAAAAAAAACTAAAAATAAGTAACAGACCAACATAAAGTATAATTAATATCATCATCAGTAAGAAAAGATATTGTACCCTAAAACAAGATCAGTGTATGGGAGGAAAAGAAAGAGGGAGGGAAGGAAATGGAGGGAGGTAAAGAGAGGAGAGAAGAAAAGCCAAGAATAAAAAAGATCTCTGGCAAAAACAACAATTATTATTATTAAAATTCAAAAGAAGAGCTGATAAATGAAGTGAGGGAAATCTCCAAGAAAGCAGACCCAAAAGGCAAAGAAAAATGAGACAGAACAGATTAGAAAATCAGAGACTTATTCCCATGACCGGATCTGATGAACAATTCTCAAAGAGAAACTGAAACTATTATTCCCTAAATAATACAAAGCAAGAACTAAAGAGCATGAATTTCCAGCTGTGAACGAAAGAAAGGCACTGGGGTTCCCAAGAGAAGAACCAGAATGGCACTGGGGTTCCCAAGAGAAGCAGTGATGTTCGCTGGCATGACACGACACCTTCAGAAGTGTGCAGAGAGTGGGCTCCACGACTCATGCCTACACACACCGTCAGTCAGTTTGCCCAGGGAAGTAAGATCATTCAGACATACGACGTCTGTCAAAGGTGACTTCAGTGCACCTTTTCTCAGGAAGCAGTTTTATCAGTTAGGAGTCGTATAGTGACAGAGCCAATTAAAGTCAGCTCAAACACGTAAATGTCTATTCTTTGTCCCTCTAATAATAATAAGACTAGAGGTAGGGGACATCAAGGCAGCGGGTGACTCTAAGAAATCATCACGGACATAGCTCATCCTATGTTTCTGATTGCTGTTATTAGTACATTGATCTTCGTGGTCACTATTCAGCTTTCAGAGGACCAGCCACCATAACCTATTTCAGGCAGAAGAGGGAGAAAGAAGCACGCCCAGAGGGCAAAAGAGCTCTCTCAGAAACCATAAGCACTTACACAGCATGGACCCCAGCTTTCCACGAGGGAGCCTAGGAAACAGCTTTTATTTGAGAGCCCAATAACAGAATGATTCCAATAAATAGGGAGAAGAGGATAATGGCTAGTGGTTAGGCAACTAGCTGAGTAATGACAAATGTGCTCCACCAAAACAAGGGGACAAACCAAGACAAAAGGCGACAGATGAGCTGACACCGTGGGGGGTGATGGAGAGGCCTTCACAGCAGGCTCACCGGCAGCCCGTCTAGATGGAGGCCTCCTGAAGAGATGTGGCTACAGCAATTGGAATTTCTGATGTGGCTAGCCAGGCATAAGAAGCTTGAAAGATCTTTAAATTCTGTGGATAATGTAATAGAAAGCTAAGTACAGAGGAAAATTAAGTTGCACAAGGAAAGAAATGTATTTGTAGCACCTACCTTGGTTCATCAGTAAACAATACATTTTCATACTAAGAATATTCAACAAATACAATTTTTTAAAAACTAGGATGAAAGGCAGGGCAGATGGCACAGATGGAGCTGCCAGTCTGGAAGGGCCCTGTGGGGAGGAGGAACCAGTGGTCATTTGGTCCCAAATGTGGAGGCTGGGTTTGCCCTGAGCCTCTTCTTTCAGCCCCTGGAGGGCTGGAGGAGAAGGGGCAGAGCACAGCACCCGAGTCTTTTCTGCCGTCCAGACGCTGTCTTCCTCTCCGAGTCGGATCACTCTCCTCCAGACCTCGGAGCACATCCGCCACCGATCTCCTGAATGTCTGTCCTCGCTGCTGAGTAAACGCATATTGTTCTACACCCGAGAGAGGGGCTTATTTTTACCTTCAAAGCTAATGGATTAAGCGTCCTCGCCCCTGCTGTAACCTGTACACTTCCTGGAGTCAACGTCCTCCAGCCAAAGACCACCAGGAACACCCTTGTAGTGAAACAGCTGAGTTTATTGCTTGTTGCAATTAAAAAAAAAAAAAAGGCACTCCATAGGGAACTGAGGTGCCTCCCAGTAAAAGGGGTTATAGAGAATTTAGTGTGAGATTGTGGCTTGGCCCTAGCGGTTTGGCTCAGTGGATAGAACATCAGCCTGGGGACTGAAAGGTCCCAGGTTCTATTCCGGTCAACGGCACATGCCTAGGTTGTGGTCTCAATCCCCAATGGGGGACTTACAGGAGGCAGTCGATCCGTGATTCTCTGTCATTCTGGATGCTTCTCTCTCTCTCTCTCTCTCTCTCTCCCCCTCTTCCTTCCTCTCTGGAATCAATAAAAATATATATTTTTTAAAAAGATTGTGGCTTGTGTTAGGTGGTTAGGGTTTAAAGAAGCAGAGTTTTGCTCTGAATCGGCTGCTGCAGGAAGCGAAAGTGAGTTAATTCTAACTCTGGGTGTCAACAACTCGTGTGTGGAAGGAGGGAAGACTACACGAGTGCCAAAGCTGTCCTTGGTAAAGGGCAGCCGTCGCTCACATTGGCCAGGAGCGGGATGGTGGGTGTTTGGTGGTCTGGACACCGTTCACGTTTTACCAGGAGGCGACATGGTTGTAGAGCTTGGTGATCAGAACCACAGAGGGGCGTGGCCCGATGTTGATGTCCTGTGACACTGATCACATTCAGCACGCAACAAGTCCCAGGCTCTGAGGCGCCAGGTGCTCTGTGGGCAGCAACAGGGGGGGCTTCCTGCACCTTTGTCCCCTCTGGTTCCGGGGCCCATGGCTCGGTGCTGCAGGCTCAGCCAAGCAGGTGCGTCCCTGGGAGAGAGTATCCTCATTCCAGGGAAGGCTCACCTCCAAACAGGCAAAGCTTTAATAAACGGGCTTTTTAGCTGTAGGTACATGGAATGATTTTTTTTGCAACTAGTGCAAGTTTCCTCTCCTTCAAATGCGCCTTAGCCAGACCTACTCTAAATAGCAGAGCATCTGAGTTCCCCGTGAGCCACAGAATATTAACATGCAGATCAGATCCCTAAACGCTCAGTGCTGGGCATCACAGGAGGCCCTAGACGGGCTGCCCCCCATCAGGCTCCTCTGTGTTCGTTCCGGGGGGGTCTGTCTCAGCAAGTCTATGAGAAGTGGCAGCTCCGATCGGTGAGCAAACACAGAGGCAGCGGGAGGCCAGCATGAGAGGGTGGAGTGGTTTGTCACAGAGGAAATACAGCCACCTGCTTAGAATGAAAATCAGAAAGAGTGCCCATGCAATTTACTCTAAAGCCAGTCTTAGAAGGGAATTAAAAGGACTTTCGCAGGAGCATGCTGTCTCTATAAATTAGGTCTCCTCAGTGACTCGAGGGAGAACAGACCAGCTTAAAAAACACATTTTAGTCCTTCAGTCAGAACTCTCTCAGTGGGAAAGGAGAGGAAAGAAAACACACACACACACACACACACACACACACACACACACACACATTAGCCCAGTCGCCCTAACGCAACAACTGAACAGCAGGGACCTGAGCAGCCGCAAGCTCCCCGTGCCGCCAGCCCCGTGCACCAGCACACCCTCAGGCCTGGAATAATGCCCAGTCATTGCACAGGGGGCTGCAGATCGGGGGACTATGGAAGGGGGGGGGCTGCAGATTGGGGGGAGCTGCAGATCAGGGGGGCTACTGACTAGGGTGCTGTGGATCAGGGGGCTGCAGATTGGGGAAACTGCAGACCAGGGGGGCTATGGACCAGGGGGGCTGCAGACCAGGGGGACTGCAGATTGGGGGGACTTGAATCAGGGGACTGCAGCACTGGGGACCCCAGCTCTGAGCCCAGAGCCTGGCCTCAGGGTTGCAGCTGTGGCTGCACTGCCCAGCAGTGAGCCCCACAATCTGCCCCCACAGACTCAGGAGAGCAAATGGGTCCGTGGGGGCAGCCAGGAAGAGGGGAGGTCCCGTGATGGGAGTTGGGGGCCAAACCTTGACCAGCAATCAGTGTTTGAAGAGGGAGCCTCCAGCCCCGTGAACTTTCTCTCCCAACGAAGCTCCAGCTCCTCCCTGCACGAGGGCCCTGCCAGAGGGCCCTGCTGGCCGTGGCCACCCCCCACACCCCGTGATGTCCGCAGTCCCGCAGGGGACTGTGGAACCGTGAACCGTGTCAGAGCCTCTCAGGTGGAGCCCACGTGGCCTCGTTAAAGGTTTCGTTTTGGCTGAATGGACCTTTGCCTTCTGAGGAGAGAAGCGTGGGCGCAGTGGAGCCCACAGACAGGCACCCAGGAGCTCCTCGACTCCGAGGGCTCCGTTCAGAGAAGGCGACCCCCCACTCCCCTGGGGCACCGCTCACCTCGGCCGGCCTCGCCCCAGAGCTGCTCCTGAACCTCTCTTCCTCCCGAACTCCCAAAGCCCAGCGCAGCCTGTGGCCAGCCCCGAAGAGGGTTGGCAGGTGCCCCCAGCGCCCCCCCCCCGCAGCGCCCTCCCCCCCCCCTCCACCCCTCCGTCCTCCCCTCTGCCCTTCCCTCCATCCTCCCCGGCGCCCTCCCCTCCATCCTCCCCTCTGCCCTCCCCAGGGCCCTCCCCTCCCCAGGGCCCTCCCCTGCACCCTCCCCTCTGCCCTCCCCTGCGCCCTCCCCTCCGCCCTTCCTAGCGCCCTCCCCTCCGCCCTCCCCTCCATCCTCCCCTGTGCCCTCCCCAGGGCCCTCCCCTGCGCCCTCCCCTCTGCCCTCCCCTGCGCCCTCCCCTCCGCCCTTCCCAGCACCCTCCCAGGACCCTCCCCTGTGCCCTCCCCCATCCCCCAGCGCCCTCCCCAGCACCAGCCAGGACCAGGCAGCAGGGGGTGAGGTTGGCCTGGGACAAACTTAGTCCCCCGCCCCCCCACCACAAGCTGTGTCACAGTGGATCCTGAGCAGCAAGAACTTCCCAATAGGGATGTTTGTGTAGACATTTTACACGACTTGCACTTTGAAAACTGAATTGAAAAGCAGATTGTTGCTCTAGAGAGCAATGCTTCGGCGGGACCCCGAGGTCACCTTGGAGGCTGGAACCAAAGTTACATGATAGCAAATGCTGGCGAGGATGTGGACAACCCGAGCCCCCACACATTGCTGTCAGAACAAAAATGGTGCGGCCGCTCCTCCAACGATTAACATCAGTCACATGGGAGCCTGCAGTCCGCCACTCCGAGGAATACAACCCAGTGAAGCAGCCAGTCACAAAACGCCCATTGTGTATGGCCCCTTTCCTATGAAATGTCTGAAACAGCAGTGTGCCGATGGCTGGCAGCTAGATGGGGAAGGTGGCACGGGTTTCTTCTAGACGCGATACAGCATTCTAAAAGTGACTGGTGGGGCCCTGGCTGGTTTGGCTCAGTGGATAGAGCGTCAGCATGCAGACTACACAGTCCCGAGTTCATTTCTGGTCAAGGGCACATGCCCAGGTTGCAGGCTCAATCCCCAGCAGGGGGTGTGCAGGAGGCAGCTGATCCATGATTTTCTATCATTGAAGTTTCTCTCTTCCCCTCTCCCTTACTCTCTGAAATTGATAGATAGATATAGATAGGTAGATAGATAGATAGATAGATAGATAGATAGATATAGATAGATATAGATGCAGATATAGACATAGACATAGACATAGATATAGATAAATATGCTAATTAGACCAGGAGACCTTCCAGACAAAGCCATGGTGGCCAAGGCAGAAGCGATTAAGGGCAATCAGGCCAGGAGGGGAGGGCAGTTGGGAGCAAGCAGTCTGGCAGTGGTGGGGAGGCAGTTGGGGGCAAGCAGGCCAGCAGGGAGGAGCAGTTGGGGGTGATAAGGCCAGCAAAGGGGGCAGTTGGGGGTGAGCAGGATGGCAGGGAGAGTGGTTAGGGGAGATCAGGCAGGCAGGTGAATGGTCCCAGATTGAGAGAGGTATGTCTGACTGCCAGTTTAGGCCCAAATCGATAGTCGGACATCCCCCAAGGGGTCCCAGATTGGAGAGGGTGCAGTTCTGGCTGAGGGACAGCCCCACCTATGCACGAATTTCATGCACCAGGCCACTAGTAAATAAATAACAAGACATACTCATTGAACTCCGGGGATAAATGCTTATCTTTGGAGAAAAGTCAGGGTCACGCAGATTAGAGATCTGATGAGGTCAAGCGGATCCAAAGGAGGGAGATAAGAGACACAGAGAGCGAGGGGACGGTGGCCCGTGGACCCAGGGCTCAGAAACTCAGGGCCGCCCTCTCTCGGTGTCAGGTGGCAAGGTAATGAGAACCAGGAGGAAACTATGTGGGTGACGGGGGCATTTGCAGGAAATGTGCAGAACATCTGCACTGAATTAGAAGGAAAGACCAGGAAAACCAGGATGGAACACTCAGGAATTAGGAAGGGAACCTCCAGCTTTGCAGGCAGACATAGCAATGTGCCCGGGGTGTGGAGATAATTAGGGCTCGGGAAGGAAGGATGCCAGGATGAGGTTTGGCCTGGCGGGAAAGGGAAGATTGCCGCCTGGCCTGGGTGAGAGGTGGGATGCCCTGACTTGGGGAGGGAGGGCGGTAGGACCTGCTCACACAGCAGAAAACCCAGAGCGGGTGGGTGGGGGCCAGGAGGCCGAATCTGAGCCAGCTGGAAAGAAGAGAAGTTCTTGCTAGCAGAAAGAAAAGTTTCGGCTTCTGTGTATGTTTCCTTGGCCTGATGAGCTTGGGGCTGGGGCCATGAGAATTTTAGGTCCTCCCGCCTAGGAGTAGGCCAGCTCTGAGGAGGACGGTGCATTCTACATGCCCAGGGTGTTGAGGTGCAGAGGGAAGCCAGACTTCGCAGGAGGAGGCCCTCTTACTACAGAAAGAGCACAACACAAAAGTGAGAATTGGGGCTTTAATCTTTGAACTTCAATGAACAAGCCTTAGGTTTCCGTTTTGAAGTCTTTCTGGACTTCAAGAAAGTCTTGTTGGCCTGGGGCAGAAGGCAAGGTGGGCCAGTCAGGGTCAATAGCAGGGGGTGGGGGGACATGTGTAATACTTTCAACAATAAAGATTTCTTTTATAATATCTTAACCAAAAGAAAGGGAGTAAGGGAGAGTGCGTATCCACATTAAAGACACTGGCACACTGCTGGCACTGTGTGATTTGAGCTTTGTTTCAGTTGGCTGGTGTTTAAGTCATTTAATCATCTCTGGTGAGTTATGCTGAACTGTGCAGCTGGACATAAGTGGGTTTACAATATAGAAAAGGAAATAAATTTTGGACTTAGAGTACAGAACGGCCTTGGAGCCACTTTAAGTGAAGTCCCACCCCCGCCACCCCCCTTGCTGGTGTTTCTACACCTTCAAATCCCTGTTTCCTGGGTCTGGTTTTTTGTTTTTGTTTTTTCAGAAACCTACTTAAGACAGCCACCATCTTCAGAGCTGCGAGGAAACCAACTCAACGAGATTTGCCTACTAATTGACTAGCTGTCTTAGCAGAACTGCTTCTTCCCACCAGAGAGAGAAGAAAATATTTGAGAGCCTGAGCAGAGGTGGAGAGGACTTTGAAATGAGAATGAAAAGTTACAGAGCACTGGATCATCTATTTTTAACATGTGTTCAATTCTAACCTAGAAACCCTGGAGTTTATAAGATCTTGGTGGGGGGCGGGAGGGAGGAGGCTTTTCTAAATCATTTATAATCAAAATTTTCTCATCTTTGCCCTCTCCTCTCTTTCCTTCTTGTCCCTTCTTCCAGAAAAAAAAATAGAATTTCTCCCTTTTCCTGTGAGCGAAGCAGCCACTCCTCTGAGGAAATGGCACCTGTGCCCCTATGAACCTCATGGAGTTCAAACTCAAGGACCTTTTTTGACATCAGAGAGAGCCTGAATGTAAATGGTCTCTGGGTGCTTATCCGATGGGGTGGCTTTCCTGAGCTGCAGACTTGATTTTGAAGGCAAATAAAAGATACATTAATTAGCATAAATACTTGCTTCAGCATTTCCCGCATTTATTCTACCTGAACAGGTGCACAGTTCTTTAATCATAACTGTCAAGAAAGGAAAGCTTGCCATTTCCACCCTTTAAAAAGAGAGAAAGATGAGAGAGAGAGAGTGGAAGCAAAGAAGAGGGAGGGTGCGAGAACAGACACATGCACTGAAAGACAGAGTGGGGGGGACAGAGTGGGGAGGACAGGGTGGGGGGGACAGAGTGGGACAGGGTGGGGGGGACAGAGTGGGGGAGGACAGGGTGGGGGGGACAGAGTGGGGGGGACAGAGTGGGGGGATGAACACAAGATTTTACATTTTTCTCTGGGCTTTTTGTGAGTAACAGAACTCTTGTTGAGTAGAGTAGAAAAAGATAGTTTTTAGAGGATTTATCTTATAAGTAGGGAAGCTAAAGACCTTTCAGAATATTCAAAAAAAATAAGAAAGAACACTCAGGAAAAAGGATTAAATTACATTACTAATTATTTGCATTTACCCTTCCTCAGCTTCCTAGGGAGATGGATATTATAGAGAGGACTTTTTGAATTGTTGTGGGGCGACTTCTACGACCAGTTGCAAACGACCACAGAGGCGGTCAAGTTGGTAATAAGCAGACAAGCATTTATTGAAAACTGGCCAGGACGGTCAGAGACCTAACACTCAACGACCGCTCCACCCCAGGTGCAGGCCGTCCTTTTAAAGGGGTCTGAACCATAAATGTTATTGCCCTGTAGCCCCCAAGGCCGCATCTGGGGAAGGGGTGCCAATAGACTATGAATGATCCTAATGCTCGCTCTGTGTATTCTGCTAGACGTGGGAAAGTTGTCCTATCTTGTAAAAACAGCTGGTGTAGCTACATAATTGGCGCCGACCGGTTACTCCTTTGGTTCTAGTCTTCAAAGGTTGTTTTTTTCTTTAGCCTTCAAGGTCACAAGCTGGAAACTAAAGCAATAATTCTTTTTTTTTAAGCAAGCAGGGGCCAAAGTTTCAAACAGCAGATTTACTCTAGATAAATGTTCTTATGACCTTATTTCAGAATGAGCACATATAGGGAAAAATCCAGGGAGAGACAAATTGCTTTGCTAAGAAAAGAAATAGGGGGGGGGGGGGGAGGCTGGGGGGAGGATAAGGGGGAGGGGGAAAGGAAAACATGTACTACTATTATACTGCAAAAAATCAATAAAAAATAATTCAAAAAATAAAAATAAAAAAAATAAAAATAAATAAAAAAAATAAAAAAAGAAAAAAAGAAAAGAAATAGGGGGATAGAAAGATCTGGAAAAGAAGATGCAGAAAGGGGTACCTGGAAGAACACAGGAAGGTGTGGAGAAGACATGGGAGAGGAAGCACAAAGAAAAGGTATATACATAGATTTATCTATAACTATACATATACACTCCTATGTACACATACACACACACATATATATATACAGACACAAAACCTAAAGGAAGAAACTGAAACCTCAAGGCAGACATGTGTGAAAGCATTCAGGGACGGGTACTTTGGGTGTGCAGGAGGAATAAAGTGCAGAAACCCCCACACTCAATAAGCACAAAACCCATAAAGACCTATAACTTAATCTCCAGTGAGGAAGGTGTGCTAATCCTTTCTCTTGTGTCACCATTCATAGGCTAGAGCGTATTTTATCAGAACAAAGAGGCTAAGGAGCATCAGAGAGAACTCTGATCTCTTAGTGAGAAAGTAATTGTAATTTTCTGCTATGCTCACTCAAACCCTCGAGGCAGCTGAACTCATGACAACCCAACCAGTGGTTACTGGTTGGGTTGTCATGAGTTGTGAGCTTATCTAAACAATTATCAACATCAAAATTACCAAATCACAATTTAGCCAATGAGTCATCCATGGGTTAAGCAGCTACCACTGTGAATTTAGCTCCATTCTTAACTCACTTCCTGTAGTTTGATAGAGAGGGGTTTCTACTTGACCCATTGAACACTTGAGCAATCAGAACTATATTAACCCTCAGATACTGCAAGACATCTCCATTTTTTTTAAATATCAATAAAAAAAATCAAACAGGAAAGTGACTCTCCATGTCAGTTACAATAGAAAGGCATCACATCGCTGAACCCAGGTGTTATTTGCTTGGCTCTCAGGACGAGTATGTTTACGATGGCCCAACTACTTGATTCAACACACCAAAACCTTTCCTGGCACCTGTCATCCCCACTAAAATGTCCTTAATACCCTTTGTTGTGATTTACAGGACTAATTCAAAAAGAACGAGGATATTTTTAAAGTCCTTATGATTGATGCCTATATCAAATAACCTATTTGGAAATGTAGTCACAAATGTTTCTCCCAACATTCAGAAGGAATCATGCTACAAATAAAAGAAAGTAAATATGACAAATTGCTACCGAAGTGAAATATATTAGAAACAGATACAAATCCAGAAGAAAATTCTCTCTAGAAAACAGGGCCTGTACCTATTTATGTATTTTCCTTCTAAAAACTATGCCAAGGAGTTTATAATAATCATATATACAAAAAAATTGTGTAAAAATGAGATAAATTAATATATTAAATGTATAATCTATTGCTAAACAATTCTGTTGAACATTACTAGACAACTTCTTATATCACACAAAAGGATAAACTCAAAGTGGATTAAATACTTAAATGTTAGGCTCAAAACCATAAAGATCCTAGAGGAAAACACAGGCAGTAACATCCCAGGCATTCCTTGGAGCAATATTTTTTCTGATATATCTCCTCCAGCAAAGGAAACAAAAGAAAAAACAAATAAATGGGATTACATCAAACTATAAAGGTTTTGCACAGCAAAGGAAACCATCAACAGAATGAAACGACAACCCACTGAATGGGAGAACATATTCTCCAATGATACATCTGATAAGAAGCTAATACCCCAAATTTATAAAGAACTGATAAAACTCAACATCAAATAAATTCAATTAAAAATCAAATAACTCAATTTAAAAATGGGCAAAGGACTGAATGGACACTTTTCCAAAAAGGACACTCAGATAGCCAATAGACATATGAAAAATGTCAGTAATCATCAGAGAAATGCCAATGAAAACCACAATGAGACATCACCTTATACCTGTCAGAATGGCTATCATCAATAACTCAATAAAGTGTTGTTGAGGATGCGGAGAAGAAGGTACCCTGTGCACTGCTGATTGGAATGCAGACTAGGGCAGCCAGCCAGTGTGGAAAACAGTTTGGAGGTTCCTCAAAAACTTAAAGATGAAACTGCCTTATGACCTAGTGATTTCACTTCTGGGAATTTATCTGAAGAAACCCAAAACACTAATTTGAAAGAATATATGCTCCCCTATGTTCACTGCAGTGTTATTTACAATAGCCAAGATTTGGAAGCAGCCCAAGTGCCCATCAGTTGATGAGTGGGTAATAAAGCTATGAAACATTTACATAATGGAATACTGCTCAGCCATAAAAAAGAAGGAAATCATTGTGACAGCATGGATGAACCTGGAGAGTATTATGCTAAGTGAAATAAGCCAGTCAGAAAAGACAAACACCTTATGATTTCATTTATATGTGGAATATAATGAAGAAAATAAACTAATTAGAAACAGACTTATAGAAGTAGAGAACAGACTGACAGCTGTCAAGAGGGGAGAAGGGAAGAGGCTGGGTGAAGAAAAACCCTCATTGGCAAAGGACAGTAGGTGATTACCGGAGATAAATGGGTTGGGGAGATGTAGAAGAGGGTAAAAAGGGGATAAATGGTGATGGAAAGAAACTTGACTTAGGGTAGTGAACACACAACACATTATACAGATGATTTTTTTATAGAATTATACACTTGAAACCCATATAATTTTATTAACCAGTCACTCAAATGAATTCATTTAAAAATAAATTAAAATTTTTTAAATGAAAGGAAAAAAATAAAAACTATGCCAAGGAGTTTATAGTAACAATCATCTATATAAGAGTTTGTGTAGAGACCCAGGTAGCAGACAGAGACTCGGCCAGCAATAGCTGCTCTATATCTAAATTCAGTCTATTACCAGGAATGCTCAGGACCTACTCAAAATTGCAAATATTCCTTTCCACTAGTATTTACAGGGTAAACTAAGATTTATGCTTGAGTATTAAAATTGACAGTAAAATAGTAATCAAGTTTTCAGATTAATTTAAATTGGCCAGGTGAAATAAGTGAATACTCAAGAAAATTTTAGTGTATTGGACAAAAAGCTTTTCCTAAAACATTAACTAAAAAATCTATTAGTAGTTCATCTCACTGTAAAATTGCCTAACATCCAAAGAACCTAAAGCAGTCATATTTGTGTGCAAAAATTAAAATTTAAAATTACCAAGACTGCAATATAAAATTTCCAAAATCCCCCATTAATCAAAAAAGGGGAGGGGGCAGTGGGATAATATCATGTAAGGAAAAAAATATCGAGTAAGTAAAATACATCTAGAAAATTCTTACTCCAGTAAAGTAAATTCCATTTGTAAAAACAACTGCAGGACACCCACGAAAAAACACACACGGTGTCAAAATAAGTCAAAGGAAAATCATTTAGGCAAAAATTAAAAAGAATCCCAAGTCTATTTTGCAGAGAGGATCCCTTTATTAACTTTTGGTCGAGAATGTGTTTGTGTGTTTTCAGAGAACAACTCCAAGACCATGTGGGTTCCTGCGACAGTGAGGAACTGACGGATCTGTTCCAGTCACGAGGATGGTCCAGAGATGGGGGACACTGACGACACCTTGCCATGCTAGCAGTCGGCAGCTGTGCATGTCTGCAGGCAGCCCAGGACCAAACCAGAGAGGATGGATCTTGCATTGCCACGATGTGTCCACCATCTGGATACCATTGCTGACATGTACACATAAAGAACTATTTGACACTGAAACTAGGACTCAGAACAGTTGGACATTGAAACTGAGACTGAAACATTTTTTGTTCTTTTACATTTATGTCTAGTATGCAGAGGCAAGATATTTTTGAAGAAAAGAAACAGGGGAGAGTGATTGATATAGAGGCAGGGTGGCCTTGAACAGGCTGTCAAGCTACAGGGGGAAGGCTTGGGTGGATGGGAGGTGGATGCTGGTGGAGATCAACTGAAGGACTTGTATGCATGCATATGAGCATAGCAAATGAATGAAAGACACTGGGGCGGGGAGGGGGGAGGGTGGGGATATGTGCCGTGGGGTAGGGGAGGCTGGGGGGAGAATAAGGGGGAGGGGGAAAGGAAAACATGTACTACTATTAATTATAAGTTATACTGCAAAAAATCAATAAAAAATATTTTTAAAAAAGAATTTGTGTAAAAAAAGAGATAAATTGGTATATTAAATATGTATTGCTAAACAATTCTGTTGAATATCACATATGATGTTAACAGCAAAAGATAAAAGAGAATAAGATGGCTTACAAAAGACTCATTTCCTAACATCAAAAAGAAAGTATTAAATAAATAAATAAATCTTTGCAGAAATAATGTAAGCTCCTTGGGAAGGGAGGCCATTTTTCTTGTATAAAATCCTAAACTATGTTTACCACATACATCTTCCTACAAAGGCCATGAAACAACATAATATCTTCAACATCCATTTTACTGGATCCAGTGTCTGGGGGAGGGGTTCTATTTATAAGAACAGTCACTACTAACTGGGGCATAAAGAAAATTACTGAAATACTTATAACCCCCAAACTTCAGTTTCGGAAAATATGCCAAGTATCCTTTTCGCAACAATGAAATGCTCACAGGTTTCAAAAAAGAACTACCCTCCAGTTTTCCCTACATTTTCATAGAAGGATCTCAGTCGGTAGCGACACGGCTTACAAACCAGCGAGTAGGGTGGTGAGAGAAACAGCAGCTACACCAGGAGTGTAGGTGCTGCAGATACTAAAATCCATCCGTATCAAGTAAAAACTGAGCTAAACCTTCCCTAAAGGAGCTTTCTAATGTTCTAGAAAATCAGTATTATGCAGATAGTCAAATGAAAGTATTAGAGCTGATTTTCCTGGCGGGGGTGAGAGGAGGAGGTAAGCGAATTGTCCACTGTCTTATGCCCTGGAGGTTCATTTGCGAGAGAACACACCTTTTATCTTTACCACTGCTCCATTCAGACACTGTTTAATTGGGTTAATAGAAACATTGAGAATTTTGATAGTCTTTTCATTCATCTGCACAAACAGAGACAGTTGAAATTCAATTTTTTGAAAGAATGATACAGCCATTTGAAAAAGCTTTCCCTTTATTCTCTCCCTGAACACATTTTTGGTATCTTATTAACATTTTCCAAATTGAATGAATCTGTCTCTTTGTATTAGCAGATAACTGAAGAATAGGGAAAGGCCAGCAGTCATTAGCAATTTATCGTCCTTGCTGATAAATTGGAACCTGGGCTGCCCAGAACATTAAGTTATAAGGGCAGCAGAGCCATCTGAAGCGTCAGTAATGCGGCCCAAATGATGTCACACACACTCCACTTCCTCCGAGAGCATCAGCCAGCTGAGGCTCCTTCCTCCCGTTCAACTCTGCACAGGTTGACAAATCACATGCATTTTCCCCAACAGCTCTGCGAAGCCACCATGGCCGTAGTCTTAAATCATTCAAACCAAATGAGAAAGAAAAATAGCTATGAAAGCCAACAAAGCAGAGGATCAAGAGAGGAACCGCTTTCTCACACATACATAAAATTCACTCGCATGTACCAGAAAACAACCTGTCACACATATCTAGGAACATCCTGGACATCTACTTATTAGTCTGAACTTTACCATGACCTTATTATCTCTGCAGTTTCATTTTATACCCCGTCTCCTTCCCACTGGTCACAGTGCTCTGACCACAATGGACTTCCTTCTGCTCCTCCAACATACCAGCTCATTCTCTGCCCAGGGCCTTTGAACTGACTGTTCCCATGCGTGGAACATTATCTCTGCAGATCCCTACACAGGCCTCCTTCTCATCACTCCAGTCTCAGGTCAAAGAAAATCCATCTTTGACCCCTTCTCCCACCCCACCACCACCTCCTGCCACTATCTTATTTTGTTTCCTTACAGGCACTTACAATTATATAAAATTATCTATGTTTACTTTTTATTTTTTTAAATATGTTTTATTGATTTTTTTTAGAGAGGAAGGAAGAGGGACAGAAAGCTAGAACACTGATGAGAGAGAAACATCTAACAGCTGCCTCCTGCACACCCCCTACTGGGGATGTGCCCGCAACCAAAGTACCTGCCCTTGACCGAACCTGGGACCCTTCAGCCCACAGGCCAACGCTCTATCCACTGACCCAATCCGTTAGGCTAGCCATACCATAGTTTATGACACACCCTCATCATTGGTCCATGCGTTTCCAACTTTATTTAATTAATTGTTTTTTTCTAATAGTGAGTCCTCTTATTTGTAGCATGATTCCTTCTGAATGGTGGGAGCAACATTTCCGAGTAGGTTATTGGATATAGACATCCGTCATCAGGAGAGAAGGTTCGATTTCAGACCTCGCCAGGCGGTGTGAATGCCTATCTTCTCCTTCTCTTCAGAGGGTTTTCCCTCTGCATCTGCCTGCAAAGTTGTCCTTTTCATAAGGACACTGGTCAGAACGGATTAGGGCCACCCTAATGACCTCCTCGTAACTTAGTTATCTCTGTAAAGACCTTCCTTCCAAATAAGTCCCCATTCCGAGGTCCTGAGGGTTCGGACGTCAGCGGGTGAATTTTGTGGAGACACAATCTAATAATCTCCAGCACTTGAGGTCAAGAATGTGTCCCAGACACAAAGGTTCCTACAGCTCCACATCCCTACCCACGTTTCACATCACCCATCTTTCCGTTGTCGCCACCCTGTTACAAGGGAAGCAGCACCTCGTTATTTTCCTTTGCTTTTCCCTAAAGACTCGCTTTGAGCATCTCTTGTGTTTCAGCCATTGATGCTTCATCTTCTATGAATTGCGTGTTTATAATCTTTGCACCTTTGACCATTGAGATTACAGGGGTTGTTTTTTTTTGTTAATTTACAATTCTTTATTTCAGATAATAGTCCTCGTCACTTTTAGACGCTGTAAATATCTTCACCCAATCTGTCACTTGTTAACATTGTCCTTATGTTTTAATATAACCAAACCAATGGAAGCACTGCCCTGCCTTCAGCTTGCCCTCCTTCTTTGTCCTCCCTCCTCTAGGCACTGGAAATAACTCCTATTGGTTGAGCTCCTCACGACAGGCACTGTATTAAGTCTTTAAATTTGTCATCTCCTGTAGCAGCCCCTGTTCAATAATCATTAATGTTCCACTGTGTCAAAAGGGGAAACTGAGAGTCCAAAGAACTTGCCCCGGATCACGGAGCTGGTGAGTGGCCACACTAGATTTCAAACCACTGAGCAGCACCAGTTCTACTCAACTTTGTGGTTTGTTGTGACAAAGACATAGAACTACATACAACGGTGTACTGAAGAGCTGCTTACTTCTTTTACAAGTATAACTGGTTTGCAAATGAAAACATACACTGTGTTCAAAGATGCCTGTCACTACCTTCTTGATTTTTCTATAACTGTACAGTACAGTGGAAAGAGTACAGTTTTGGGAGTCAAAACCCTAAATTCAATCTCAGCATTGCCACTTTCTGGAGAGCTGACTCTTAGACAAGTCACATAAATGATCTAAGCATCTTTTCTTAACTCTCAAATGAGGTTAACAACGGTATCTACCTCACAGAGTGCTTGTGAAAGCACATAGATGGGCATGTTTTTCAAAAGTATATATCGATGTAAATCTCAACTATTTATTAAACTAAATGAATCACCAAAAATATACATGAAGCCCTTGATACATGAGAAATAGTGTGAGACTGACAATCAGAAAAATGTGGGTTTTAATTTTATTTTTGCCTTGCTGAGCCAATCAGGAGAAGATTATGCAAATAAATCCCAACCAAGATGGCTTCCACCACTGAGAGCAGGTGGAAGGCTTGGGTTTCCCCAGCAACAGAGGAAGCCAAGCTTTCTGCCTCCCTAGGCCTCCACTCAATGTTACAAAATTTCAATTATAAAAGATACAGAAATGGCAGCAGCCACTGAGCTGAAGACAACAGAGGCTTGGGTTTTCCTGGCAACAGAGGAAGCCAAGCTTTCAGCCTGCCATTGCTGGCCTAGGCCTCCACTCTAGGCTACAATGTTTCAAACAGAAATGGCTGCCGCCCCAGAGCAAGCAAAAGGCTTGGCTCCGCTCCAGGCTACAAAGTTTCAATTGTAGACATAGATTAATCCCAGATCCCAGGGCCTCTGCTTGGGTCGCTGTGGGGTATGGCCAGCCTGCAAACCTCCACAAGCCTCTCGCCCAGGCTGCCCCTCACCCTAAGGGAACCCCCACCCTGATCTGGGACACTCTTCAGAGCAAACCAGCTGGTCCCCACCCATGCACCAGGCCTCTATCCTATCTAATAAAAGAGTAATTTGCAGATTGACCATCACTCCAACACACAAGAGGGCTGCCCCCAGGTGGTCAAAGATCCTGCCCCCATGTGGACACAAGATGGCCACCACAAGATGGCCAGCAGGGGAGGGCCGTTGGGAGGTTCCAGGCCTGCAAGGGAAGACAGTTGTGGGTGATCAGGCCAATAGGGGAGGGCAGTTGGGGGTGATCAAGCGTGTCGGGGAAGGCAGTTAGGGGTGACCAGGCTGGCAGAGGAGGGAAGTTGGGCCAAAGAGGCTGGCAGGGGAGCAGTTAGACATCAATTAGTTTGGCAGCGTAGTGGTTAGCAGATGATCAGGCTGGCAGGCAGAAGCGGTTAGAAGCAATCAGGAAGGCAGGCAGGTGAGCAGTTTGGAGCCATCAGTCCTGGATTGTGAGAAGGATGTCCGACTGCCCGTTTAGGCCCGATCCTGGTAGGACATCCTTTGATGGGTCCCAGATTGGAGAGGGTGCAGGCTGGGCTAAGTGACAGCTTCCGCCCCCATGCACGAATTTCGTGCACCGGGCCTCTAGTTAAACATAATCCTCCCTGAGTTATGTGGACGATAGAAGTGAAATTGGCATTGCAGGTTTGGTTTTGTGTTGTAATACTCGAAGAGAACATTTTTGGAGATGAACAAAAACAGTGGAAGGTTACGTTTTTGTCATATTTTCCTTGACATGGGGGTAATGGCCACAGTGAGATATCATATTAAACTCTGTCACCAGGGTGCTGCCCACTGACCAGAGAGCAGCTCCTAGGGAAAGCACTGCGATGATGTGAGTTGAATTACCTTTCAGAGCAGCCAAACAAGGCAGGTGCAAGCATCTTGCTTAAGTGTTCATGGCCCTGGGCTGCTGGTGCTTGTCTTCACAGAAGCTACAACAAAACTCAACGCCAAGCACCTCAGCTGTAACCATTAGAGCTACCTCAAATAGCACATGCAATATTATTATAATATTAGAGGCCCAGTGCACAAATTTGTGCACCAGTGGGGTCCCTTGGCCTGGCCTGCAGGATTGGGCCTAAACCAGCTCTCCAACATCCCCCGAGGGGTCCCGGGTTGTGAGAAGGTGCTGGCCAGGCTGAGGGACTCCACCAGTGCACAATCGGGGCTGGGGAAGGATGCGGAAGGTTGTCTGTCTGGAGAGGGACCACAGGAGGGCTCCAGGTCATGTCTGGCCCATCTCGCTCAGTCCCAATCCATTGGACCCCAGCAGCAAGCTATTTTACTGGTTGGAGCGTCTGCCTCCTGGTGGTCAGTGCATATCATAGAGAACAGTTGAGGGGCCTTAGCATATCATTAGCATATTACACTTTGGTTGGTTGTACAGCCGACCAGTAGACCAGACACTTAGCATATTAGACTTTTATTATATAGGATATTTGGTCTGAAAACCTGAAAAACCTACTCTTTTTATAATACAAACCATAGAATCTTCTTGACAGGTGGGGAAGGGAGAAATGGGGAGTGGTTCATATCAGATTTAGGTGGATACCGGAGGAAGTAGGTTTTTATGATTATTACAAGGAACCATGAATTAAAAGGGTTGAATATACACTGCTTTCAAGAGAGAAAACGAACTATTTCTTAAAGAGTTCTCTGCTTGCTTTGGCTATGTCTTTCACCAGCCACAGGTTCAAAACTGACAAACCAGAGACAATCTCATGAGTCAGCTCACAAACATGCAGATCCGGGCGTGATTACTAACAACACCCCCCTGCATCCACCGTCCATGAGCTCCCCCCGCATTTTTTTTATCATTTCCTGTGGTGGAAATTTATTTTCAATGTTCCCATCTTTTCAATGTTCTGAACAAGCCATACTAGGTACCCGAAGAAAGGCCATTTGCAAACATTCAATTTCCGTCTCCCTGCGTGGCAGACCACTGCAGAACATCGCAATGAGCTGCGCCTGTTTTCTGCACAGTCTCTGCAGCAGCCACTTACCCGGTGCGCACAGCGTTACTGAGCGGCTAACCAGTTCCCTGTTCCTGTCCTGCCCTTTGATGACAATAGCAGATGAACAAAAACAGTGGAAGATTGCATTTTTGTCATATTTTCCTTGACATGAGAATAATGACCACAGTGAGATATTGCATTAAACTCTGTCATCAGGGCGCTGATATAGTGACGATCGTTGTGAAGATAGTTGTAGTGAAGATAAGGTGAAGACATTCTTCTATCAGTGTTTACACGTGCGTTGGGCCACAGCGAACAGCTGGTTACTTCTCTGAGGGGGATGGGGGGGAATGATTCTGCGCTCTGCTCGCCATCCCATGTTAAGCTTTGATATTGAGTGGAACGAGGTGATTTAGGTGTTTTGACAATGTGTGCCGTGTTGAGGCTCCGGGCATCCTTGCCGATCCTTGTTCATCTAGCATATGTGTCATGTCTGCCCAAGGGGGGATTCAGCTGGAGAGTGAGCTGACGTTTGTGAAGTGCCTTCTCCATGCCGGCACTTTCCTAAGCACTTTCACGATCAATCGGGGATCAATAATGGGATTGTTTGATGGTCAACTTAGTGGAGCTAGTTAGACCTAGAACCAGTCTGGGGAGGTGAGCCTTGTTTTCCTGAATCGGTCCCAGGGCCTTTAAATGCCATTAACACAGTTGAAATGAGAGAAATCTGAATAAGATCAGTGGATTGTATGAATGTCAGTATCTGGTTGGAATATTGCAACATCCTATCTAATAAAATAGTAATATGCAAATTTGACCATACCTTCGCTACACTACCAGCCAATCAGGACCAGGGCCGAGGCGCACGAGAAGCGAGGGGCCAATCACAGCCCCAGAGCCAGCAGGGGGTCCAGACCTGCGCCACTGCCCCCAAGCCCAGCCACACCACATTAAAGCTTCTTTTATTATTAGCATCTTAAATTAATGTGATACATTTATTACAATTCATGAGCCTTTATCGACACATTATTAACAAAAGTAAAATCTGCAGTTTACATTAGGGTTCATTCTTTGTGTTGAACATCCTATGGTCTTGACAAATGTACCATTAATGTAGTATCAGACAGAACAGTTTCATTGCCCTAATGATCACCTGTGGCCCACCTATTCATCCCTCCCTACTCTGAACCCCTGGCAGCCAGGAGGTGATCAGGCTAGCAGGCAGAAGGGGTTAGGGGCAATCAGGAAGGCAGGCAGGCAAGTAGTTAGAAGCCAGCAGTCCTGGATTGTGAGAAGGATGTCTGACTGCCCATTTAGAATCAGTTCTAAATGGTGGTCAGACATCCCTGAGGGGTCTCAGATTGGACAGAGTGCAGGCTGGGCTGAGGGACACCCCCCACCCCCATGCACAAATTTCGTGCACCAGGCCTCTAGTAGTTTTATAAGATATTACCAATGGGGAAAACTGGATAGACGGGATCTCTGTATTATTTCTTACAACTGCATATGGATTATCTAAGTCAAACTTTCAATTAAATAAAAATCTACATTACTTATGGGGAAAACTGGATACATGACATCTCTGTAGTATTTCTTACAATTGCATATGGATTACCTAAATCAAACTTTCAATTAAATAAAAATCTACATTACTTATGTCATTATTTACATGATATTCATTATGTGATACCTGCTAATACACACAGACAGGCCAGTCCTTCACTCTCTGAGCCCAGAGTCTCAGAGGCTCTGGGTGTTTGCCTCATTACAGAAGGTTAACTCCCACTCATCCCCACCTCGGCACATCCAGAACCATCCCAAGCACCACTGAGTCACTGGCAGCATTCAGGTGATAAATGTGTCCCTGGACACAAACTTAGATGGCATTACCCTTTTAACAGGATTTTGTTTTCTAGAAGGTCTATTCTGCTCTTTTAAATTGCTTCCATTGCCATTTTAAATTCTACAAATGGTACTGCTTCCTTAAATTATTTTCTTAGCTCTGAAGATTCCCTTTGCATCTACAGCTCTGGTTTTGTCAATCATTTTTATCTCTTATTTAATTACTTAAGTAAATTATTTAGTACTTCCTTTATCTCTTACTTCATTGCCTATTTCTTTGCTCCTTGTGATTTGATTCTATTTAAAGTCTCCTTCAAAGTCGTGTAGTCATCTACCTTTTTGAAAAGGAATAACGTATTTCCTCTGTGCACCCTTTTTAAACTCATATTTGCACAAGAATGGGTTTATTATTAGCATCTGCCTCCCCCTCCCAAAGGCATTGGCAGGCTGGCTTTCCTCTCTGTTAATCTGGGCACCATTCTGCCTCTTTGGCCTTTTTTTAAATATATTTTTATTGATTTTTTTTTTTTTTTTTTTTTTTTTTGCAGAGAGGAAAAGAGAGGGATAGAGAGTCAGAAACATCGATGGGAGAGAAACATCAATCAGCTGCCTCCTGCACACCTCCTACTGGGGATGTGCCTGCAACCAAGATACATGCCCTTGACTGAAATCGAACTTGGGACCTTTCAGTCCACAGACCAATGCTCTATCCACTGAGCCAAACCAGTTAGGGCCCCCTTGGGCTTTAAACTGGAGGGCTGGAGAGGGTTAGTTTGTGTGACCAGTTTAGCACACTTTGTAGTGTGAACACAGAACAGAGGCTGTGGACAGTGAAGGTAATTTACCTTTTTTTCTCTGTTTTTCTTAAGCCACTGTATAGGATCAGCTTCTAAAAATTTGGGAAAGGAGTGCCCTGTCATTTGCAAAGGGGCAAAGTGGGTAACGTGGACTGGCTCTAGATGCCTTTCCTGCTTTGGGGCTACCTGACCATATTATTGAGAAGCCATTCTACAGACTAGCCCCACTGGCTGTGAGTACTAGCCTACATAATAAAAGGCTAATATGCAAATTGTCCCCTCAACTGGGAATTCAACCAGGGGGTGGGGCTGGCCGAACAACCACCCACGGTCCCTCCCCCGGTTGAATTCGTGCACCAACCTTCTAGAGTTTTATAAAGTCCTATGTGTTTTCTAAACATGATCACCCTTGCTGTTACCTGCGAAAATATCCCTGAGTAGATTTATCACTGTCTCTGATGACTGTTCCCAGATTTCCTCCTTGCTAATTCCTATTGGTCCTTTGGTGATCCGTATCAATCTCTTTGCCTCAGAGAGGCATTCACCAATCATTCCATGAAATGTAAGTTTCTCTTTGTTATGTTCCATTCGGAGTCTTTGTTCTTTTCTTTCTTGGGACTCACTGTTTGTAACTATATTTTGGGGGGGTTATTTGTTTAATGTCAGCCTGTTCCACTAGCCCAGGGGTCGGCAAACTGCAGCTCCCAAGCCACGGATGCCGCTCTGTTGACTAATGAGTGTGCCGACCGCTGGGATAGGGGCTTAAACACAAGGCACAACAACAGCCTGTAATTATTGGAATGGAGAGTCTAGTGGTCGGCAAACTCATTCATTAGTCAACAGAGTGGCAAACCGTGGCTTGCGAGCCACATGTGGCTTGTGAGCTGCAGTTTGCCAACCACTGCACTAGCCCGTAAGTTCTATGAAAGCACAGATTACATTTATTTTGTTCACCATTGTCTACCCAACACTTATCCTCACAGTGTTAAGTACACCGTAAATATCTGTAGAATGCATGGATAGACAAGCTAAGGAACAAGAGACTGTGTTGTGTTTGATTTCTTCTGCGATTGCCTGTTCCCAAAGTCCCAAGGAGACCAGGAAGCAAGTGCTGTGCAGATATGATTATTATAATTACAATTTTATCTGAATGTTTGGAACAAAATGTCCTCAAATGTCAGGAGATGTCTATATTTGATGGTGTGATTTGATCCAGAAGCCATATAACCTGTCTTTAAATGAGATCTATATAGGGTAGTACAAACAGCATGGAATTTATGTCTGAATTTAGACAAGTTGATTGTGAGTGGGTAACTTACATAATTTTAGCTTCAATTTGCACCATTGTATGGAATAGAATGGACTGCTCCAATTTCTGTTGCAAGGATAGAGTTAAAGAACAAATACTAAATGCCTACCACTAAGATGACAAAGGGATTTCACCTTATGTCTAATTCAAACCGGGTGCTGGTTCCTGGAGTGCTATGCTGAGGATTGTGAGGTCTTACCCAGGGTCAGTGAGAGAGTGTTCTGATTAGCAATGCCTGCCAAGGACAAATTAAACAAAGTGGTAAGGACCTGGCTGGTGTGAGTCAGTGATTGAGTATTGACCTATGAACCAGGAAGTCATAGTTTAATTCCCAGTCAAGGCACATGGCTGGATTGCGGGCTCGATAACCAGTAGAGGCTCTGCAGGAGGCAGCTGATCAATAATTCTCTCATCATTAATATTTCTATCTCTCTCTACCTCTCCCTTCCTCTCTAAAATCGATATATATATATGTTTTTATATTTTTTTATTTTTTTTAATATTTTAATCTTTATTGTTCAGTTTGTTAATTACATTGTTCCCCCTTTTTCCCCTATAGCTCCCCTCCACCTAGTACCAATCCCATCCTCTGCCCTTACCTCCCCCCCACTGTCCTCTTCCATAGGTGTATGATTTTTGTCCAGTCTCTTGCTGCACCTCCCGCACCCCTTTTCTCCCCAAGAATTGTCAGTCCATTCCCTCTCTATGCCCATGATTCTGTTATATTCACCAGTTTATCCTGTTCATTAGATTTTTAATTTACTTGATTTTTAGATTCATTTGTTGATAGACATGTATTTGTTGTTCATAATTTTTATTTTTACCTTTTTCTTCTTCCTCTTCTTAAAGAATATCTTTCAGCATTTCATATAATATTGGTTTGGCAGTGATGAACTCCTTTAGCTTTTTCTTATCTGCGAAGCACTTTATCTGACCTTCAATTCTGCATGATAGCTTTGCTGGGTAGAGTAATCTTGGTTGTAGATTCTTGCTATTCATCACTTTGAATATCTCTTGCCACTCCCATCTGGCCTGCATAGTTTCTGTTGAGAAATCTGCTGACAATCATATGGGTGGCTCCCTTACAGGTAACTGTTTTTCTCGTGCTGCTTTTAATATTCTCTCTTTGTCTTTTGCTCTTGGCATTTTATTTATGAGGTGTCTTGTTGTGGTCCTCTTTGGATTTCTATAGTTTGGAGTTCTGTGTGCTTCTTGGACTTTTAAGTCAATTTCTTTCACAGGTGGGGAAACTTTTCGGTCACTATTTCTTCAAGTAGGTTTTCATTATCTTGCTCTCCCTCTTTTTCTGGCACCCCTATAATTCGAATGTTGGTATGCTTGAGATTGTCCCAGAGGCTCCTTACACTATCTTCAATTTTTTGGATTCCTTTTGCTTCTTGCTTTTCTGGCTGAGTGGATTTTGCTTCTTTGTATTTCAAATCTTTGACTTGATTCTTGCAGTCCTCTAGACTGCTTTTAGGTCTTTGTATAATATTTTTTATTTCAGTCAGTGTATGCTTAATTTCTAGTTGGTCCTTTTTCATATCCTGGAGGGTCTCATTCATATCTCTCATTCATATCCTCAAAGGTCTCGTTCATATCCTCGAAGGTCTCATTAAGTTCATCAGCCTTTCCTAGGAGACTCTTGAAAAACCTTATAATTGTGGTTTTGAACTCTATGTCGTCATTTTTCCCTCCATTTATTTCACATCTGATTTCTTTCCATGTCTCTGCATTTTGGCTGCTTTCCTGAGTTGGTCGATTAGCTTTGTGTGGTAGATGTCCTCTAAGGGACAGTGGCTCAGCCTCCCCAGTTACCTGAGGTCAATTCGTGGTGCAGCCCTTTATGGGTTGCACAGTCTTGTTGAAGTTAAGCCTAGATTATTGTTGTTAGCACCGGGAGGGTTTGACCTCCAGGCCAATGGGCTGTGAGAATCAGCTATGCTCAGGTTGGATGGGCAGAGTCTCCGGGCTTAGTGGCAGCCTTGGTTTCTGGTCAGCTCCGCCCTATGCAGCACCTGGGTCTCTGTGCCTGGTGGTAATGGCTGCACACACCTCTGAGAGAAAGCTGCCCCCGAGCTCTAACCGCTGCCAGACAATTCAGCCTCTCCCCAAATGAGTCTACACTCCCAAAGTCTCACCCAGGGTTGTAAAACAATGCAGTCCAGTGGTTTCCCTTCTTTCTTTTTTTTCTCTCCCGAACAAGAGAGCAAGTCATGAGTCCTCTCTGCGCTCTCATGCCCTCTCTGCAAGCTCGAAGATCTCTGCAGCGCCCGAGTTTCAGCGTGCTTCCTCTTTACTGTCCAGTTTCACCCCGTATGAGTGTGGGTTCCCAGACTTGCCCAGAACTAGGGAATCAGTGCAGTGGGATGCCTTTGTCTCCCTCCCCGTTCGAGAAAAGCAGCCGGGTTTGTAGCCGCCCACCCTATCTGCCCACACGCACGTACACGCGCACGGCTCCAAACCTCTGACTCCGCACGTATCCTCAACTCTGCCCTCCATTGCTCCTCTGAGTCACAGTGTCCTATCTTTACTTTTATTTGTGGAATTTACACTCAGCCAACTTTCCGGATGATTCTGGATGATGTTCGTTCTGTCGTTAAGTTGTAGTTTTGAAATTGTTGTGTGGGGCAGCAAGATAGGTGTTTACCTATGCTGCCATCTTGGTTCCTCCTATATATATGTTTTTTAAAGGAAGTGGTAAGAAGCATGCCCTGCATTTACCAACTATGGACTAGCAAATGGCAGAGACTCAATGATGGCTCATTTCTTTCCTTCTTGGCTGCTATAAATTACAAATAAATTTAAAGAAAAATTACCATAAAACACTTCAAAAGCTAAAGCTAAAAATAAGAGCAATTGAAGCCTGTTAAATCAGGCCATAATGAAAACATTACTTTTAGAACACGGGTAGAACTACTTATGGATTCCAGTAATGTGAATTCATAGAAGTCCAGGTACAATTCAACACAAGGTCCCTGTGTGCCAATGGCCAGCTTCCCGCCCACTGTGGAGTGGTGCAGTGCCTCACAATTGTTAGCACCAGCGCATGCAGCACAAATCTGAACAGCCCTCTCTTGGCCAGTGGAGCACAAAGCTCTAAGCTTTAAGGTATCCTGTGCTCACACTGCACCCATGGGCATAACTGATGGGCTTTGTAAGTAGGTTAGTAAGTAGCACATCTGAACTTGGCACCAGTATTTTCATGCCCATGTAGCAATGATCAGCTCAGGTACAGTGAGGGGGAAAGATCTCACTTAGAAACAACATTCAGCCCCTGAAGCAAAGGGCAACTAATCCCAAACCTGATTGGAGAGTGAAAAGGCAGATCACTGGGGGGTCACAGGAACCACAAAACTGTTGAAACAATGTTCAAAAGTATTCCGGAGGGTCCTCAAAGGACACAGCACATGAAAATACTTTAATTTTTATGAAGATGCACTCTTTCCAACCATCCTATCTAATAAAAGAGTAACATGCAAATTGACCGTACCTCCGCTTCGCTACTAGCCAATCAGGAGCAGGGGGCATGAGCAGGGGGCATGGCCAGCAGACAGGGGGCATGGCCAGCAGACAGGGGGCGTGGCCACAATGCCTTGTAAGCAAGCACTGTGCCATAAGCTCTGCCCATATGGTACTTAAGGGCCAGTGAGATCCCTCCCTCCTTACAGTTACTGTTGACTGAGTCGCAACCTTTCATGGTGACCTTGGGATGGTTAGGGGAATTTGATGCCATGAGATCCCCTCACAAGGCTTACATGTAGGTGGCTCTGATAGTTAGGCTGTGACTGAGGTGTGGGGTTTACCTGTCGCGTGGGACATGCAAATGAGTGCCAGGGGCACCTTGGGTAATGAGCGCTAGGCCAAGGTGGGGCTCTGAGTCGTGAGGGTCGCATGCTCTGGCCCCAAGCGGCAGAGCACCAGGAATGCTGGCAAATGTGGTTCTGGTGGCAGACGCACTGATCAAAGTGAGTCTGGAAGAAGTTACTGTTGCGGGTAGGGGATGGAGGGAAAGCAAAGTTTAGGGTCTCAAACAATTCGCTCATGTGATTGCAAGGACAGACAGAAACTCCCAGATTGGAGGGGGTCCCCTGAGAGTTCTCAAATTAGGGGGTCCCTGCAGGTCAGGCTGAGGGACCCATGGTGGCTGCTGCTGTGTGTGGTGAAGTTGCTAAAACCATTAAAAAGGCCCAACTTCTTATTATTGATGAATGCATCATGGCATCTACTCATGCTATAAACGCCACAGACAGATTACTAAGAGAAATTATGAATTTGAATGTTGCATTTGGTGGAAAAGTTCTCCTTCTCGGAGGGGATTTTTGACAATGTGTCAGTATCGTGCCACATGCTATGCAATCGGCCATAGTACAAATGAGTTTAAAGTACTGTGATGTTTGGAGATGTTTCAGAAAGTTGTCTCTTAAAACAAATATGAGATCATCAGAGTATTCTTATAGAGAATGGTTAATAAAAGTTGGAGATGGCAAACTGGATAGTGGTTTTCATTTAGGAATAGATATTATTGAAATTCTCCAAGAAATGATTTGTAATGGATCTATTATTGAAGCCACCTTTGGAAATAGTATACCCTCTATAAATAATATTAAAAATGTATCTAACTGTGCAATTCTTTGTCCAAAAAATGAGCATGTTCAAAAATTAAATGAAGAAATTTTTTATATACTTGATGAAGATTTCCACACCTATTTGAGTGATGATTCCATTGATTCAACAGATGATTCTGAAAAGGAAAATTTTCCCATTGAATTTCTTAATAGTATTACTCCTTCAGGAATGCCATGTCATAAATTAAAATTGAAAGTGGGTGCAATCATCATGCTATTGAGAAATCTTAATAGTAAATAGGGTCTTTGTAGTGATACCAGATTTATTCTCAAAAGATTACTACCTCACATTATCGAAGCTGAAGTATTAACAGGATCTGCAGAGGGAGAGGTTGTTTTGATTCCAAGAATTGATTTGTCCCCATCTGATACTGGCCTCCCATTTAAATTAATTCGACAACAGTTTCCCGTGATGCAAGCATTTGCAATGACTATTAATAAATCACAAGGACAAACTCTACACAGAATAGGAATATTCCTAGCTGAACCTGTTTTCACACATGGTCAGTTATTATGTTGCTTTCTTTCGAGTTTGAAGAGGATGTGATGTTAAAGTTAAAGTTGTAAATACTTTATCCCAAGGGAAATTAGTCAAGCACTCTGAAAGTGTTTTCACTGTTAGTGTGGTGTACAGGGAGATATTAGAATAAGTTTAATCACTTTATCAGTCATTATTTGCATCAATGTCGTTTGTTATTGTTGTTATATCATTTTGTTATTATTTATTTATTAATGAAATTATGTATTACTTTCATATACATTGTACTCATTACCTTTTATCTATCACACTTTTATTATAGAGAAAGGGCAAATAGCACCATTAAAATGTTTCCTCTAATTAATACCCTTTTAATGTGCACGAATGTCATGCACCGGGCCACTAGTCCCAAATAAACACGGTGTGAAAGAGCAAAACATTTGTTCTTCTTTCCTGAGTCTTTCTGAGCATTTCCTAGCTTAATGGCTAAAAGGTGGTGTCTCAATGACTAATTAGAACACTCTCTTGGTTGTCTTATTTTCCCGGTGAGAGCAGGTCACACCCAACAGGAGGTGCCAAGTGGATCCCATCACCCATGCCACCCAGCACCACCCTTTGGGAAGTCATTCTAGTGAGCATGCCCTGGCCCTTGGCAGTAGGCAGTTTGACTACAATAATTCAGTGCTGTTTGTGACACCTTGTTATAATGCCAGGGAGAAGATGTGATTTGAGGGAGTTTCACCAAAAAGCAGCCCTGAAATAAGCTCCTTGTCCCCCCCTATGTCAGTGGTCGGCAAACTCATTGGTCAACAGAGCGGCAAATGCGGCTCACAAGCCACATGCGGCTCTCAAGCCAAAGTTTGCCGACCACTGCCCTATGTGATTCCAAAAGTCAAACAGAGCCCACCTTCATGCCAAGGCCTAGCCAGAAGCGGCTGAGTAAGAACCTGGCCCAAGTTCTCCATCTTACTTCCATACATGATCCTTTCTAATCCCTGCCACAACCGACTTTAGAAGAGCAGAACAGCCTTGGGCTTGCAAAGGAGCCACCTGTGTATCCAGTCCAGCTCTGCCACTGTCTAGACGGTGTCAGGCAAGTCACTTCATCTCTCTGGTTAATGAAAAGGTTAGGAGAAGGCAATCTCTGATATCCCTTCTAAATCATATGCTCTATTCTATAAAGATCGATCCAGGCTTCCTCCTTAACCTTTTAAGAGAGCTCCATAGCTTCCAGGGGTGAGTAGTCACACAAATGCACTACTGTCTGTGGTTTCAAAAAGGCCACCCCGAAGAAGCCCTGCCTGGTCCCCCTGAATAAACAGCCCTGAAATTTGCTCCTCAGAGTCATTCCGCTGAGACCCAGAGCCTTAAGTTCAGCACCAATGGTCTACCTACTGCTGGTGCTCCAGGGGCCTGATCTGCAGCCCCATTGCCCGTGCTCTCTGACTCTGTAACCTGCACACAGTAAGTAGTGTTTATATTAGAAGTGCCCTTGAATTTCTACAATACATCAAGGTGTTGATTTGAGTAGAGCAAGGTCCTTTAGGATGCCTTTCTAAATGTCTCGCTTGGAGCTCACGGGCGGACCATCTCATGAACTTCAGGTGGTACCCTCATGGCAGCGAACGAGTCCCCTGGTGCACCCATTTAAATCCCAAATGATGCTGTGGTCGGGATGACCATCCATAATCTGACACCTTCACCCGAGGTCTTCCCCTGGCTGGTTGGTGTTGGGGTACTGGGTAGTGTCAGGACCTCAGCATGCTTTTATCTGGTCTACCATAAGCCTCGCATCATGTGAATCACGGGAACAGGTTTGCTGACCTCAAACTCTGAACACAGCCCAAAGTCGTCTTTTCTTTTCCTTCGAAAACACACCAAGTGCACTTCAATGCCAAGACGGAGAGAGGAGGATTCAGTTGTTTGTCACCGGTACTTAAGAGAGGGTTTTCCCTGGCAGCTGTGGTGCAGCTCTGTGGGCTGTTTAAGACGTGATGCCATGATCCTCTCCAGAAGTTGGGGCCTGTGGAAATGCTTCCGCACACGGTGCTCAGAGAGCCCCGTGTTAACGTGGACTCTCAACACCGGTCTGCATCATGAGAAGGACCGCGCAGCCCCCAGTCAGGAGGGGCGTGGCTCTCTTCAGGAAAGAAGACACTGGCCAAAGCAGCAGCATTTCCCTAAGATGATGACTCCACAGATGCAGCCACAATCCCCAGAGGGTTCCAATGTGCTGTGGGCTTCAGAGGCTCTCACCAGCCAGGGGCTGTGCTGGCTGAATCATTAGTTCTGTAGCCATCAAACACCCTCGTCTGCTGCACCCTAGTTAGTCTCTGCTGTTGATTGTTTTAGCTTTTTTTTCTTTTTCTCTGTTTCCTCTTTTGGGGGATCGCTATAGCTGGAGACAGGAGGGGGGAAATTTGGGACCATTGCCACCATCTTCAGAAGCCACTCCAGAGGAAATCGTTTTTGAACATGGTTGTCTCCTTGATCCACCTTTACCCGGGTGATTCCTAAATCTTTCTTCTCACCCCCACTTTAGGCTGTGCTCTCGATGGTCCTTTCCATCAGACTGTCATGGGCTGCCTAGATGTCCCATGGTCACATCCAAATCAAAACCCCTCTCCTACGCTGGCTCTACTCTGTGCTCAACATCTCGGCTACAAAGCTCAACTTACCCCCCTTCTCTTCTAACTTCTCGTTCAGCAAACCACCACGTCTGTTGAGTGTATCTCCAAACTGTCCATCAAGTAGCTCCTGCACCAGCCCTCCTGCTGCGGCATTAATCCAAAGCGGCATTAGCTCTCCCCTCCGACACAGTCTTCACGGTTCTGCGCTCACCTCTATGCCAGGGCGACCTTTCTGAAATTCAGGTCTTATCGTGAACTCTGCCATTGGAAACCCCTCGCTGGCTAGCTGTCCATTACTAACAAGGCCTGGCTACAGGTTTCGCTCAACAATATTGATCATTTCTAGAGCTGGCATCTTGTCACTTGCCTCTCCCACAGATTGTTTTATGCCTAGAAGGTGGTCAATAAATATGACGAATTTGCTTGACCTATGGCTCACAACCAAGTGCAAAGAGAATATGATATCTAGGATCTAAATTATAGATAATGGGTTATAAAGTCCTGCACAGAATGTTTTAAATCTCTTCTCCTCACCACCCTGGCCTGGCCTGCTCTGCTTAGTCGGTTCGCAGCCCTGTGAGCCAGAACTTAATGTCCCCATTCTGTTTCCTGCTGTGAGAGAGCAAAGAAACAGAGTTGGGATTGGAACTTCCTAGACTGTGACAGCTGAGAAAGCTGTTATTATTGAGTTCATTTCACCAAAAAATGCAATTCTACTGCCTTGAATACTCAGCAACGAAGACGTGTGGGTTTACTCCTAGGAGATTATTTTCTAACATTAACCTTACATGGTCCCCCACCCCTCTTGTCTTTCTGTTTTACCATGTATTTCCTGTTTTTCCACTCAGTGCTCAAAAGGTATATCTGGAATATTCCAAGTTTGGAAACAACCTACACAATTGCATTAAGGCACCCGTTACGCAAACGTTGACATTGAAATAAGAGGGTAGTGAAAAGAAGGACATACATTGCGAGATATCAGACAGAGCATCAATAGACATTATTCCTCCTCTGGAAAAAGCATAGCCTACTAACTATATGCTAGCAAAGTCCCACAGCGGTAGCTCTGAGTGAGAGTTCCTGATGCTGCTGGTTTGGGGGTAGATCTTAGGAAGTCGGGGGCAGCCTTTATGTCTCTCCCCAGTCGTGGCCATGCTCATTATTTGCTCCTTTAAAAAAACAAAGTGGTGGCAGGGGTTCAAGTTCAGTCTCTGTGGACATCCACGTGATCAGAGCTGACAAGGTCCATTTGCTAATTACATATAGCTACTATTCAATTTCATTGGAACTTGAACTAAAAGACCAAAAGCTAAGCCATTAGTCATTTGAAAAAATAAATGGAATTTCATGTTCCTATGACTGATTGGTCTTAATTTATGAAAAAAGAAGGACTCTGTGAGGACAAACAACAAGAATCAAATATATATCTTTGCCAGGGCTCATAAAATGAGCTATAATTGGTCTGGGCCTCTGCTGTTTTAGTGCTTTAAACCATCTTAATATCTTTAAGAAACTAAAAGCTTCTTTTGTGAACCTGTTTGGACTTAGTTGATGATCTCAAGGTCAAAGTCAATGTATTTATGCTTCATTTTTCCTTTTACAGACCAAACAATAGCACAAGTGCATGGGCTCACACATATATCAAATGCCACATAAAACAGAATGGAAGTAGCATCCTGGAGTATCAGTGGGTGAGGGCAGGTGCAGGAGCCAAGGGCTCTGACACACATATGTTCATTGTAGTGGGCTGAGGCCAGGACATGTATGTTTTAATTTTCTTATCTTAAAATTGTACCACAGTTTGACTACAACTCAAGTTAAAAGGCTAATATGCACTCCTGGTATTTCTTCATGTACTCAGACTGGGTATTGTTTTTCAATAGCAAATTAACATCACTGCTAAGCAGTACTGTGTGTGCCAAAAAATATTAAGATCATGGACATAGAAGAGTCGAACCCACCAACCTCAAGAGAAATTACAGCTCCTCTTCATTGGACAAACAACTATGCTCATTATTCATGAAAGCATTATTGAGCATCTACTATGTACTGAGCATTAGCTAGACAGAACAGTGGTCAAAGCAATCATGGCCTCCACTTCTATGGAACTTAACATTCAAGTGAGTACAATAATGCAAACACCAAATAAAAGAAGCAACCAAATAAAATAATCACAAGTTATGACGAGTGCCTCCAAAGAAATGAGGAAGGGGTTCAGAAATCAGAAGCAACATTAGATAATTCAGCTCCTCCCTCTACAGAAAAGGAAACAGATAACTAGCAATGAGATGACTTGCCTGGGGTCATATAGTTCCCATCCAATCCCCTCATTGGACAAGTAAAGGAATGCATCAGAACTAACATTCCATCAAAATACAGAATTTTATCATAAACCAAATTACTCACAGTCCTGATGTAAATACACTATAGTGACATTCTTGTGAAATGGCACAATGATGTTCTAATATGATCCTTTTGTGCTATCCCAGTACATGACCACGGGGAGCAGTCAGGGTCTGGGCACTGTCCCCATCAACTGGTTTTGTTTATCTAGCTAATGGGCTATTCCAGACTGCTGCTGTTTCTTTTAATTGTGCTTAATGAATCAGGACCCTCCTTAAAAATGCGTGTCTCTCCCTGGCTCGGTCGCTCAGCTGGTTGGAGAGTTGTCCCATACACCAAAAGGTTGCTAGTTCGATTCCCGGTCAGAGCATATACCTAGGTTGCTGGTTTGGTCCCTCTCTCTCGCTTTCTCCCTCCCTCCTACCTTACCACCCCCCTAAAAAAATCAATTTAAAAAAAACATATCCTCAGATGGGAATTTAAAAATTCTATATACCAGCCTCCTGGGCTGTATCCACTTGGGATGCCCCAATCATCTGCAGTTTACTATGCCTATTCAGAAACGGTTTCTTCTGTGGGAACAACCTCATACGGAAAGACAATTTTCCACCTGAGTGTGTCTGTGTCAGCCAGGATTAGGCCACCTGTCATGTGGATATTGTTTTACAGTTTACATGCCTCTCCTACACATTACCCCCATTTGAACCTCACAACAACCTTGTGAGAAGAGCAGTATTATCCCCATTTTACAGATGAGGAAACTCAAGATCAGAAATATTAACTAATTGGCCCAAGTGCAGGGACCAGCATTAGACCTTTACATAAATGCATCAAGTCATTTGTTTTATTCTACAACTTTCATTTCTCCTTCAACAATATGCCTCGAGAGTCTCCATGTCAGGAACCAAAGCTAGAATTCTTTGCTAGCCGCTGTCCGATACTCATTGCTAAGAAGCCTCCATGTGGTCCTTTAGTCACTCCTTTTCCATTGCTTCATTGTCATAAACCATGCTGCAATGGGGTGTCCTACCCATGTCCCTCTCCCACATCGGTCAGGATTCAGGTGGGGCAGAGGATGAGGGATAACAGAGGACCAGAGAGGAAGGGGCTGGACTGCCAGGGATCACAGGAAAACACGTGCTCCCCACCGCCTGCCGCCACCAGCTCAGTCACTGCTTGCTTTCCTACACAGAAGTGGCCACTTCATGCCACGAGCATCTACAAAGGAGCAGTGTGTGTTCTGAGACCCGTGTGTTAGACATTCCCGCTGTTGTTCTCCTAAGGTGAGTGAAGGGCTCGGGGGAGTCATGTACACCACTTGCCTGCCTTCAGGCCTCTCCAGCGCTGCTGGGAGTTTCTGACACACCTCTTGGAAACTACTCACCTGTCAACACATCACTGAGCAAAGCAAACCCCCTACGCTTTCTAAGCATGCAGTACCCTTATAGCCAAAGAACAAGAGTCAGAAGAAACCTCTGCTTTTCCACCCTCGGTGTAAGGGCGTTCATGGGAAAGCGACATGTGGACTGATCAGAGAAAAAGAGACACCCCCTCCCCACACATTCAGAGAGAAGAGCAGGCTATCATCTAAGAGTAATTTATTTCTTCATAATTGGGTCTATAAAGGGCATCTTCGGTGACTAATTCCCTAAATAACTCTGGGCCTACTGTTGCCAGCACTGACCCCAGTGGGGGGAGGAACACTGTAATTAATTGGCTCATTTATGATTAATGCACCGACTTTCCTTCTCTGCCATTCTTCAAGGCCAGCCCTGTGGTTCTGTTTCCAAGGACCTAATTCATTTAAAATAAAGAAAGAAATCAGGTGACAAGCAAGGGGTTGGTTGCTAATGGGAGAGCCTTGGAGATGGCACCTTCCCTGTGTGTCCTGTCCATCTCAGGACGTCTGCGAGAGGGGCTTGGCCCGGCTCTCAGCAACAAGCCCTCAATGCACAGTAGCAGATGTCTATTTCTTTTCAGTGTCCCGATTTATTTAATCACCAGGGTACCTAAGGGAGGGTAAGAAAGAAAAGAAAGCCCACAAGGGCATTTTTATTGGTCCTACCTTTCCACGTAGCATAAAGGCTACCAATCACAAATCGCACCCACCCAATGTGTTTTAATGATATGACATAAGCTGCAGACTTTTTTTTCTGCTTGTCTGTGAACATCCTATTGTGTCCTTTTAATTGCTCTTATTTGAGCTCAAATTCATGTACTACGGTAACTTGGAAACCTAAATATAGGTTTTCAGTCATCCAACACCATTTTTAAACAATGCTAGATACAAGGTGCTCCCTCATTTTCCTTGTTTTCCATGTTTCTCTATTATAATAAAACTAGAGGCCTGGTGCATGGATTCATGCACTGGTGGGGTCCCTCAGCCTGGCCTGCAGGGATCAGGCCAAAACCGGCTTTCTGACATCCCTCAAGGGGGTCCCAGATTGCAAGAGGGCACAGGCCTGGCCAAGGGACCCCCAGTGGTGCACAAATCCATGCACCCTGCAGGCCTCTAGTATGAATATAAGATCTTTGGTTAATCTCTTCCTGACCGCCCCTCTCTACCCTTCCCTCTGAGATTCATCAGTCTGTTCCATGTTTCCATGCCTGTGGTTTCCACTCCTGCATTGAGCATATGTTCCCTGGTGATCAGTGCACATCATAGCTACCACTGTCAGCCAGTTGGCTGGTCACTTAAGCGTTTTTATATATACATTGCTCCGTGTGCCTCATTCTCTCAGACAACTGAAGCCATACTTAGAAAACTGATAACCACACCGCCAACAAGTCCTCTATTATTCCCCTCCCAACCCTGACTTTCTCAGGTGTGCTGACTGGGTTGGACTTTTGGCTTCTCTGCATTTCTTTACACATCCTCCTGGCCAACTCCACTGTGACCCCAGCCTCTGCAGAAGCAGTGGGAGGCTCTTCAATGTAAAGACATAGCTACAGCCTGTCAGGACCTTCTACACTAATGACAGCCTCCAAGTGACCAGAGCTCATGTCTCCGTGGAAACCTACAGTCCCAGCAAGGAAAGTGTCAGTGGGGAGGTCATTTACAACTGACTTCCAGGGGTTTACTTAGATGTGTTATTATTTACATTTTAATAATACAGATGAGAACATTGGGTGCGCGGGGTAAGTATGTATCTACCTTCATGCAACCCATCAATGACACAGATGCTCACTAATCACCAAATTTATACTTCTCTTTTTTGTCAATACTGATTTTTATTTTAAAAAAATGAAACATGTGGCTTGAGAAATAGGAAAGTAAGGGGGCGAGGCATGAATTGTACACAGTGGGCACAGCTCCAAATTGATGACCATGCTCTGGCAACCCATTCAATTGGGCCCCAAGAGTTCTCAGGTGCTCACCTTAGCAAGATCCCCAAAACTCAAGGTTTCGAAGACCTGAGCTCCTGGTCGATCCACAAACCGGTGACACAGCCATTATCATCTTTTTAAAGCAAAAACTCACAAACTCAGACTGCACATGCCGATCGCCTGGGATCCATTTGAACAACTACAATGTCTAGTGTCCAGACTCTGACTGAGTTAGTCTGGCATAGGCCCCCGCAGCAGTGTTAGTTAAAAAGCCCCTCAGGTAACCCTCCTGGTCAGCCAGAGCTGAGAACCACCGGCCCACAGCTGCCATTAGTGGTCAGAGTGCTGTTCTCTCTCTTCTCTGCCTCTCCTGGGGCCTTATCCTCTGACCATTTTCCGTGAAGGCCTTCCAAACAGCCTGCTCAAGATTCTTTCCAATTAATAAATATGAGCTTTTTCACGGGGAGTGAGGAGCAGAGAGAGGTTGTGACAAGGGGAAGTTTGCATTATTATTTATCACTGAAGATTTATTTAGCAGCCAGGATGTGCTTAAATAAAGGACTTGGAGATTGCCTTATCTGGTGTTCAGCTGCTATGAGCAGTTAGTCATGTGGTTGTTTATACTTCTCTATTTAACTGCCTGTGGAGTTAATAGGTAGATGCAATGCTGGAGTTGAGCTGGTTCAACTCTGAACTCAATATGCAGCTTCTAAAGAAAAGAGCAATTGTCGCCTCAAAAATCCAATTAAGTGCCACGTTCCCCTGCTGCTAGATAGACCGAGACCCTGGAAGTAATGGTAAGGACACCACAGAGCATCCAGGACAATCACTGTGCCCCTTTTACTAAACACACCCCAGCCAGCAATTAGCAAGTGCAAGGATTTTAATGCAACCCCCTAGCTGCTAGTTGTCAAACAAAATACTGTGAGAGGCAGGGGGTGATGAGGGCCAGACAATGAATTCAAAAAGAAATATGTACCATTATTCTTTTTCAAAGAGAAAGTATTCAAGGTCAGCAGAGCAGATGACACAGATAGTTTCCCAAAGATGTGTCTTAGGGGACCCAGTGCCCCAGCCTCTGTGCCCGTCCAGAATCTTCACTGTAATTAAGATACATGTGCTTTTCTGGCCTCTGGGAGCTGCTGACAGACAGACAGCTCAGCAGCAACAAAGTGTAAATTGCCTAATGCAGACTCTCTGTGTTAGATGGTACCCCTGGCATCACAGGGCTGTGTGGCTACCTAAGCAGACTGCAAAGCAGGCTGTTCAACAGTTTGAAGACACAGAAGGACTGGTGTTGGTTTAGATCGCAGCCTTTCCTTCATACGATGGAGATGAGAGGGCATTCCCAAGGCTGAGCAACTTCAGCTGGTTCTTGCCACTTGTCCCACCAAGCCCTAAAGTCAATCCCAACTTCTCCCAGGAGCTCTTTCCTCCTCCGACTGACTTTGCATGGCCTGCTTCCATTTCTGCTTCAACACATGAGCCTGACTCCCCCACCCCACCACACACACACACACACACACACACACACACACACACACACACACTGCGGAGAAAAGAAGACAGTGGCTGTCATGTGCTAAATTATGTTTCCCCAAAATTCATATGTGGAAGCCAAATACAGTGAAATGTGACCCTATTTAGAGATGGGGCCTTTAAATAAGTGATTACATTAAAATGAGGTCATATGGGTGGGCCCTAATCCAGCTGACTGGTGTTCTTATGAAAAGAGATTAGGACACAAAAGAGATACCAGGGACACACACACACACACACACACACACACACACACACACACAGAGATTCAGACACAAATGAGACACCAGGGAGACACACACACACACACACACACACACACACACACACACGAACATGCGTGTGAGGATATATTGAAATGGTGGTCATCTGCAAGCCCAGGAGAAAGGTGTCAGGAGAAGCTGAATCTGTGGACACCTTGATCTTGGTCTTCCAGCCTCCAGACTGGGAGAAAATACATTTCTGTTGTTTCAGCCATCCACTTTGGTATTTCTTTAGGACAGCCTTAGCAAACTAATACAGTGGCCCCTGTTTTGTTATAATTGAACGTTGTTTTGACGTACAAATCAGAGTGTCCTGATCTTTTTGTTGGTGAGGAAGATTGAGTCCTCTCCACTGGCCATCTGTACTCTGCAAGCAGCACTGAGCATTGGCATCTAAGCCAAGGAAAAACCTCAAGAGTGCTCCCTGTGAGGAGAGCTGGTACTTCTATAGTGACCTCTTACACACCTCCTCGTGAACACAGGAGCCAGCCAGCCTTGGAAAGTGTTCCTGGGGGTTGTTAGACCTTGAAGGACCTGAACTGAGTCACAAAAGTGACAGTTGTGTTCCCTTTGGACTAGTGAGGGGTTAGGGGGGTGTGCCATAATCCTCACCTCATCAATGGTTAAAAGTATTTAAGAACTTTTCCTTGCCGGTTTGGCTCAGTGGATAGAGCGTCGGCCTGCGGACTGAAGGGTCCCAGGTTCGATTCTAGTCAAGGGCATGTGCCTTGGTTGTGGGTACATCCCCAGTAGGAAGCGTGCAGGAGGCAGTTGATGGATGTTTCTCTTTCATCAATGTTTCTAACTCTCTATGCCTCTCCCTTCCTCTCTGTAAAAATCAATAAAATATATATTTTTTTAAAATAAAAGTACTTAAGAACTTTAAGGTAAACACACACAGTTAAAAAACAGCAGGAGCACTACACTTGAGATATATGTACTGACTCTGTGTGTATATGTGTGTGTGTATGTGTGTGTGTGTGTGTGTGTGTGCGTGTGTTGTGCATGTGTGTGTAGGCAGAAAAATAGTGAATCCTGTGCCCAAATCTGTTTGCTCTAAAGAACCCTGCAGTATTTAAGAAACACAGCCCAGGGTTCTGAGCTTGGTTCCACGGGGATTAACGTGAGACTTCATGTCCAGAAAAGCCAGAAAAGTTCACAGTCCACAAACAAGAGATTAAGAGAACGGCCAAATTGACTCGAATTGCACCGGTGCCAATCTAGAGCTTTCTCTGGATAACGTGGGAAGTTTTAATGATATTGAGGTCTGACTCCAGAGATGCTCATTTAATTGGTACAGACTGTGGCCAGAGCATGGGAAGGTTCTAAAGCTTCCCAGTGGCTGTAATGGACAGCATAGGCAAGAAACACAAGGAGTCCTTCCCATTCCTTCGTCAAGGTCAAGATTGGCCTCCAGGAGATGAGATATGTCCTCAGTCCAGGGGCTCCGGCAGCTGGAAGGGGAAGGGGTACGATTGGACAGGTAGTGAAACTAGTAAAAAACAAAAGGTTTATTGCCCAGAGCTCTTCCTTTCCTTCCTTCCAAAAATCGTAACAGGGGTGGCAAGAACTGTTGATTAAGCAGAGAGAGATATCCTATTTGCCTCCCAAACTGACAATGCCGTCACACCACCCGTCAGCACCGGTGAGAAAACAGTGGAGACAGCTCTCTCACTGACTGAGGATGGAAGTCAGACTCCACAGCCTTTAGGAAAGGAGTCTTGACAATATGTATCAAGAGCGTTAACAATGCCTGCAGCCGTTATATCTGAAAGAGAGCTACGGAAGGATACGCACCAAATTAACGGTAGCTTTCTCTGGGTTGTGAGACGCCAGGTGGATTTTATTCCCTTCTGTTTTCATACACCTCTGTCTACTGTCTTTTACACAACGAGCATGTATTGCCTTGGAGGGGTAAACAAAACGTAAAAACAATGTTTTATGAAAAGTTTTGCATCTTTGTGGCCCAATCCTAGGTTTCCACACCAAAAAAAAGTTTGTGCATCTTTAACAAGACTTTTTTACTCATGTATTTCTCACCATTCTTTCCCTACCACTCCAATTTTTCTTGTTTGGACTCATAAGTCAAGCCACCAGACGTAACCGCATTGACCCCTATAGAACTGAGCACCAAATACAGGGCTGTGTTTTTCAAATACTGCAGGATTCCCTTAAACTAACAGCCTGGGAGCACAGGATACACACACACACACACACACACACACACACACACACACACGTCAACACATTGCAAATGTCTTGTTCAATGGGATTGCTCCATTCCAAAGCCCAAGCATTGACTAAGAGCTGGGACTCCGGAGTCGGAAATCTTGTTGGCATCCAAGCGGTGTGAATTTGGACAAATTACGATGTCTGTGCCTCACTGTCCTGAAATGTAAAGTGATGAGGAGAAGAAAAGCTACCCCAGGAGGCAGATATGATTCACAATGAGCTTCGTAGGGTTCAGCCCTTGTTCTGCTGCTTGGGACACTCCTCAGCCTCTTGGAGCTTCAGATTCCTCACCAATAAAAGTGGGATTAGAGTAATAAACCTGCCCTCCTTCCCACCATGTTTGAGCACCAAACTATGTATGAAAGCTCTAAAGGGTGTGCGAATGCCAATCATTATCTTTACAGAAGTTCTGATCACGTCCTGTCACATCGGATCGGCTCACCTCCCGTGACTGCATGAGAACCCAGAACAAGGTGGTGCTACAAGCATTTTTCAGAAAAGCTAAGCAGCCCTCATCACTGTCAAGACAACGGAGCGACTTGGCAGCATTTTGGCCCCAGGATGTGTGCTGAGCCCCAGGAGCCGACAAAGCACAGGCATCCACGCACACCCCTGAGGTCACTGCTGAACTCTGGATTTTAGATAGAAACCCGCACAGTTCCGCCCAGACAAGCTGTGCTGTCATAGCAGGCGTGGGTAGGTTTTCTTAAATGTCACCTTTCTCAAGGTCAAATATAAACTGCACAAAACACTCTGCCACCAGGCACAGGCAGAGGGCTTCAGTCTCGGTCACTAACACGGTGCCTGCTCCCCTTTCCGGGATCCCACAAGGTTCCCGACTAACAGAGCATCTAGAGTGATCTTGGTCCAAGGTAGCGTCTGCCCCCTGAAGCTGGGCCAAGCCCTGGTCCTCCGCTCTGAGCTGGATTCTGCTCTGGGTGGACTTGGGAAACTCCCGGCCTGGGTGTTGTGGGGCACAAGACCACAGACTCAGCATCGTAAACAAACGGATCAGGAGGCCTCCCAGCGACAGGCTGGGCAGCTACCACAACCAGTTCCTTAACAGAAACTGACAACTTCCTCCCTGGACCAACCTCTGCCTGCCGAAGGATCGCTCATCAGCAGAGGGGAGCCTTGTTCCCTGTGATCCCACTCAGTCCTCAAGACGACCCTATGGAGTCGCTGGTCATCCCATTTCACACACAAAGAAACGGACTTGGAGAAAAGTGAAATTATTCAACAAGGGAATGCAATTATTCAACAAGGTAATGCAAACACCACGATACAAAACCAGGTCTGTCTGCCCCCCACACCCTGCTCCCAGGCAGACAACAAGCTTCCAGGAACTTAACCTGGCAGGTGGGCAGCTTCTTTCCCTGAGGCTTAGGAAACGATCCCAAAGCAAAAGTACTAATCATTCCTTCTGATTATCCTGGCCACACTGTCCTCTCACCCAGAAATGGGGCCTGGAAACACGCCATTAGCACCGAAAGGGCTTTCCACATAAGCCAGCGTTTGCCATCCAACTACAGTGTGTGGTCCTACAAAGCTCAGATCCAAAAATAAGTTTGTGTCACGAATATTTCAAATCCTCCGATACCGAAGGGCACTGTGGGCAGACAGAACATATTCACGGCAGTGGGAGAGCATGTCAATTCCTTGGTAGGTAACCTTGAGCAAGTGATTTAATTTAAATGTTACTGTTCTCTTGCAAATATTCCTTTCCACTAGTATTTACAGGGTAAACTAAGATTTCTGCTTGAGTATTAAAATTGACAGTAAAATAGTAATCAAGTTTTCAGATTAATTTAAATTGGCCAGGTGAAATAAGTGAATACTCGAGAAAATTTAAGTGTACTGGACAAAAAGCTGTTCCTAAAACATTAACTAAAATATCTATTAGTAGTTCATCTCACTGTAAAATTGCCTAACATCCAAAGAACCTAAAGCAGTCATATTTGTGTGCAAAAATTAAAATTTAAAATTACCAAGACTGCAAGATAAAATTTCCAAAAGCCCCCATAAATCAAAAAATTGGGGGGGGGGGGCAAGGCCAGTGGGGTAATATCATGTAAGGGAAAATATCCTGTAAGTAAAATACATCTAGAAAATTCTTACTCCAGAAAAGTAAATTCCATTTGTAAAACCAACTGCAGGATACCCATGAAAAAACACACATGGTGTCAAAATAAGCCAAAGGAAAATCATTTAGGCAAAAATAAAAAGAATCCCAAGTCTATTTTGCAGAGAGGATCCCTTTGTTAACTTTTGGTCGAGAATGTGTTTGTGTGTTTTCAGAGAACAACTCCAAGACCATGTGGGTTCCTGCGACAGTGAGGAACTGACGGGTCTGTTCCAGCCACGAGGACGGTCCAGAGATGGGGGACGCTGACGACACCTTGCCATGCTAGCAGTTGGCAGCTGTGCGTGGCTGCAGGTGGCCCAGGACCATACCAGAGAGGATGGATCTTGCATTGCCATGATGTGTCCACCTTCTGGATACCATTGCTGACAAGTACACATGAAGAACTATTTGACATTGAAACTGGGACCCAGAACAGTTGGACATTGAAACTGACACTCAAACATTTTTTTGTTCTTATACGTTTGTTTTGTAGTTTGCAGAGGCAAGATATTTTTGAAGAAAAGAAACAGGGGGGAGTGATTGATATAGAGGCAGGGTGGCCTTGAACAGGCTGTCAAGCTACAGGGGGAAGGCTGGGGTGGATGGCAGGCGGATACTGGGGGAGATCAACCAAAGGACTTGTATGCATGCATATGAACATAACCAATGAATGAAAGACACTGGGGCGGGGAGGGGGGCAGGTGGGGACATGTGCTGGGGGATAAGGGAGGCTGGGGGGAGGACATTGGGGGAGAAAAAGGAAAACGTATGTACTACTATTAAATATAAGTTATATTGTAAATTTTAAAAAGAGGAAAAAATAAAAATAAATGTTACTGTTCTCGTGTTCAGTGGGGCTAAATAGTGGTATGACTTCCTATTGGTGATGGGTTAGGAATTATATAGGGCTTAATGCACACCAGGCACTGCTCTGAGCATCCTGCATATACTAACTCATTTCATCCTTCCCACAGCCCCATGGGAGAGGCAGAGTGGGACCTGTAATGACCCCCACATTACAGAAGAGTAAAGGAGACACAGAGGAGTTAAGTAACTTTCCCAGCATCACACAGAGCTGAGACTTGATCTTGAGCAATCCGAGGATGTCTCACCACCAAACCACACGGCTTCTTCGTGTTGTGAGGGTTAAATGAGATGGTGTGTGGAAATCATTTCCAGCATAGTACCTGGTCCATAATAAGAGCTTACTTAATGCTATGCCATTATCCTCTTTATATATAAAAGCCCAGCAACCAGAACGGTGGAATGACCAGAATGACTGGGATGACCAGTGGCTATGATGCGCATTGTGGCAGCCAACCAGCCTGATTTGGGCCTGATCGGGCCTCCTCTGGGGCCGGCTCAGCCCTCGATTGGCCCCCGATACCTCGATTGGGGGCAGGGCTGGCAGGCCAACCACCTGCAGCCCCTCCCCCCCCCACCAGTCTGGCCTGATGGACCCCACCCATGCACAAATTCATGCACTAGGCCTCTAGTCCTATCTAATAAAAGAGTAATTTGCAAATTAACCATACCTCCGATCAAGCCATGCCCACAAGCCAGGCCTACCAGCCAATCAGGAGCAAATCAACCCCAACCAAGATGGCTGTGGCCACTGAGAGCAGGAGGGAGGCTTTGGGTTTCCCCGGCAATGGAGGAAGCCAAGCTTTCCGCCTGCCCTTGCCAGCCTAGGCCTCCACTCAGTGCTACAAAGTTTCAATTATAGAAGATATATCCCAACAGAAATGGCAGCAGCCATGAAGTTGGAGAGAGCAGAGGCTAGGGTTGCCCGGGCAATGGAGGAAGCTAAGCTTCTGCAGCCCTGGCCAGCCTAGGCCTCCACTCCAGGCTACAATGTTTCAGTTATAGAAGGTAAATGTCCCAACAGAAATGGCTGCCGCGATAGGAGCCAGCAGAAGGCATGGCTCTGCTCCAGGCTACAAAGTTTCAATTGTAGAACATAAATCCCAGATCCCAGGGCCTCCACTTGGGTCTCTGGGGGACATGGCCAGCCTGCAAACCACCACAGGCCTCTCACCCAGGCTGTCCCATGCCCTAAGGGAACCCCAACCCTGATCCGGGATACACTTCAGGGCAAACCAGCTGACCCCCACCCATGCACCAGGCCTCTATCCTATCTAATGAAAGAATAATATGCCAATTGACCATCACTCCAACACACAAGAGGGCTGCCCCCATGTGGTCAAAGATCCTTCCCCCATGTGGACACAAGATGGCCACCACAAGATGGCCAGCAGGGGGAGGGCAGCTGTGGGTGATCAGGCCAGCATGGGAGGGCAGTTGGAGGGACCAGGCCTGCAAGGGAGGGTAGTTGGGGGCAATCAAGCCTGCCGGGGAGGGCATTTAGGGGTGACCAGGCTGGCAGAGGAGGGAAGTTGGGGGCAAACAGGCTGGCAAGAGAGCAGTTACACATCAGTCGGGCTGGCAGAGGAGTGGTTAGGGATGATCAGGCTGTCAAGCAGAAGCAGTTAGGGGCAATTAGGAAGGCAGGCAGGCGAGCAGTTGGGAGCCAGCAGTCCTGGATTGTGAGAAGGATGCCCGACTGCCCGTTTAGTCGGATATCTCTCAAGGGTCCCAGATTGGAAAGGGTACGGGCTGGGCTGAGGGACAAACCTCCCCAACCCCATGCACAAATTTTGTGCACCAGGCCTCTAGTATATAACAAAGAGGGAATATGCAAATTGACCATCACTCCATCACAAAGATAACTGCACCCACAGCTGAGGCCAAGTTTCTATAAGGAGCCTTAACGAGCAATCAGCAGAGACCTAAGGCTATGCCCTCCCCTGCCCCCATGGGGCTTGACAGGGGACCTCAAGCTATGTCCCCCACCCGGCAGAGCTTGACAGGGGACCTCAGGATGCTTCCCCCAACCAGCAGAGCTTGACAGGAGACCCTAAGGTGCACTCCCCATCCTGGTGCTAGGCTAGGGGACCTCAGGCTGCTCTCCCCATCCCAGCACCAGACCAGGGGACCTCAGGCTGTGCCCCCCACCAGGTGGGGTTTGACAGGGTACTTCAGGCCACACCCCCCACCCAGCAGGGCTTGATGGTGGATCTCAAGGTGCACTTCCCTTCCTGGTGCTGGGCTAGGGGACTTCAGGCTGCTCCCTCCACCCCAGCGCCAGGCCAAGGGACTCAGGCTGTGACCCCCATCAAGTGGGGCTTGACAGGGGACCTCAGACCATGTCCCCCATCCCAGCACCAGGCCAGGGGACCTGAGGGTGTGCCCCCCTGCCTGGTTGGGCTTGACAGGGGACCTCACGCTACACCTCCTAGCCAGCAGGGCTTGAAAATGGACTTCAAGGTGCACCCCCAGTGCTGGGCCAGGGGCCCAGTGAGGCTTGATGGGGGACCTGAGGCTGCATCCCCTTGCTGGAGGGGCTTGACGGGGGACCTCAGACCATGCCCCCCACCTAGCAGGGCTTGACAGGAGGTCTCAGGCCATGTCCTCCACCTGGCAGGGCTTGATGGAGGACCTCAAGGCACACACCCCCAACCCGGTCTGGGCTGGGGGACCTCCAGCCATGCCCCCATCCTGGCGCTCGGCCAGGGGACCTGAGGCTACACCCCCTGCCCAGCAGGACTTGACAAGGGTGGGACTGGCCAGGTCTGGATCTAGCCCAATGGTGGGGGAGGGGGCACATCTAGGTCTCAAGCAATTTTGATGTGCATGTGAGTAGATGGAGACTTGACTCTGGGTCCTGTGGTGAGCCCCAGACTCTGACAGGAGGAAGGTTTTCATATACATTTGAGTAATTTTCTTTCATCTCTGACACTTCTTTTAGAGAAAGGGCAAATAGCAATATTAAATTATTTCCTCTAATTAATCCCCTTTTAATGTGCACAAATTTTGTGCACCGGGTCACTAGTTTTTATTATAATGTTCATCACTTAAAAACTGAAACAGAAGACAGCATTTTAAGTTGAGGCATAAAAGCACATCTCCAAAGAGCAAGCAGACATTCAGCCTTTTTAGAATTGACTTATTAAAACAGGGAAAGAAAAAGAAAGACTTTACAAGAGAGGATCTAAATCCCCATCTTAGAGGGATGGCGCTTTTTTAAGCATCCCATTTACACAAGCAATTCAACAAATGCCCAGGGAGTGGAATAGCACTGCAGACTAGCCCCTGAGGGAATTCCCTCCTGAAAACCCCCGAAATCATGAGGAACTCAGGCAGCTGGGAATTGGCAGTCCCCATTCCTGCCATCTCTGCCTCCCTACTGACAAGCTGGAGAACCTGCCACATCCTTTTTAAAAGGAGAAAATATTCTAAGTAAATGCCCCACAGGATAAAAATAAATAAAAAATAAATAAATAAAAAATAAAATTAAAGAAGAAACTAAAACTAATTAGAAAAGCCTTACACTGCAATAAGAAGCCTGGACATAATGCTAAGCTCACTCAGATGGGAAGGAGTGAGGGCTGTGAGTAGGGGCTTTGATGCTCTCCCCACCGTAGTTCCTCCTCAAAACCTAATGACACTCCTTAGAGATGCCTTCCTGAACAACCCAGTTAAGTCAGGTCTCCCCCCCCCTCCCCCCGCCCTGGCCCAGTGGCTCAGTTGGTTAGAGTGTTGTCCCATACACCAAAAGGTTGCAGGTTTGATTCCCAGTCAGGGCATACATCTAGGTTGTAGCTTACATCCCCAGTCAGGGCAGGAAGCAACCGACCATTCATCTTGTTTTTCTCCATCATGTAACAGAATCCCTAATTATCTCATGTAACTTGTTTCTGGTCCCAGAGACCTCTCTATAAAAGCATATATCCCCAACACCTACTACATGTTCAATATGCACTTTTTAAATAAAAGAGATAAAGAGTTTAGTCTCTACTCGCAACTCACCTCTGAAAAACATATAAGAGTGTTTAAATGTACAATCCACACAATCACTACAAACATTCCCTTTCTTCTCCAACTCTACCACAGTACTGCCCAGAAGAAATACACTGCTAGCCACTTATGCGATTTAAAATTTTTAGTAGTCATAAGTAAATGGAAACAAGCAAAATTAACTTTAATAATGATTTTATTTAACCTACTTTTATTTAACCTAATTTTATTTAACCTAATATTTAATCTAATACTAGAGGTCTGGTGCAAAAATTCATGCACAGGTGGGGTCCCTCAACCTGGCTGGCAATCAAGGCCAATGGGGGGACCAGCTGGTCAGGGGGAGGGACCACAGGAGATTGGCTGGCCACAGGAGGTTGGCTGTGGAAGTGCACTGATCACCAGGGGGCAGCTCCTGCATTAAGTGTTTGCCCCTTGATGGTCAGTGTGTGTCATAGCAACTGGTCATTCAGTTGTTCAATCACTTAGATAGATATATATATATATATATATATATATGTGTGTGTGTGTGTGTGTGTGTGTGTGTGTGTGTGTGTCCAAAAATAATTAATATTTAAAAGTTATTAATGAGATTTCCCACACTCTTCTTTTTTGGGGGGGGAGGGGGGCGGGCAGGATGGTAATCAAGTCTCCAAAAGCCAATGTACATTTTATCTTTATGACACATCTTAATTTTGACAACCACATTTCAGGTGCTCAATGGGCACATGTGGCCAGTGGTTGCCATATGAGATGGCAGAGCTCTAGCACCTTAAAACAGCGGTTGCCAACCGTTGGTCCATGGACTACTGGTGGTCCCTGAGGTCTGAAAGGTTGGCAACTGCTGCCTTAAAACTCTCAAAGTCCATTTCAAGAAAGCTCGCGCTCTCTCTCTCTCTCTCTCTTTCTCTCTCTCTCTCTCTCTCTCTCTCTCTCTCTCTCTCTCTCTCTCTCGTTGCTTTTCCCGTCCCTATTAGGCACTGTCTCTGTGTTCAGATCTCCACATTGCCTTGTTTATTGCCTATCTGTTCTTTAACAGCTGTCACTGTCCATTAGGATATAGTCCCCATGAAGCAAGGACCTGATGGCATCTCCAGAGTCTGGCACACGGCCTGGCATATCACAGGTCTTGTATGAGTACTTGTGAATGAGGGAAGGAAAGAAGAAGAAGTCCATTAGATCTGATCCCTTCCCTCCTTTGGACCAAGCCTTCCTGGAAGACCAAGACCCACCCTTCTCTCTGAGTCTGAATCATGATAGGCTCCAGCTGCTTTTGTGCAGGGTCTTAATGATTCCGGGGCCATAAACCCTTTGGCAGTCTGTGTGACACCCATCAACCTTTGCTCAAACCAATGTTTTCAAATGCATAAAATGACATTCACAGAATTACAAAGGAAACTGAATCTATGTCATTACAGTTGGCAAATTTTTCTTAAAATTGTAAGTGGTAATATTAGCGTAGCTAGCTAGATACTTACTAATAAAGGAAAGGAGCAGAGGGAATCCGACATTATTAAGCATTACCAACCAGGGAGCATAAGCCTGCTTCACCAGGAACTCACAGCTCAGACCCCACAGGGGACTGACACTCCTCCACAACCACCAGGTTGTGCCTCTGGCACGTGGAAAAACGGCTTTGCTTTGGGGAGGAAGTGGGAGCTCAAATTGCTCTCAAGTATGGCCAGAAACACCCCCATGAGCCATGTGACCCACCTGAGCTGCCTCTATCCCATGATTTCTATGTAAAAGATGGGAGTGGGGGGCATAAAGAGAGGCTGTTCTCTGGGGCCTATCTCAGTACCGTGAGCATTGCCCAACCATCACCACCACCTCCCCATCCCTATAGTATTGGGAGAAACAATGCATTCTTAGGACAAGTGTGGGCTCGGAGTTAGAGCTGGGTCTCTGTCCAAGCTCAGTCACTTACCATCTGGATGGGCTCCTGCAAGTCAATTTTCCTCCAAGCTTCCAGTCTCCTGTCTGCAAAATAGGGGGAATACCATTGTCATGGAGGTACTCTGAGGACCAGAGATTCCATCGATGAAGCAGCTAGCACAAGCAGGTTTTCAATAAACAGAAAATATTATTAAGTCCTATGAACCACAAGAGTTTAAGTGTACAGTGTCTGAAAATGAAGACGGTAGAGAAATAAGGTGCAAAAAAGGGAAACAAGAAATCAAAACGAGAGACCTGGTTGCTGAAGAATTTCAGCCGTTCAGTGGTGGGTGAAATAAATGATCATGTGGGGGTGATCAGGAGGTAATTTTATGTTACACAAAAATGACTTACTCATTAGGACAGCCCAGAGCAAGAGATGAGGACCGACGTACATAGGAGGCCAATCACAGACCCGCTTCCCAGTGTTGGAAAAGGTGGCTGGTCATATGTCCCATCTCACAGCAGGCCAGTCCCAGCCCTCCCTGCATCCTTGCTAAACCTAGGAGCTTGAGAGGAAAAGTCCCTCTGGTTCACAAAGTGATGACAATTAAAATGTCGGGGGTGGGGGGATGACTGAATTGTCACTATATCTTTGGTGACCAGGTTATTTTTAATTTTTCAGTTTCCCTCCCCTGACTTTTGGAATCCTTGTAACCAGTGATAGTCAGAAGCCCTAAGCAATACATGCAATCCATTCATTGTTCATTGGTGAAGTTCATTTCCAAGTTCTCTTTTCTTTTGGAGATATAAATAGGAAGGTATGAGTGCTGCGCAGTAAAGATGAGGCTTCATTTTGCTGTCTTACTCCAACCAGAGTCCTGGGAAGCTCAATGAATAATACTTTTTCTTTAGTATTTGCCTACTCCCTGCATCTTCCTCTTTGCTGATGTCACACCCCCTGTTCTGCTCCAAAGACTGCATGTTGCCTACTGGGAATTCTGTAAAGGAGCCAGGCCTAGGACCCACAGTAACAAGGGAAGGAAGATGGAGAGGTGACATCAGCTCCAGCCATGTGCAGGGCACCAGCCTAGATACTGGGGGGAAAGGTATCATGGCCCACTAGATACCTGCAGTCTATTCTACACAGTGAAGTCAGTTGTCCTTGCTTAACTCAGAACACAGGGCTCCCACATTCATCCCCACTGTGCATGTCCAGCCCCATTCTTCACCTCTGTTGCTACAGCCACGCAAACTAGAACCTGGGACCAATGCCCGGTCCTGGCTCTTTCCATGGAGCTAGCCCGCATCTGAAAATGTAGGACACAGGTGAGTTTGAATCCAGCACTACTCTTTATAAACTGGTGACTTAGGTGAATGGGTAAATTTCTTAACCTCTCAGGACTCAGTTTTCTTATTGCATAATGTGGACAATGCCTTTTCCATAGGATCACATGAAGATTAAATGAGATCACCCATGGCAAGTGCCTGAATGACATGAATGACAGAAAATTCCCCCTAGATGTACGTAGGGACAAAGGAGGAAGAAAGAAGCTCCTTACTTTAAATTTTTTTCTCCCATGTTAATATACCAACAAGAGATTTGCTTGTGTCAATAATCATCTTATTATACATGCAAAGCACGACCGTGAGTGCTAAGCTTACCAATTCCCATCTTTGTATAGATTATTTAAATCAGATCAGTAACAGGCAGAGTTCGAGATCTCATTGCTGTGATCATCATGCATAAACGCCTCTTTATGAGGGAAGCAGATAGTGAGAAAGAACGTCGGGCGTTCGGAACACAGCAACTGGGGCTGGAGGCCAGGGTTGGGTTGGGGGAAAGGAAAACAGAAGAACAGAAGAGGGTGGAGGAAGGACAAGGACCTTGAAAGGAAAGACGTAGGATTCTCAAAAGTCATCTTACCATGATTTAAGTGAATCTTCACTTAAAAGGTTAAAAATACTTACAATACCCCAAAGGTATAAACAACCCAAATGCCTACCAATGGATAAACAAAACGCACTATACACATACAATGGAACACTGTTTAGGCATAAAAAGGAATGAAATTCTAACACATACTATAACATGGATGAATCTTGAGGATATTATGTTAAGTGAAACAAGCCAGACATCTAAGGACACATATTCCATTATTCCATTTATACGAGGTACCTGGAATAAGCAAATTCAGAGCTATTGTGTAATGGATGCAAACTTTCTGCTTGGAATGACGAAAAAGTTCTAGAAACGGATAGTGGTGATGGTTGCATAGCAGTGTAAGTATTCTTAATGCTACTGGATTGTACACGTAGAAATGGTTCAGATGATAAACATGATGTCATGTCTATTTTGCCACAATGAAAAAAAGAAAAAGATAAACTGCTTCTGGATACCTTCCAGGCTTTCTGGAGGAGAATGCTATAGAAGAAGGAAGAGAGAGCCCAAAATCCAAGTTCCAAAATGTCCCTCCCACCTCCCAAAAGTCTGGAGCCGGTTCTCTCAGGGAAGATGTGCATTTCAGCATCCACCCAAGAATCACCATTGTCCTCTTGCCCTGTTGTCCTTTAACAAAGGGGTCTGCATTGACATCAATCTGTTCTTCCTCTGCTGTTCCCTACCACAATGCCTTAAAGTGGAAGATAAACAGCCACGGAAAAACCACCCCGCGGGCTGATGCTAACTAAACGCCCCAAGTGGGAAACTTCAGCGCCTAGCATTAGAATGACCCAGGGGGTGGTGCTTCTTTGGAATGTTCAGCTTTTATGGCTTTTAAAATTAAATGAACCCTCGCACCCACGCTCCTGCTCAGTAGGTACGGAGATTTCCACTGGCACTCAGAAAGTGATAACACATTACAGCTGTGACTACGGCCGCAATTACCGCCTTTGTTCCTGTAAAACGGCCACTTGGGGCGGGAAATAAGGCCACCGTCTAATTAATTTTTATTTCAATTATCTGGGCAGCGACCTGAATTCTGATCTCCCCTTTGCCGGTGGAAACTGGACATGATCGAAGGAGCTAGATAGGACAAGAATGGGCTAGGCAACTTTGGTAAAACTGCCTGTGAGAAGGCTAACCCTTATTTTGTAAAACTACTGTTTGGAATTCTCTGTGTGTTTTTTTAGATGGCCTCTTATTCTAAAAATAATAATAATAGTAATAATAATAACTTTGCTTTCTCGCTTGCTTTAGCCTGCTTGAGTAATGGGAAAGATAAACTTAGCTGTCTGACCTTGGAGGCCAGAGACTAGATGTGCCCATCATGTCAATGCCATGCCAGGTGCATTTTTTAATTGCATAGAACTGTGCTGTTTTCAAGGCCAGCGGTGAGATAACCACTGAGTGCACATAGGCTGGCTCTTTCATAGAAAGGGAAGTTCTGCTTGCGGCCTTGCTTAGAATTTGAATCCACTTTCTCTAAGCCCACGGGTGAATAAAGTGTGACTCCAAACCCTCCAGCATTGTTGGATTATTCCGGTTCTCTGTAACCGACAGGGAACAAGGTCATGTGTCATCTTTGTACTCTTACACCTGCTCCTCCAAGTGTGGTCCACAGACCTGCAACATGAGCACCAACCAGGAGCCACCTCAGAAACGCGGCCACGTGGAGGGCACCATGACAGCACCCCTGGGTAGGGCCCCCAGTGGCACCCCAGTTCTTAGGGCACCCATATACCTAGGCCTGTAAAGTTTAAGAAGCCTGATGTTCTGCCCAGCCAGCATGGCTCAGTGGTCGAGCATCGACATATGAACCAGGAGGTCATGGTTGCCCAGTCAGGGCACATGCCAGGGTTGCGGGATCCCCAGGGATAGACGTGCAGGAGGCAGCCGATCAATGATTCTCTCTCATCATTGGTGTTTCTATCTATCTCTTCCCCTCCCTTCCTCTCTGAAATTAATAAAAATATATTTTTTTTTAAAAAAGAAGTCTGGCGTCAGTTTCCTGTGGCTACTCTAACAGATCACTACAAATGTCATTGCTTAAAACAACAGAAACGTAATCTCACAGTTTGGAGCTAAGGGAGAAATCAGACACCAGGTTCAAACTCTGGCTCTGCCATTTATTAGCTTCTGTGACTATGGACAAGTAATTAGCTTCTCCCAGCCTTAACTTCTTCATCTCTAACACGCAAATAATAACTAGGTTCTATACACGAGAGAGAGAGCATGTAGTCACCAAGCACTCAACAAATATGCATTGAGTCTGTGCTGTGTGACAGGAACTATTCTCGGGTCTGGAGAGAGAGCCCGGGACAGAGCAGACAGAAGCCCCGCCTTTGTGACTCCACACTCCAACGGGGAAGGCAGAGCAAAAGCAAATCAACGAGAAAACACGTACTGTGCAGTCGATGGTGCTACAGGAAAAGAGCAGCGGGAAAGGATGCGGGAGGGCGGGCAGCGTGTTTTCTCAAATAGGATAGTGAGGAAAGGCCAGGCTGAGAAGGGGACATGCGAGCAGGGGCTTGGGAAGGTGAGCGAGAGCGAGCAGACGTCTGGGAGGCTGTGCCAGGCAGGGGAAGAAGCCAGCTTGGCAGCCCTGAGGGGGAAGCTCGCCTGATGCAAGGTGTGTGCCAGCCGCACAAGGAGGCCAGAGTGACCGGAGACGACTTACTGAGAAGTGGCAGCTCCTGCTCAGAATTTCGGTCGTGTCCATGGCTAGGACGGCCCATTTGGCCTGCGTCCTTTTCAGGTGTGCATTGTTTTAACTCCCCAACTGCACTCCAATCTTTAATTATTTTCTGCTGATTAACTCATTGAGCGCAGAGCCTAGAATACTTTCGCAGTGCCTTTCCTATCCCAACCAAATGCCTCGGACAAGGATGGATAACCATCATCTGGAACCTGACCAGACACACACACACACACACATCCCTACACACA